>VWZN01014450.1:754467-866007 GCA_013396955.1 Regulus satrapa | reverse complement strand
TTAAATGTGCTGTGTTTTACTGACTGTGTGTATGCCTTTTATTCTAGAGTATAGTCAAGGACTTTGCTGCACGCTGTGGGATGATTCTGCAAGAGGCAATGAAATGGGCTCCCTCTGTTACAAAATCTCATCTACAGGTAATGGGCCTGCTTTTGTGGAAACTTGATTTTTGTAGATCTTGGACTCTGCAAATCTACCTGAAGTTTATATTTCCTTCCCTAAAAAAAGACCCTCTAGGGATTCTATCCTTGTGTGAAAGAACAACTAATTACTTTCCCTTCTTCCGTGTAATCCAAAAAACTTCATTTCATAAGGGTTTTTTGTCAGAAGTGATTCTTTTAAGTGAAGATCACAGCCTTCAAGCATTTATCTTGACAACTTTATTAATTTTGAATACCTCTGTGTATTTAGGAGGACATTCAGAAAATCTTACTGCCAGGGGAACAATGACCAGAAGGGATGAGTAGGGATGGTCCTTTGTCACAATTGTGCTTAATTAACTTTCCCATAGTTTGCAGTGATGCAACACTTGCTTATGAGCTACCTTGTTTTGAAGATAATCAAGTNGTCCTTTGTCACAATTGTGCTTAATTAACTTTCCCATAGTTTGCAGTGATGCAACACTTGCTTATGAGCTACCTTGTTTTGAAGATAATCAAGTATTTTGGAGTTTGGGTTTGTTTTTTTTTTTTCTTCAGGAGTACCTAAACAAACATCAAAACTGGGTATCAGGGTTGTCCCAGCACACTGGACTGGCCATGGCTACGGAAAGTGTTTTGCACTTTGCAGGGTACAACAGGCAGAACACCACTCTGGGCGTGAGTATTGTTTGTTCCTTTGTGCACATGCAGAGACCTCGACAGATGAGAGGGCTGAGAAGAGACCTCGTTGCTGCCTACAACTTCCTCCCAAGGGGCAGCAGAGGGGCAGGCACTGATCTCCTCTCTGGTGACCAGTGACAGGACCCGAGGCAATGTCATGAGGCTGTGTCAGGGCAGGTCTAAGGCTGGGTATTAGGAAAAGGTTCTTTGTTCAGAGCATGGCTGGGTACAGAAACAGGCTCCCCAGGGGAGCCGTCCCGGCACCAAGCCTGACAGAGTTCAAGAGGTGTTCAGAGAATGCTCCCAATGGTGCGGTGTGATTTTTGGGTTTGTCCTGTGCCAGGGCCAGGTGTTGGACTTAATGACCTCTGTTGGTCCCTTCCAGCTCAGGATATTCTGTGATCCTGCATCCATGGAAGAAATACTCACACTCCTTATTTGATTTTGCTCAGTCCTGGTACTGATGTATGTAGCAGTCTTGATACTACTCCGAGTGTAAGCATAGGGAAATTGAAAACATATGTGAAGGAATAAAAAGATAAAGAGACAAATTATTTAATATGAACAGTATAAACACGTTGTCCTGGTCTGGCCGTAGGCAACCCAGCTAACTGAAAGACCAACTTGTGTGAAGAAGGACTACTCCAACTTCATGGCTTCCCTTAACTTGCGCAACCGTTATGCAGGAGAGGTGAGTACAAGATTTCTCATGAGTGTGGGGTGTCCAGAAGCTCTGGCATCACTTCTCAGGGGCTGATGTCCTTCTGACCTATACTGGTGTATGGGTCTACGTTACAGGAAACATAGTCTCGAAATCCCTTCTGGATAAAGAGTATAATTTTCCTAGGTTATTAAACAGATCATTTTACTGTTAGTCTTGCAGATAAAGCTAAAGATTAGATAAAGCTGAAGATTAGATTGCAGATAAAGCTAAAGATTTGGTAAAGTAGTAACAAAAGATGCCTCTGTTTGTGGAGCTCCCTGATCAGCACATGACCAATGCTTAACTGGATTCCTAAAAATACTGTACTCTGTTGAAAACCACCCTAAATTTTGCAGGTTTCTGGAATGATTCAGTTCTCAAATGCCACAGGACGAACATCTGACCTGAATAAACTTATGATCAAAGAGCTGAATGCTGCTCTTGACTCAAGCAATACTGAATTCTACACCCAGGCCATGTTTAAGTTGACTGCACTGCTAATAAGCAGCAAAGGTAATGAAAACCAAATGGAGTTCTGCTTTCTGATGGTGAATGCCAAGAATAATAAACTACAAACCCAGTATGCATCAACTTGCAGCAAAACTGTGTTTTAAATTTTTTCAATTAAGCTTATATTGGAGGAAAGCCTCCTTAAACCAGAAGCTATTTATTATTAGGAACTGGCTACTACCTGCGATTCACACCAATTTCATGCTGATGTGAAAAGCAGTTGTTCTGTTGGAGAAGTCTGAGTGAATATTTGTTTTCAGACTGTGATCCGCAGCTCCTTCATCATCTGTGCTGGGGACCCCTGCGAATGTTCAATGAGCATGGCATGGAAACAGCAATTGCTTGCTGGGAGTGGCTGCTTGCTGCCAAGAATGGAATAGAAGTGCCGGTAGGAAGAGATTTAACTACTCATTCTCTGTCCCTGTGAGGGGGAAGAGAGAAGATCTTGAGAGATTCACAGATACCATGAATCTGTGTCGAGGATGTTTAAATACACTGTTAATCACTTTAGCCTGACATTCCTGTTCCTGTATTGTTGGAAGCCTGAGCACCCCCATGAGGTGGACTGTGGGAAACAAACCTTTTTCAACAGCATGAATGTTGTAGCAAAAGAAACCTGTTAGAATCCCAGCTGAAGAATTTACTTTGCTGATTGAGATGCCCGAATTGTTAATGCATTGACTCTATACTACCACAAACTATAGAATGATGTTTTAAAACAAAGATGAATCAGTGTTCCTGCTCATTAATCAGCCTCTAGTATCTGGTCTTGCACCGTTACATAAAAACGTAGGCGTGCAAATGTCCTAGTCCTGTAACAGGCTAAACCAGTTGTATTTTGTGAGATGAGGATCAGTGTAATAATAATAATAATAATAAAGCAACTTAGCATGGTGTAGTGACAATCCACGGAGCTGAGAAAAGCTGCTGCTGGTAATTGCTTTACTTAGGGAGCACCAAGTGTTCCACTTGCTGGAGATAATCATCCATCTGAATTTACTTAGTTGAGTTTACATGCACATTTCAGTGGTTAACTTCTTAAGCATCAGTTTCATTTTTTTCCATTGGGCATTTGGGGAAATGTCTTTGTATCTGGTTGAGAAGAACAGAGAAGCACCCTTGGTTGCTCAGCCCCTTATTGCAGAGGATGCTGCTTCTGAGAGCAGGATCAGCAAAACTGAATTATGTGCTGTCTTTACATTGTGCTTGATCAGCCAGAGTGTGTTCAGTGTGCTCAGGGGCTGAAACATGTCCTCAGGTCTCAGGAACCTGGCATGTACCTGTCTCTGCTGGGCTCATGTGGGAGGCAGCAGCCTTTAGCAGAGCAGGAGGATGGCATTGGCTGATCTAACAGTTGAGTCTCCTCAACAAAATACAGTGCCTGGCTGCTGCTGCCTTTAGTCTTTCTGTTAGTAACTGAGATTCTGGTGGAGTCTCCCTTCTGTAATTTAGGGTTTGAAAGAAGCTTTTTCTTTTAGGTGGGATGTACAGACTTGTCTCTGCCTCTCTGTCTGCACTGCAGTGGATTTTAATTGAGGTAGTAGGTTCTTGTGTGTGCTGTGGGGAAAGACTGTGCTTTCCATATAAGAAGATGCATGTTGAAAGCACTGTCACCTTCCTTTTTGCAGTTCATGCGGGAAATGGCAGGAGCTTGGCAGATGACAGTGGAGCAGAAAGTTGGGCTGTTTTCTGCAGAGCAGAAAGAAGCAGATCCATTAGCAGCCTCAGAGGAGAGCCAGCCAAGGCCCTGTCCACCAGAGGTGACCCCACATTACATCTGGATAGAGGTGGGTATTTCTTCTGCATGTCCCACCTGTGGCTGTGATTTGGAAAGGACTGGAGTCGTGTGCTCACAGCCACGAGAGACACTGTTTTAGATAATCATAACCATTAAAGGGGAGAAAGGTGTTTGAAACAAAGAAGTCTGGGGGTGGGGTTTGAAATTCAGAATGGAGGAGGAGGCATGGTATGTCTGTCTCTTTTTCTCAGTTTTTGGTGCAGAGGTTTGAAATAGCCAAATACTGCAGTTCTGACCAAATCGAGATCTTCTCCAGCCTGCTCCAGCGGTCCCTGTCCCTGAACATCGGGGGGGAGAAAGGCAGCTTGAACCGGCACGTGGCAGCCATTGGGCCCCGATTCAAGTGAGTGCTTTGGGCTTTTCCTTCTGGAATCACAGAAAGAAGAAATCAGATCATAGGGAGAAGAAATAATGTTATAGGAATTGGAAGAAAGCAACTGAACGTTACATGTTTAACTTGCCATGACTGGACTTTAACTGCTGAGAATTGCTTTAAAAGCCCACAATGATGCAGGCTAAGCTCTGTTTTCAAAGCAGAAGTTGATCACTTCAACTTGAAAGTAATTTTTTGGTATTTCAGGAAATTTCATGGTATGATTTCATGTGAATTGCCCACATCATGATCTAATAATGAATTTAGTCTTTGCTTCATCAGTTATTTTCACCTTCTGTGACTTGAAGGATTTCACTTTCTGTGATCCAGCAGTCACAGCTTTGAAACAGTGATGATAATGGGAGCTGGTTGCCAAGAGCTCTGAAACAGACACTTCTCAGGCTACAGTTACAGCTGTAGTTGTGGTTTGCATAGTGGTGTCTTGGTCACCATTTTGTGAGAGCCAACATTTCCATTCTCTATTTTGCCTTTTAGGTTGCTGACCTTGGGTTTGTCTTTGCTGCATGCTGATGTGGTTCCAAATGCAACTATCCGAAATGTTTTGAGAGAAAAGATTTATTCAACTGCCTTTGATTATTTCAGGTACTCTTTTATTTGAAACAACTCACTGAAAATGTGTTTGTGTTTTTCCTGAACCTTCAGTGATACTTCAGCAGCTATCTTTCTCTTCTAGTGACTTTTCTTCCTTTCCTTTTTTACCCACTTTAACAGCAACTTGTCTTGTGCTTTAGTATGGTTCTAAATTATCTCAAAGAGGCTTAAATATTAGTTTGAGATTTCACGGGTGACTTAAAAAGCAGGCATATTTCTGTTCTTTTCCCTATTTTGAAGTTTATTCAGTGCTCAAAATTGTATCTAGATTTATAAGGTTTAAAGAACTGCTGTTAGAGCATGTGTGGCTGAAATACAGTTTCACTGTTTTCAAAATACAGCCACACTGAATCTGATTATTTCAACATTTGACACATACACACAAAAGGAAATTTAATTAATAGGAATGTCTGAATGGGAGGAGGTCAGTCAGTCCTAATATTAACTTTCGGATGAATCCAGGATGCTGACAGTCTGCTGCCTTAATTTTCAATTATAATTGGAAATTTGTGCTCTTCAGTCAGACATAATAAAGCCATGAAGATAAAATGTAATGGTGTGGTCGCATCCTTGTGGATTTCAATCAGAATAAAAAATACAACTTGATTAGGTTGGTGAGGGTTTTTGACTGATGGGAGGTTTTTTCCCCCCCCAATGCATTTAACATAACATTATTTGTGTGATTTCTTCAAGTTGTCCTTCAAAGTTCCCTACACAAGGGGAAAAGAGGCTCCGTGAGGATATCAGCATACTGATCAAGTTTTGGACAGCAATGTTCTCAGACAAGAAGTATCTTACTGCCAGCCAACTTGTGCCACCTGGTGAGATCCTTTAATTGCTGTTTTTAAAGTCTCTGGTTTCTTTGATTGGATTCTACATCAGATCTGTGTTCTGTTCTTAGATAATCAAGACACCAGGAGCAGCTTGGATATCAATGTTGGATCTCGGCAACAGGCTACACAAGGATGGATAAATACTTACCCTTTGTCCAGTGGCATGTCAACCATATCTAAAAAATCAGGTATTTTTTTTTATTGTAACCAGCTCATTGCAGCAAATTTTACAGCACAGTTTATGTTCAGATATTTAAAGTCAATATTTACCTTAAACATCAGGCTTATATTCTGGCAGGGTATTTAGTTACCAGTTCCAAACTCTGAAAAACAAAGGCAGAAAAGGTCTCAATGTTAGCAAGCAGGAAAGTTCTGAAATCACCTGAGTTATTTGATAGAATGTTCAATTTTGCTGTGCAGGAGAAATAAGACTGGAAGAGGTCAAGTTGTATTGAAATCCTGTAAGGAAATTTTTTGCTTTGTGGATATAAGTCCCTAGTGCTTTTTGGGGACAGCAGAGTGACATTAGATCATGGACTGTGTTTTTGTGCAGTTTTAAAGCTACATGCTCTTTTTTTTTAGTAGGCTGTCTTGTTCCTAAAGTGAATGCACTGCTGGCTACAATGATCTCTCTGTAGCCTGCTGTGCTCCATATATTTAAAGAACACCTGCACAATGAGTGGCTGCAGTGCTGACTTCCTGCCACCACTCTGATCTAAGTTACAGGTGTCTTGTGGTTATTCAGTTCTTCTCTGTTCATTTTTCCAGGTGTGGACAGTTTGAAAGTGCAGTTTAACCTACTGAATAAAAACCACTGAAAACTTTTAAATCCTTTTTCTCCAGGAATGTCCAAGAAGACGAACAGGGGCACCCAGCTGCACAAGTACTACATGAAGCGCAGGACGTTACTGCTCTCACTGCTGGTTAGTCCTCAGAAGGATGGACAAACTGCATGAATTTCTAAGACCCTCTTATTGTTGCAGGATATATCAACTAAAGTATGAGATTGGGAGTGTTTTGCTTCTTCCAGAAAACTTTTTTTTTTCCTGTTTCCCTCAGGCTACTGAGATCGAACGCTTGATCACATGGTACAATCCACTGTCTTCTCCTGAGCTAGAGTTGGATCAAACTGGAGAGAGCAGTGTAGCAAACTGGAGGTCTAAATACATCAGTCTTAGTGAGAAGCAGTGGAAGGATAATGTGAATCTGGCTTGGAGCATTTCTCCTCATCTTGCTGTGCAGCTGCCTACCAGGTGAGATATTTCAAAAGAATCAACTGATGCAATTACTGCTGCCTTAGAAGTTGAGTGTTTACAGTAAGTACTGATAGCACTTGCTGCTGGTTGCAGCCTCTTGCATGCTGTCACAACTGCTTGAGACCTTTGAAAAGAACTAGATTACTTAATAGACTCATTTGGCTCAGTCACTAATGAAGTCCTACTGCCTTTTCTACCATCTGCTCCTTGCCAGTGCTTAGACAGTGCTTGATTCAGAAGAAATCACGTTTGTTTCTTAATAACATTCAGCCCATTAGCAAGCCTAGCATTTAGGCAGTGCTAACAGTATCTTGGAATGCAGTGTTTTAGCTAGATACTGGCTTGCACTTCAGTATTATAGGGGAGAATTAGCATAGTTGGCTCCGGAAGGGAAAGGAAATTCTTTCCCCCTTACGACAGTAATAGTTCTTGCCAAGTAGAGTTTTGTACACTGGTTGCTGTAGAATTCCAGACAGAATATTTCAGCCAAGAATCCACTAGTGGAAGTGGACTGAAGTACAACCAGTTTATACAAAAACACTGGATGAGGACTGGTTGTTTCAGAATCCTCTTTCCACAGCATATTGGCATATGTTATTTCATAGTTGGACTATTTGTTTATTGAGCATATAGTTTTTTGCCTTCTGCTGTCCTCATCTTCACATAAATAGAAGAAGCCATCAAAATTTTGTAATAATGTTATTGTATTCCTGGTTATACTTAGGTTTAAGAACACTGAAGCTATTGGAACAGAAGTGACCCGTCTGGTCCGGTTAGACCCGGGAGCTGTTAGTGATGTTCCTGAGGCAATAAAGGTACCTGTGAATATTTTTACTCTTACAGGGCCCCAGGAAGCCCATTTCACTCAGATATATTGAAAAATACAGACTTGACTTACCACAATGTATGTTCTAGTGCTACCCATATCTCTGGTGGGAGAGAATGACAGAATGGCTGTGGAAATAGGGTGCTGAGGGGAGAATCACAGCAGTAAGAGGACATAGCCAGTTAGCTAATTATACATTTTGCTTCTGGATATTCTTGCTGTACACAAAATATCTCAAAACTCATCACTGGCACTACAGTCACCATTTCTGTTCCTTTGGCTTACTAAGTGAAAAGATCACTGGAGCAAGTCATGATGAGTGCTGCTGCTGAAGTTATTTCAAGCATAACCTTTTCTGTGTATCCAGAGGCCAGGGTCTGGAAGTGAGGGAGGCTCATCATGCTGATCTGCAGAGAAGCAGTTTAGTCTTGTGAGAGACAGTCTTGTCAGGGCTGCATTCTGTACATCACCTGTAAAATAGATAGCAGGAAAATCAAACCTTTTGGCCCTTTCAAAATGGCTCATCCTTTCTTCTTTCTCCCTGTGTGAGAACTCCTGAACTGTGCTTTTAGTAACTTCATTTGGTGTTCTGGGAGGTGAGGTGATTCCAACAGCTAGGTTACCATGGAAAAAATGCATTAGATAAACCAGCTATAGTTTTGTAAAAAAACCCAAAAGTTCCATATTTCACTTGCCCTGCTGGAGGGATCTGGATGATAGCATTACTGTCTGATGTGTAGTACCCACACATCAGTGAGTGCTACAAAGCTCTAATGTGTCCGACCTGCTTTTTCAGTACCTGGTTACCTGGCACACGATTGATGCTGATGCACCTGAGCTCAGCCACGTTCTGTGCTGGGCACCCACAGATCCACCAACTGGCCTGTCCTACTTCTCCAGCATGTATCCACCTCATCCTCTGACAGCCCAGTACGGAGTTAAAGTCCTGCGATCTTTCCCTCCGGTGAGAAGAGTTCCAAAAAAGCCTCAAGACTCCAGGGGAAATTATGGCCCTGGGCATTGTGGCCACAAGTTTCATTTTAATGCCGTGGAGAGACGTGCTAAATGGGCACAGCACACTGCAGAATGTGAACAGAGTGAGATTGGATTGTGAAGTTGACTGTCCTATGTAAAACTGGCTCATGTATTTGCAGCTTTGTTGTAAATGACACTAAGCTGAATTCTTCAGACTGCCCTTCTTAAATTGTCTCTTTTGCCTCTTCTCTCAATGACAAAGTTGTTTCTACTAAGACAGCAGAAAGCTGGTTTTTAGCACTTGTCAGATTTCTATTAGTACCATGAAGTAGGTGATTATTAATTATATTTTTGAGGGGAATAACTCAACAGAATAATACTTTGATTTGAGAGAGTTGCATACGTAGTTCAAAATAAAGAGCCAGTGGGATTTTGTTTATCACCTAACTGAAAGGAGCTTTTCTGTGTATGACTCATCTTCCCTTCTGACTACTAAAACAAAATGGTAAAACCCTGCCATCCCTTCTCTTTCAGGATGCCATTTTATTCTACATTCCACAGATTGTTCAGGCACTGCGGTATGACAAGGTGAGATTATAAATGATTGTGTGTGAAGAAAACAGATTTTGAATGCAGCTTGTAGATTTAAAGCAGTAAATAAAACAAAAATAAAGCATAATCTAATGTTGCTTACTATTATCCTATATCTAATACATAGAAGAAAAATTATTGTCTCTAGAGACTGGCTGGCTTTGGATACACCTCTTTTATGAACAGATAAACTCGAGAAAGGCTATGTAGCTCATCTGTCAGGAAAGAAATTTTATGGGATGCCCCAGATGAGGACTCTGTTTGAATAGAGCTTTTTTGGAGGTCAGCATGAGACAACCAGTTATTTAACTAAATCATTACCCTTAAGCATTTTGCTGTGGAGTTAACCAGAGAAGACATCCAGGGGTGTCTTCATACAAGACATGTACGAAATCAGATCTCAGCCTCATCTTGCAGAAGCTGAAGTAAATCTTGACAACCAAGTTCAGAGTTTATTAATGTGAGGTCATTTTATCTGCCAGCACAGCAGTGAACTCTGGTCAGTGCTTTATTTTCAGGTGAACATATTCCCATCCCATAGTGTAGTTGATTGACTATGTTTTTTCTTTGAGAACTCTGCAATGCAGAACACAAACATCAGACACCTGTCTGTTAATATCAGTCAAACACCCCTAGGAACACCTATAGGCTACAAAAGTAGTTGCAGGTAGAGGAAAAGGAATCTGGCTGCTGGAAGGAGTATGATTTTCCTGGACACTTCAACTTTATTAGTGTCTTCTTACTTTCCAGAATTGTGGTGGAACTGTGCCAGCACATGCAGTTCTTGCCACCAAACTGTACAGTCCCTATGACACTGTGTAGATTTCTGGTATTACAGGGGCACAAAGGGATGCCAGGCAAGACCAGTGTCCCTGTTACACTGCGCTTTGTACACATACTAGAAGATGCTCTGAGCTCAAAGAGATTTGAAATCCAAAAAGAACAGATGGAAAATAGCCTGGAAGTGGGGAAAGACTGATTAGAATAACAGAATAAGTAACAAAGGTGAAAACTATTTAAGATCAGTTCACTACCTTTTAAAATACACTGTCATGCATGTCTTTTTAACAAAGTGAGTGAGAGTGCAGAGGTCTTCTTTCCATCCATTTAATACTTTCTGGGTCTGAAGAACAGCTGTTAGAAGCAGTAATATTGAGTCTGAGAGTTGTAATGAACTTTGATCCTTACTGGTCTGCATATGGTTGCAGATGGGTTACGTTAGGGAATACATCCTGTGGGCAGCTTCCAAATCTCAGCTCTTGGCTCACCAGTTCATTTGGAACATGAAAACTAATATCTACCTGGATGAAGAGGGGCATCAAAAAGATCGTGAGTACTTTCAAATATAATCTGACTTGACTCCTTTTCCTTTCCCAGTCCAGACTAAAGCTTCTGCCTGCTTCTTCCTTGTCAGGGAGAATCCTGTTAGCTGGGAAATTCTTTTATTTTTAGAGGTAGGGCCCATTCTGCATCAGTGTCTCATAGAGTCTATCAAGAGAGACGGGGTGCTGGTTCCCTCAGTACCTTTTTCTGAATACTATCCAGAGGTGCTTATTTCCATCACCCATATAGTTTTACTTTCTGAAATAAGATTTCTGACACATATGCTTCCTTTTTTTTTATCACATGCAGCTGACATTGGGGAACTTCTGGAGCAGTTAGTGGAAGAGATAACTGGCTCACTGTCTGGCCCAGCCAAGGAGTTCTACCAACGGGAGTTTGATTTCTTTAATAAAATCACCAATGTTTCAGCCATTATCAAGTAAGTATTGTACTTCAGAAATTGTGTTCTGTTGTATAAGTTTGAAACAAATTTGAGGCTAGTATGTAGAGTAATATATAATATGCAGATAATTAAAAGATAATTCATCTTTCTAGGCCATTCCCTAAAGGAGATGAAAGAAAAAAAGCTTGTTTGAATGCTCTGTCTGAGGTGAAAGTGCAGCCTGGTAAGATGTGATTTAGTCATATAAAATTTGTGGGCTTTTGCATTCAACATTATTTTCTGCAAGCAAATCTTGAAATCCCTATGAGTGGTAGCTTGTAGAGATTTCAGTTTTGGTGCTCGTGGCTTTGGTTGTTTCTTCTCTTGACAAAAATTCAGACATTTTTGCCCATCCAATAATTCCTATATGGTGCATCAAAACCTACCCAAAAGCAAGTTAGATAATGCATATCATGGATTAAAAATAGCAATGCATGTCTGAAGAGGAAGGATAAATAAACTCCTGCTTTCTAACATCTTATTTTTTTAAGAGATGTGATGTTTTTGGGAAGTTTTGTTATCTCAAGAATGAAGCATGTCCAGTTCCTTTCATTCTCTCCTTCCTCCCATCAGGCAGTCCCTTGAAATGTCATTATCTGAAGGTCCTTTCAAACCTTGAACATCTGTTTTCCCAGCCTGAATCTTCTCTTTAAAATGGAGTTTGATTAAAGCTTTTCCTGGCCTCTAACAGGTCTCCAACCTTCTGCCATGTGGTGGTGCCTGAGGGCACTGCCCAGTGCTCTGGGGCTGCTGCCACATCTCATTGGGGACTGTTGTAAAAAATGTCCTTTCTGTGCTACAGGTTTGGCAGTATTAGCTCAAAACTGTATTTTAGTAGTTTCTGGGAATCTCTCACTAATGCAAAGGATACCACATCCTTCATGGCTCACAGGCTGTAATCTCCAGTTTCTCTCTAACATTAATTCAGAACTATGTACTGAGGTTGTAGACACTGACATCAGTTACTGTCCAACTGGTATTGTCTCTGTAGCCAGTGGATTTGTTCTCAGCTGTCTGCTGTTTTGCAGGCTGTTACTTGCCCAGCAATCCTGAAGCAATTGTTCTGGATATTGATTACACATCAGGAACTCCTATGCAGAGGTACCATGCTCTTACTATATTTATTTATGTATTTAGATATTTTCTGTATTTATGTATTTACACAGTCATCCGAGTATATATATTTATATTATAGATGTAGATATAGCTATTCAAGTATTTTTCTATAAATTTTTGTTTGACTAATTACATTCATCATCATCTTTGTTTCTACTGTAATTTAGTGCAGCAAAAGCACCCTATCTGGCCAAGTTTAAAGTCAAACGATGTGGAGTCAGTGAACTTGAAAAAGAAGGTTAGTAACTGCAACTTAATCATTGATACTACTAATTCCTTTAAAACTGCCTGCTTTTAGAGACCTGTACCACTGCAGAAAAATTATTTCCTTGTTGAACTTTATCTGCCATGGTTCAGCTGAGAAATTAAATTGGATCAAAGGGAGAGAGACTTAAATCTTTTTTAGAGTCCCAAGAAGCAAGCCTCATAGGGCTCTTGAAGAAATTATAAGTTACTTTAGACTAAAATAGAAATCACTGGCCTTTTCTGGGTTTTTAGATGCTTTCTCTCACAAGACATTTTCTGCGAGTCTCCAGCTGACTAGCTCAATGCAATGCAGGCATTTATCAGGTAAATCACAAACACTGGTTTGAGATGTTCTAATTCCAGTAGACAAAGGGAACTATCTTATGATAATTACCCTGTAAGGCAGAAATATCTGTGGTGCACCTGCCGTGAAATGCTGTGGGTTTGAGTGCAGACGGCTTGTCATGATAGAAGATTTTTAATTAAAGTCCATTAAAGTCTGGATTTTGCTTGGTTCTCTTGTTGCAGGTCTGCGTTGTCGCTCTGACTCCATTGATGAGAGTGAAGAAGAGGATGAGAAAACCTGCTGGCAGGCAGCCATCTTCAAAGTGGGCGATGACTGCAGACAGGTACAAAGCTGCACCTAAGGGCTTTGCACTCAGAGGAGACAGATTTGTAGGTGATAATGCATAAGAAGAAAATAATTATAGTACAGAAATATTTTTTCTTTGGAACTTTGGTAATCTCCACTAGTTATGGACTGAGAGGGAGAACTGTGTTGTACCCCTAGAGAAATTCTAGTTTGGAAATAAAGGCCATTCTGCCAAGACAGGTTTACCAAACCTTAAAATTTCTTTTACGGAGTTTACTTTTCAATTGAGCTATTGGCAATATAGTAGTAATTCCTGAGGTGGGATCTTGTACACTGAAGTATGATTTATTAAGAGGGAATGCTGGTTATTATCCCTGGAGTTATTAGTAGCCCTTTTATCAAAGGGTGATAGGCAGTTCATTCTTAGGTCAGCAGTTAAATCATCAGTGTTGCTTGCTGCCCACTCACACAGCATTTATCAGTTCCCTTTTTGATTTCTCCCGTAGTGCATGCACAAGTACACATCTACACACCTGCTTAACTTAATGTGCACTTCATAGTTCTTCAGAGTATGTTTATAATCTAGTTTATGACCTGTAACCCCTGTAATATTTGTGCAATTTTTTTCTTGTCTGACAGGATATGTTAGCTTTACAAATCATCGATCTCTTCAAGAACATATTTCAGCTGGTAGGCCTGGATCTTTTTGTGTTTCCATATAGAGTGGTGGCCACAGCTCCTGGGGTAAGTGGGCAATTAACTGTAGTGCTGTAGAAAATAATTCCTAATTCAAAAATACTTTCTTCCTGCACATATAAAAATTCCATGCTACAATAAAGTACTGCCCACATCACTTGTGCCAAATATTTGGAGTACCAGCAATAGAGTCCTTCCTCTCTTGCTTCCTGCTTTTCTAAAGCTTTTGGTTCTGAAATTTTGCTGCTTTCAAATGTTTGTTGTTTGGTTTCTGGGACTACATTGTACAAAGCAGTGCCAAGTCACAGAGCTTTTCTTAGTTGCATGGAAATCTTGTAAGAGATATACTTTTTCCTAATGAATAAACTAGAAATTCTATATTAGGTGATCTATAGGCTTCCCCACATTTCCCAGAGTACCTGTACAACTGCCAAGAGCCACGAACAAAATATATTTGGGAGCATACTTTACAACTTGTTCTTCTTCCCCTCCAGTGTGGTGTTATTGAGTGCATTCCTGACTGCACATCCCGTGACCAGCTGGGCAGGCAGACAGACTTTGGGATGTTTGATTATTTTACAAGGCAATATGGAGATGTGTCTACCCTTGCATTCCAGAAGGTAAAAAATATCAGTGGGAAAGTGCAGCAAAATAACAACTGAGAAATATTCTACTTGTAAGAAATTATGACAAATAATTGCATAATGACTACTATAATGCTGTATCTAGTTCCTGATGCTGATAATCCATTTTTAGCTATTAGTGAGTTAGCTAAAGAGGTAATTGCACCTATAGATGTATGGAGAATGTAATTGGACATTGCTTCAAACTAATCATGAATAGAAAAAAGAGAAAAGCTTTGTTTATCTGTCTCATCTCCTGATGGAGAGCTGTTGAATTCTGTAAGTTGTTCTGATTTGTTTTTACTTGTTCTTTGTACAGGCTCGCTATAATTTCATTCGCAGTATGGCTGCCTATAGTCTGCTCCTGTTCCTGCTGCAGATTAAAGACAGGCACAATGGCAACATCATGCTGGACAAAGAGGGACACATCATTCATATTGGTCAGTCATATGCACTTCTGAATGTCAATTATTACCTTTGCTTTCTGCTCTTAAGTATTGCTGATAGCTGGCAAAAAGCCATTTCCCCTTTGAGATCCATCTGTATACTGATTTCGCTGTTTGTAAGCATACATGGAAGGTTCTCCTGCCTTTGTGCCAAGTGCTGTGTGTTTGTTTGGCTGCTTCTGTGTAAATTTAGCTCTGCAAAGTTTTATCGGGTTCAGGAAAGTATCTACACATATATATATAGATGGCACTTGTTTATGTGCTCATGCATGGATACGTGTGTGTATGTGTGTAATTATAGAAATAATTGTCTTCAGATTCCTTTCATCACTGCAAGTGTATGAATTAAACTTCACAAGTAAATTTATATAATTGTGTCAGGCTGCAACCTCTGCTTTAGCTTTGCTTTACTGGGGCTGCATAAGTATTTCAGCAGTTTATTTGTTATCACCATTCTTATGTCTATTCTCGTGTAACGGTGATGATGTTTTTGTCAGTATTCTTACACTTTTCCAAAGCTTTTTTCCAGTTGGAGTTAAAATGTTCATATTAATACATGCAATCCACCTCTCTTGCTTCTGTCAACTTTAACAGCACAAAGTTTATGAGACAGTTTATCTTTTGTGCACAGATTTTGGATTCATGTTTGAAAGCTCACCTGGTGGAAACCTGGGCTGGGAGCCTGACATTAAACTGACTGATGAGATGGTGATGATAATGGGAGGGAAAATGGAGGCAACACCATTCAAATGGTTTATGGAGATGTGTGTCAGAGGCTATCTGGCAGTCAGGTAAGGTGTTCCTTGCTGCTCAGAGTGGAAGTTCTCAAATGTCCAAAACCAGATGAGAAGGTAAATAAATAATAAGAAATTTTGATTTGTAGCAAGTCTGGGCGTGTTGACTGTCCTGGTACCTCTTGCAAACTTTGAAATAGTGTAGTAATCCTGCTATTTTACAGCTTATTTTTGTGGTATTTTTTTCCGTCCTTGCAGAAAAAATTACTTACTGTTATATTTTAAAATGTTATATATTAAATTTATAAATGTGATGTTTCACACATTTCCTCTTACAGTTTAGTGCACTTTTAATACAATAAGAAACTACTGTCTTGGAGAGATCATTTTGGTTCCTTGAGGGGGAACAGTCTGGCCAAAGTTCTTGTGGCAAAGCAAATATGTCACTTAAGTAGCAGAGTAATAGCCTGGTAGATAATAAATGTTCCGAGCAAAAGGACAGGAAGGAGAAAGGAAGCTGGGCTGATGTAACAAAGAATTACAGAGTAATTAAAAGATAGTATGTTCCTGTGGTGTTGCTGGTTTCGGCCTTTTGTACTGTTTTGGTGCACTGCTTCACCTTTCTAATGCCAAAGAAATGTTGTTTGCTGAAGCATTACTTTGCATAATCCTTGAGACTTCATGTTGCAGCATTCTGAGTATCTGACAGTCCAGCATAAAGGAGTGACATTTAATTAAAGTGACAGATTGCAAACAATGGTGTAGCTTCACCGGCAAATGTAAGAGGATTATCTGTGTTGTTTTAATTACAGAAAAAGGTGGTATCCAGCTCGTTGAGCTCCTCAGCTTGTCTGCTTTACCTGCTAGGGCTGCAGGAATTTGAGTGCTCTTACGTTTTTGTCCTCTTTTTCTCTAGGCCTTATATGGATGCTGTGGTCTCACTGGTTACATTGATGTTGGATACAGGGCTGCCCTGTTTCCGAGGGCAGACAATCAAGCTGTTGAAGTAAGTCAGCAAGATTTATGAGCTAGAAAATGTTTTTTATTAAAATGTTATATCATTTGTACCAAGTGGTTTCACAAGAGGTAGGTCCTTGCAGCAAGTGAAATCACACCTGTCTGAGCTTGTGCAAAGACACATTTGTACCATGTTCAAAGGAAACCTCACTAATTTTCTCTTATTTGATTGTGATTTTCTGCATACAGGCACAGGTTCAGCCCCAACATGACTGAAAGGGAGGCTGCAACCTTCATCATCAAGATCATCCAGAACTGTTTCCTCAGCAACAGGTTTGGCTTCTATGCATGTCTTCTCCCTATGGCTAAAGGATGGCCATCAAGCTTTGAGCAGAGCTAAAAAGTAGATTTTTATCAGCAGATACCAAAATTTTTTTGAGTCATTGATATTCAGATAGTAGCAATAGCAGTTGTGTTTCATCTCCTGTTTTGTGCTAGGAAGTAAGACTTAAATCCAGGACAGTCAGATAGCAAGGCTGGTTAGTTTAAAGAATAAATGTAGTAGTTAAACATCATAATTGCATGTTTTATTATGCTAGATAATACAGACTTTGTGGGATATATTTGAGAGTCTAATACAAACTCTTGCATGGGATCAGCTTAAGACAGTGTCACTCACTGGCTCAGATTCCTCACTAGAATGGATGTTCCATGCTTGCTAGTGCACCTGCTCAGAATCTTAGATTAATATTGGGAGGGTTGAAGGCAGTGACACTGCTGTGTGAATGGCCAGAACCAGCTTAGTTCTGACCAGCCTAAGCTTTTCTACATGTTGCATGGTTAATCTGTGACCTGAATAAGCTCTGCCCATGGATAATTGAGTTATCTGTAACAAGGGGAGATTTGTTTGCCCAGTCACTCATCAGAGAGGCTACTGTTAATGCTGTTATTTCCCCTGCACTTTTATTTTCATTAATAGCATTCTTCTTAATTAAAATGACTTTTATTTCCATATAATCCTGTCTCTGTGAAGCCCTGATGATCTTGATTCATTCATTATGCATTTCCTTCTCCTAAAACAAACTGCAAATGCCATGTCATGTGTGTGTGGCTTATCCAAACATATGATCCAAGCTGCTGATGCTGTTGCCACACTGAGAAGTGTGGAAACACTTTTTTAAACTAGTTTAAACAAGAGCAGGATGTTTTGTGCTGTCCATAACTGTAACTGGGCCTTCACAATGCCTTCAAAGAATGGAGGGCTAGTTTTGATTAAAAGCTGATTTCCTTCATCCATGTTTCGTCTCTGTAGGATCCTGATTAATGTTTCTTAACAATGAGTGCGGTGTTTTTTTAAACTTTTACTTACCTCTGGCTTTGGTTTTCTTCTCTAGGAGCAGAACATATGATATGATCCAGTACTACCAGAATGACATCCCCTACTAGACACTAGAGAAATGTGCAACCCTGTGCCCTCACTCCAAACTTGTGACAAACAGGAGATGCTCTCTCACACCTCACTATCTTCCACCCTCTGTGTGTGTGTGTACGTGTTTGGTACATGTTTACCGGACATTACAACAATCAGTTCTGATTCATTCCTTTCTCTATACCAGGTTATATATATTACTGGTTTTCCCTGGATTTTTGGAGTTGGGTTGCAATCACAATAAAAATTGTATTACGAATATGAATGTGTGAAAGTGGTAAAGCTTGAGGAGTTCGATAATTTTTCATGCAATGCAAGGATTTTATAATATCTTCAAACAGTAAATTAAACCCTTTCCTGCACAATCTCACAAAATGCCGCTGAAGGGTATGGATTTCTCTTTGGAAACAGAAATGTTAATGTGTTCCAGTTTTACTGTAGAAAAAGCTTGATAATCATCCAAGGTGGTGATGTCTGTGTAGCTGTGTTTATACTTTGCACTGTACATTGGTCCCTGCTACATGGTCAGTATTTCATATGTACATGAAGAATGTATTTTTCCTTTTGTGTGTTTTAAAAAGAGACTCTAGTGAAGATATATTTAATCTATAAAATGTAATAAAAGACCTTAGACTTCGTATCTGTTGCAAATGTTTTACCCTGTGCTGATATTAGTGTATATACATCACTCTGTACATTTGTGTGTTCAGTACATTATGCCCTTTCTAATAGAAAAGTCTAATTCCTTCTTCAGCTGCTTGTCCATCTCAAGCGACGTTTTTTATTCTTAAAATAAATGTTTAGTGCTAAAGCTGGAATGTAGGACCAAGGTAAAGCTCTTCAGTGTTGCTAAGGTACTCTATCTGGGCTGGGACATAGATCTTTTGGGTTTGTTTTTTTTCCCTTTCTATATGCTTGTCCTTCTACATGAGCTCCTCAGCACAGGCACTGTTCCTTCTTTCGGGTTTTTTTTCCCTTTTTCGGGGTTTTTTCCCTTCTTGGGAGCCTTTCCCGAGTGTCCGGGTCGTGCCCTCAGGGTGGAAAGCGCGCGTCAGATCCCTGGCGCCCCCGGGCGGCCGCCCCGCTGCGGCGATCGCGAGTCCCGCCGTGAGGGGACCCGGGGTGGCAGAGCCGCCGCGGCGAACGGTGGAGGCAGCGCGAGGGAGAACGAGCCTCGAGGGGGGGGCGGCACACCGTCTCGAAGCACAACGGGTGAGCGGGACACGGCTCGGCGCCACGAGGAGGGCTCAGCGCTGAGGGGCCGAGGTGTCGTGAGGGGGACCCAGCCCTGGGGCGGGGCCTTGCCGTGAGGCGGGCCCGGCCCTGAGGAGGGGTCCTGTGGTGTGAGGAACGCCCAGCTCCGTTCAGCGGAGGGCCACCCTGCCTTTTGGGACGCGGATGTGACCCCACGGGGTACGGTTTGGGGCGGTAGGTGACCAGGCTGGGGGGTTCCTCGGAAGCTGGGCTGTTGCAGCACGTCAGGGTGGTGGTCTCTGTCTGAGGGGATAGCAGGCCGATGATACGGCCTTCTGCTTGGGAGTGTGCATTTCTGAGCACCTCTGAATCAGCTTTTAAGTCTCCCGTAGTGTTCCCAGGGCCCAGGAGCTGCTGAGGGGGACCTCCTCAGCCCGAAGCCAGGATGGTTGAGGTGGTCCCTGCCGAGAAGAGAGCTGCATGGAGCTCACAGCTCCGGGAGCATGAGAGGAGGCAGTCTGGACAGCATGTTTGGGCACTGCCTTCAGGATGGATCTTGTGCATGGTGCAGTGCAGGCCCTGTCCCTTTTCCAGTGTGGGCTGCATTCAAGTTTCCACCTGCTTTTGCCATGGGTGTTAAAGTAGGTCTTGTCTCTTGCCTGTGCAGTGGGTGGCTTGCAGCAAAGTGGGCTCTGAGCTACTTTTTTCATTTTGGGGAGGTGCCACTGGCTTTCTTAAAAGGTTTGGAGGCTCATCAGGGAGAATTAACATGCAAGAGCTACTTAATTTATTGATTTAATTCAGATTTATTATATAACCATCTGAGACATTTAGTAATTTTGGTGCTCCATGCCTGCAGTTGAACCTACTTAGGGTCCATAGGAAAGGAGCTGATTGACACTACAAATGTGTTCAGCTTCCTCTACCTTTCCTTTAACAAGGAGCAGGTGGAGTGAGGAGATGTGAAGATGTGATCCCTTTTCTCAGGGCAAGTGGTGAGGACTTCTAATATTTTGTTAGTTCACTTCAATGCTTATGTGCATGTACTTTCCTGCACCTCAAAATAAATGTACCATGTTTAAAATATTTAGGGCTAGAAGTGAGTAATTAGCTGGTGAATAATAATATTATAAATGGAGTTCTGGTAATCAGAAAGTCACTCCTAGTTGCAAATCTCAAACGACATAGCAATTTGTGCGTATTCTAGCATAGGATGCCCAGAATTTGCTGGAATGCAATTAGGGCCATCCAGGGTTTAGGAAGTGAATGAATTTGGGTGTTCTTCACAGTGCTTGCTTCAGTCAGGCTGTCTGGAGAGCTGATGTTCTCTTACTTTCTTCTCTCAAGTTTGTTCAGAGAAACGAAAGCAGCTGAAGTCAATTGAGTGTAGTTACTGTCAGAACAAGTTCGTTTGCAGTATTGTCCTTAAAACTCAAATGAGATATCATGGACATATCATTTTATACTGCTATGAATCTTGCAGAATGTTGTGAAAGTGTTAAATCTCCGCATTAGCAGAAATTTTAGGTTCCTATGACTTCTGTTCTCACTGCAGTGTCAGATGAGCTCTGGTGTGTTCCAGAACTCACCTGACATCCATAGATTTCATTTTCTCAAGCTGACTGTGCCCTCTTCCCCTCCTCTCAGGGTTCCTTCCTGCAGCATGGATGTGGGAGAAAACTCCCCTGTAATTGAGGTCCACTGAGATGCGGAGGGGATTAGGCTGTTTACGTTTAATCATGCAAGGCACTGCTCTGAAGACTCCTCCTAAATGCGCTGTGCTCTGTGTCTGCCTCCAGGGAGATGAGGAGGCAGGAATCCTGAGACACCCCACAATACTGCAAGTGCTTCCAAGATACTGGATCAGTGCAGTGGGAGCACAACAGACTTATCTCACCTTCATCCTCCCACCAGGGAAGGATATGTTCTTGACACGAGGAGGCTGGCAGGACTTTCAGAAGTTACTCAGGTAATCAAAGCAGATAGAATTAAGACCTACCTGTAGGTCTTGTGAAGGATTTTGTCTGTGAATTTTATACCTGAACATGTCCAGATGCCTGCACAGCCTTGGGAGAAAAGACACATCAAAAAAAGGGGGGAAACCTGCTCAGTAAAAAAAGAAAGAAAGAAAAAAAAAACTAAAGAAAAAAATTTAGGAAAGATCCTCCTTTGCTTTCTCCACTCTCCAAAATTCCCAGTCATGGTGGGAGAGACTTCCTGGGCCGATACCCACTGCAGTTCTTTCTGCATTGGCCATGCATATAAAGAGCCTTTAAGAAAGGAGCAAAATTTATAGCAATTCATTTGCATCTGATGGGCCCAGTGTTCAGAGCTACTGGTAACTTGATCAGCACTATTCAAATGCTAATCTCATTATGTGTGTTAGAGACTGGAGTTCAGCAATCCACCTCGGTTAGCACAACGTGCCTGTGTGATGTTCTGGCTGGTACGCAGGGTCACGGTACCCCCTGCAGGCACCCAGTGCAGGCTGCGCAGCACCAGGGCTGATGTGGGCAGGAAGTAGGAACTCGCTGGAGGAGCCAATGGAATGAGTCGACATGGGAAGAGGAGCTAGAGTTCTCTTGGGAAAAATGCTGGAGAGGGGGGAAGGAAATGTGGCCATGGGAATGGTTTGGATGAGACTAATTTTTTTCCTTTGTATCATTAATATGTCTATCATTTCCCTTTGCTTCCACATATATGCTATNAAAAAAAAAAAAAAAAAAAAAAACCAAAAAAAAAACCACCAAAAAACCCCCAGTAAACAAAATACTTTATCCAGAATGTACAAACACCTTCAAGCAAGCACAACTAATTCTTCAACTTTGCTTGTTCCATGTAACAAGGACTAAAATCTACTCAAAAGACAGTGTGCACAAGAGATCCTTTCTAGATAAAGGCTGTCTGACAGAACCTTGTTACTGACATGTGCAAAGGATGCAAAGGATCCTGCCTCACACTGCTACCTGCAGTTTGTGGGTCGGTTTGTTTGAGTTTTTTGGCACCTCATCTGTTTCTGTAAGGATTCTGCCTTTGGGAGGCCACAGAGGTTATGCTCCTGAAGAAGCAGGATTTGTAAAGTGACATGGTGTAATTATTAGATAAGCTACTTAGCTGGCAGGAGCAGACAAGCCCTGGTAATGTGCAGGCCTGGCAGCAACTGGGTTAGTAACTAGCACAGCCTCCCCAGAATGAAGGGGTTCCTGCTGGGCCCTTGCCACTGCAGCAGCCCCGTTCCTAAAGCTCTGCAGTTACAGGGCACGCCATGGTGTGTATTTCTGGTACAATATCAGTGGCCTGGTAGCAGTGACAGCGTTGCTGTGAGTTGTGTTACTCTAACAAAGCCCTCTCTGGGGTCAGCGCAGCCATGGGGAGCCTCAGTGCTTCCTGTGGCTGCCAGAAACTGTGACCAGGCTTATGTTAAGCTTTATGAATGTTCCAAGTGGCTCTGCTGCCTGACAGGGGGGAGCAGAACAGGAGGGTGACACAGTGACGCAGAAAAGTAATCACAGTAATCCCAGGCAACCTAGGAAGGCTGGCAGTTCGCTGAAGGGAGAGGTTATCTACCTGACTGCATTCAGGTACCTCTTCCCAAGGGAAAGTGTGGCAGCCAAAAGGGGGAAGGGAATTGGAACTTATAATACGTGCCCACACAAAGACTGCTACATACCCTGATGCTCCACATACACATTTTTGAATTAAAAACCCTTCATGGGTAACAGGTCTGTAGGATTGGGTCTTAGTCTGTTCTTAAACAAGTAGTCCCAGCTTTGCGGTGACAAGCCTGAGAAAATAAATCATATCAGAGAAGAGAAGATGTCTGAATTGTATTAAATCTAGCTGCATGTATTGATTAGGAATGAACATGTGGGGTGGTAACTTCTATGCAGATGTAAAAGGGGAAGAGTCACAGAATTCCATCCTTGCAGATGTATATGAGCAGTATCTCAAAGAAGAATCTGATTTTGGTTAACAAAAATAAAAGAGAAAAAATAATATATTAATTTCATGTAGTTCTCTTTCCCAGTGCAAGTTACATTTTGACTGCCACATCTCAACGTTTTAAGGTGCTTGCTGTTAGCACACAGATAAGGGCTGTATGCGTGCATCCTGGCCTGCACACCTGCAAGCCATTCCCTTGCTGAGAACCTCACAGCACTGTGGAGCACAGACCAAAGAGCTTTGCAGTACCTGAGCTGCCTGCACAGAGAATCCTGTGCATGCTGTGGGGTTATTTCTTATGCAGGACAGTGCTGAGACTGTGTGGTAGTTGACTGGACATGAGTGGGTGATCTAATAAAGATACTTATGGTGTTGTGTTTAGAAGAACTTTATTGAAAGAACTGTATAAACCTAGGTAAGAAAAAAGTCACATTATGTTTTGGCATTAGGAGTCAGAAACTTCAGTCTTGCCATCAGGCTTGGCTGCCTGCACCAGTTTGAACAGAAGGGGGTAAGGGTAGGGTCAGGATTTTTGGAGTTGTGAGGATGATGGAGTGACTAAAGAATTTTGTCTGGTATTACTGGTATTATTGGTGTTATTACCACCTAGATAGAAACTGTTTTTGTGCAGTTTTCAGAGGCCTGCTGGCCCCCAAAGGGATTCCTGGCTCCACATCTTGGACTAGTCAGCTTTGCTTTTTTCCTTTGGAGACAGGAGTTACCCATCACTTAGATGAGGGCTGGGTGGAAATGAGGACTAAAGCTGCCTCTCATGGCTGCAAAGGAACAATCCCAGCAGTGCCAGCACAAGGGGGGATATGCTGCTTTTTCTGCCTCAGGTCCCAGAAGAGAAGAGCTGGACAAGAGCTTAGCGAAGTCTGGGAGGTAAGCTGAGCTTGTCCCAGAAAACAGACCTGAAAAATCAATTGTCTCTGCAGCCCAGGTGGGTGGCAGTGCTTTGCAAACCTTTCGAGCTCAGGCAGTCAGACCCAGGGCTCGGCTCTAGCGAGGGGCTCTGACCGGCACGGGGAACTGAGCGGCGCTGACTGTTGTCTGTCCTTAGCCGAGATCCCGCTCATGCTGCCGGCCTGGTTCCCTGCAGGCTCGCAGGTCTGAGGGCTGGGCGGCAGAGGGCACTCCAAAACAAGCCACTGTGCCTGGGGCCACAGGCCGGAGTAACTGAGCAGGCACAAATCTGCTGTCCCTGTAAAGCGGGCAAGTCTGGCAGGGAAAACCTTGCCGTGACCTTTACTTGTGACATATCTGTCACAGCACACGCTGAGTGGTAGAGCTAGCGAGTACCTGAATATCAGATATGAAATTGCTCAAGAGCCTGGTTGTTGGTATTCCAGCTGGGAGTATTGTGCTGGGGAGGTTTTTGACCTTCCAAGGGACAAAAAGGAAATGTGTTTTGCTGGCTCTGCATTGTTGTGTCAGGTGAAGCCTTTAAATATATGAGTGTCCTCTGGTAATAGAAAGTGTGCAGAAATCCATAGTGCATTTACCAAAACCCCAGAGGTTTATAGTGGCAGCTCTCCTTGTTGTTATCGCACTGTATTGAATGAGCAGCAACTGTAATCAGCTCCAGAGGTAGCTACATTTCTGTGTTGCTCTGCTTGCATGTTTTTGGAAAGCTTCTTTGGGGTGAAAGGTATTCTATATGCAGGCTCTGATGTAAGTTATCCATTATTTTTAGGTTTCTTTACTTACTAAAAATTAAAACCTGCCCCACATAACAGCAGTTGAGTGTTCTCTCTTACCTTTGAGCACCTTGCCTTGGCCTTCACCTTTGTGGTAGACCTAGTGGGTAGATGGCACTATGACATCTTTAAGCTTCATAGAAGTGGAACACAGGCAATAGGATGGGGGAAGCAAACAGACCCAAGAGAAGAAAACACTTTGGTGCAGCTGGATTTGTTGATTTTGGATAATTCTGTGGTCATTTTGAGTCCAGGCAAGTACTACGTAAAAGCCCTCCCTATGCTGTCTGTGGCCAAGGTGGAATGGGGTGTGTGGAATCCTCTGCCCTGAAGATAGCCCTGGTCTGTGCTGCTACCAGGCTTAAAATTCAGTGTCTCAGGATAGATCTCAAAAGAAAACAGGTTTTTGAAAAGTGGTTTCTCCTTACACAGGTAAACTGGGATTTGAATTTTATTCTTTTTAGCATCAAGCCTGGCCTTTAGGCTGCAACTCTAGGCAATAAAGAAAGAAGAAAGTTCAGCTGTAGCTGTGGTTGTGTCACAGATCAGAGCTCAGAGGGACACATAAATATACAGTAATTTCAAGCTCATTAGCTTGCAGACAGACTAGATCAGAGGGGACGATTAAGCTCTAGGTTAGAAGACAAACCTGCTAAGGAAACACTTGAGCTGGATACACGATGAAACCTCAGATAGACCTCAGGAACCTGAAAACCCACTTCATTTCCAGGACAGTGCTGAAACTGGCAATTTTTTCTTGCCTCTCTGCTGACACTGTGATCCTTCTTCCAATCTGAGCAGAGTTTTCTTTCCTTTGAGATGCAGCTCTTATCAGCTGGTGGGACAAGTGACTCATTGCAGTGCCTGAGGTTATGGGAACAGGGCTGACAGTGACTCTGTTCCTACTTGTCAGCTGAGCCTGGAAAACCAATCATGTTTGTGTTCCTGCTTCATCTTATCTGGAAGGTAAAACTCCTAAGCTTACATTTCATTGAATTAAAACAAGACTAGATTTAAGAGCAGGTACATCAGTTCCTAGCTTCACTGAAAGAAGGAATTCACGTTTCCAGAAATCTCATGCTGAATATATGGTGGGTCAAATCCCTTTAAAAATACTTGAAGTTAAACCTAAGGCACTTGATCTTTTGCAAAAGATCTTCTGTGACTTTGGGAGCTGTTTCAGCTGTACTGTTCTTGAGCTTGTGCCCAGAACAACACATAAATTTGGAATCCAAAAGTCATCTTCCCTGTCTTGAGACTTGGGCATGTGGGCCTGTGCAATAGAGCTCTCAAATTGAAATCAGAACCCTTTCTCCTCTTCTATCTATTACTATGATTTTTAAGCATTATTACAGTGTAGGTTAAAAGGACATTTCAAGAGATGCAACTTCCATACTGAGAATGCCTTTAAAATATAAAATATGTTCACAGCTGAGTTTGCTGCTGACTGCTATCCATCAAAGTAACTGTGGTTTGCCCTTTCCCCAGAAGATTGTCCTCTAGTTGTGTAGAAGTGATAGGGGATGCAAAGTTTGCCCTTCAGCTTTATTTAGGAGCCTTTGCAAAAAGCTGTCCTGGAGGTGCGAATGGCTTTTACTGAATTGGTGGAGTTGTTCTGTGTTTGAGAAAGGTGATGTACTTGGGAAGACATTTACCGGACCTGCAATTGTCCTGCTCCCTGGGGGAGTGTTTGTGAAGCGGTGGGTACCGTGTGTGTGCCCATACAAGCTGTCACCACTAGATGACACCATGAGACTCTGGTAACAAAGTCCAGGTGAACCCTACAGCCAAGGCCATTTTGCTGGTTTTGGAGGGTTTGTTACAAACCCAGAACACGGGCTGGATTTGCAAACCTTTCAGTGAACTGGAGTCAAGTTTTCCCCAAATGCAAGCTGAGGTTTGAACAGAATGGGCTCAGTTCCAGGTGACAGGGTGGGATTTATGATTTGGAGTGGAAACCATCTGAACATTTGACTTGCAACCAGGCTGATCTTGGCCATGGTTATGCTTGGAGGACCTGTGTGTATTTGAAACAAAATCTCAGAGCAAGGTTTGGGCAATAGGAGCCTTCCTGAGCCAAAACCAGAAGGGGTTTTCCCAACCCTGTGCAGAATCACTGTAAGAAGGTTTCTCATGACTATAAGAAGGTTTCACTGCTTACCCCAAGTGGATCTGGGCATGAACTCCAGAACAGTATCCAGACATGGTCAGCAGCAGCCCCACTTCTCTTTTGGCCCATTTTCTCTGTGGTTGACAGGTAACTAACGAGCTGGCAAGGAGCTGGCCAGCACACATTGCTATGCTGCTGCCATACCTAGCCTAACAGTCACCACAGTGTAATGATGGCTCGGCCACTATTTGGGCAGCCTTCTTTTTATATTCATGGGTGGCTTTTGGATCATCTGAGTGACTCTTACCCACCAGCAGAAGGGACCTGTTTCTCCCTGGGGCATCCTTCTGGGCTCTCACCCTCTGCAGCTGGTCATTGAGCTGTGGCTCTTGCTTGCTACCTCATTCTCTATTTTGGCAGAGGAAATGCTTTGTTATTCCACAGCCTAAAGAAACTTCATTCTGCTGTAATTACTTTCAATGTACACCTACTCAAGGTATCCTTCCTGTCCTATTGTTCCTAAAAAAGTTGTTCTTTTTTCTCTCTTTCTATGAGACTCAGACCATGTTCACATGAAGCGTGTTAATAAAGCAACCTGCTTGCCTTATATTCTTGCAAAGGGTATTTCTGCATACTGAAATTTGACAACTGTAATGTAATTATGTGGCTCCAAGGATAGATTGAGGGGATTGATAACCTAAGAGATGTTTGTACAATGCTTTGTCACCTCCTTTGAAATTCATGTCTTTCCACTACCACTTCAGGACAATCCTCACATGCAAACCTGTTAAATACCTTATAGCAAGGAGTCAGCAAGACTCAGAGCATTTACCTAATGAGCACATTGTGTGCAAGCTACCCCTAAATGCTGGTTGTGATTGTGTGTCGCCCTAATCCTGGCCTAGAGGGGTCCCGGCAGTTGGAAAGATGAGTGGTCTTGTTTTCACTGTAGCTCTCAATAGTGCTTGCTGATTTGGATTCTGTTTTAGTAAATTTGTCTTGCATAATCGTTTCCTTATTCACTTCATAAAATTATTTTCTCATAGGATGCTCACATAGCTAGCTCAAACAAACTAGCTGTGTTAATAAAGTTGTCTTACGCTAATTTATTATGTGTGTAGAAAACATTTTCAAAATATCATTTGTTAAAGCTTTATTATTATTGTCAGGTAAAGCATAATAGAAAGTTCTACTCCAAATATACTGTTTACTGTTTGTTTTTATAGACAGAATAGTGGAGCATTTACCTTGAGTCATCCCAAACCTTTGCTGTGGTTGGGATATATTTTTTATGGTTATCAGTTTTCATGAAAGGCTGGAATTAATGTTTCTGGTGCTTGATGATACCGTCTTTTGCTATATTCACTGATGCAGAGAATTCTAAAGGTTTTGCCAAGCCTTGGAATTTCATCTGAAGGACTCTCAGGCCCCGAGCATTGCTTCTGTTTGTTGGGTCTGCTGGGATGCCAGTAGGGAAGGATTTTCATCTTCTCTTCTACAGCTGGGGAAACAGAGGCCTCAAAAGACTTGAGTCAATGATGCAGACTCCTACATGCCCAGCTGTAGCTCAAGAGCTGCTATTCCCCATCTTTAAAGGTATCTGAAGAGCTGAAGAGCATACAGAAGGTACTGAAGCTTTTCCTAAACTTTAATCAAAAAGGTTGTGTGAGCACAAAATTCAGTGGGGCCCCAACCTGTGAGCTGGCAGTAGGTCATGGCAGTGTCAGTTGGACAAACTTCCCTGCTTCTTTATGGGATGAGAGTGTAACCACAGGGAATGAAGAAGTAGGCACAGCTTGAAGTACATCCCTGTAGAAAAGGACCTCCAGCAAAAGCTGTCACTCTCCCATTTGGTTTTTCTTTCTGTCTCTTATTCTTCTATCTCCCTGTCTGGCCATTTGTGCTGCCTGTTTGTTTGTTGGCTGAGTGCTTGCTGAATTATTTACCAGCCTGACTGAATTAAGCAGCAGCAAAAGCAGGCGAGTGAATCCCACCTGAGACTCTNGTGTCGAGAAGTGGGATGTGCATATCTGAGTGTTGATCCATAGTGCTTAATTAAATGTACCAGGAAAAACCTTGTGGGAGGAGAAACTCCTCTATTGCCCTGAGACAGGACTGAAGGGAGATGAGCACAAGGCTGGCACACCAGCTCAGGTGGCAGCAGGCCCCATCCCTGAGCTGGGTGGGGGTCCTGCCTCTGGGAGCTGCCTTCAACCCTTGCCAGTGTCAACTCATGGTGCTGGGATGTGGCAGGGCTGTCAAGCATCCATTCCCCTCCGCCTCCGTCACTAGCATTGTTTGTAATGCTTGTTGTGCTGTGTGGGGTTAATTGGGTTAATGAGCGCATTGTACATTATTAGAGGCTGAATTGACAATTATGATAATTATAGTGTCTTCCAAAGTGCTACAATACTGAGGATGTTTAAAAGGACAGGGATTCTTATACCATACACGCTGAATCAGACCTGAGTACCTGGACTCGCTTTACCAAACAGAGTGTACTGGGTGTTTGATGTCAGGAAATGCCTCCTGGTTGGCATCTCCCTTCCAGCAAGAATGTGCAAGCTTAACATACAATACTTAGCTCATGCAGTTTCTTGCCTGACTCTTTGTCTCAGCTGTTTAGTCTTACATGGGGAAAATGAGACATAGATCTTTCTGTGACAGATCAGATCAGGGTACTCTCTCACTAAAGCATGCGTGCTTCAGTGTGGTTGCTTCCTCCAAGCCAGTGCTCCTTACCCCATACTGGACAAAGTCTTTTGACTCTGAAATGTGCTCTCATGACAGTTCTTCAAATGATAGCAGTTGGTTCAGATGCCAGAGATCCTTCCTTCTCTGGCATGAAGAAGATGGAAGACTGTTCTTCCCATCAAGTTCTGTGTGTGCTGAAAAGCAGCAATCTTTCCACAAGTCACTATTTGCCCAGGTGAAGAAGTAGACTGTGATTTGTAGATATGTTGGTTTGTGCTGCTCTCTAAGCTGTGTCACTTTGTCATGCAACTGTTACTGTCATGTCACTGTAGTAATGCTATCCTGACTATTCCTACTGTGCGCTTGTCCCATTAAAAATAACCCAAGGATGCATTTGTGCCCTAAAACCACTATGGACATTATTTCTGGATACTGAGCAATAGCAAACTGTGAAGCAGTTTGGGGCTCGAATAGGGCATGGAGTCCTGCTTCCATGGGCTCACGTGCAATTTTCACCAGAATTACTGCTGGCTTCAGCGGGAGCACATCTAAAACTGAGAACAGGGGAATGCCCCAGCATGCTCCAAGTCATCTTTAATGCTGATCCAAAAAGTGCCTATTCAAAGCAGTACAGTACCAGAGTGTGGGCTGCACAACCTTTCCAAAAGTCTGGTTGGTATTTGGTGGCTCACCTTTGCAGGGCTCCATGGCTTAAATGCCTCTGGTTACTCCTTAGGTGCAGCCATTATGAACTGGGAGTGAGTGTAGACTGAAGAATTTATGACATCTGAGGCTTAAACAGGACCTGATACACATTTTAAATCTATAGACTGCTTCTGTCTTTCAAGAGAGTTCATCTCCCCCAGTTTAGCAGGGAAAGTCATCTGTCCACCAAGTGCCTTGTGAAGCTGGGAGTACTTTTGTGCATGTACAATACAGAGCACCTTTGACTAAAGTCAGCTGATTGAAAACTTGTCCCCATCAGCTCTTTTTTCCTCATATGGATGTACATGCTTGGGTATGTTAGGAGAGACTTAGCCCCTCCAAGCAGCCTGCTTACTTACATCTCCCAGACTTCTGACTTCTTGAAGTACTTCTTCCCTTCCAGAATGAGGCATTTCAGCAGAGGAAACCACTGCAGACTGGTCCTTATTGTCTATAGCACCAGTTTACCACATGAGGAGGAATGTCTCCAGAAGGTGGATAAAGAGGGAGCTGAAAATGGCAAGACATGAGAAGAGCATGATCATAAGCACATGCCTCATGAATTTATCATGAACTAACTCTGTGGGACTTGCTACATAAATCAACTGATAACTCACCATGTAAAATATCATATACAACAATTCAGCACTTCCCTCCTATTTCTGCTTTAACCCTCTTTCTGAAATTCACTGTATGACTGGTGTGAGCATGCTCACACATTCTGTTCTGTTGCAGAGATGTGTATGTGGCACATCAAGGTAATGGATTTTTTTGAATACCCTAGCAAGTACTGTCATGTTTTGCATCAACAAAAAGTGATTTCATATAGCATAGAGCAAGGAGTTTAAAAGAGCTGATGACCCTTTTTGGCCTAGTTCCAGATGGGAGTCGTGTCTGGGTTACTGCCCAACCTTTTCCAGTAAGTTAATTCCCACTCTTAGAATTGTAATGGCTGCATTGAGTTGTGCATCTCTCCATAATGATTACTTATAGAAAAGAAAAAGTCCTTTTTCATTGAACTCCAGCATTCCTCCACACGCCTTGCCAGAAGTTTGTTTAGGTGCCTATACTTCATACTTGCTGTGAAAACTGAGGCATTGTATCCAAAACTGCTGGTGGCATGAGCATACATGTTGTGTTCTAAGACTGCAGCAACATTTGAGTCCACCCGTTCTATACTGTTCTCATGTCTACAATTGATTTATTGTGTTTCATTAATAAGAAAGCTTAACTGTCTTGATTCATCAGCAGACATCATCTAGCTAGATTTCAGCAAAGCACTTTGTAAGGTGTCTCATAGGAATATTGTACTCAGAAAAAACAGGGATTAGCATATGGCTTGTGCAGTAGAAGAGAGGCTAATGACAGGAGGCTACACAGGAAGGAAAGTCCTAAGAGTGGAGTTTTTCCAGTACAGATTGATGTATTTGCAGTTATTAATTCTACTACTTAAGCACAGATTGACCAGACAATATGAGGATTCTGCAGAAGCATCTGTACATATGAGCATATCTGAGGATCCAGGGGCCCCTTTTCCTTTGCCTTTATACCCACTGAACAGCACTTGCCTGTTCTAGTCTCTGCAAGAGGAAATTACCCTTTCTGCTGCTGCTATCCCCTACTGTGTTTCAGATTTACTGCTCTCTGCTCACTGCCTGTACTCGGGGGCTGGTATCAAAGCAAATACCTAAGGGACACACACACGTCAGCAAAACTTGTTCTTCCTGATTACTCCAGTTAGCCCATGGATGGCCTTTCTGTTAAAGGAAGCTTTGTAAGTCTGGATCTGCTTATCCAGATGAGGTCAGAATTGTCCTGTAAATTGTTCCTGTCCACATGTCTGAGTGTGGAAGGAGAAGGAGATCATCCTACCCAACATACCAAAGGAGGGACAAAGTCCCTGGTTGATGCCAGTGTGGAATGGAAATCTTATTTCTGTGACATGTGTGATTGCTGTAGGAGACCATCAGAGCCAGCCTGCCTCAGACTCACAAGAATTGGTGCAGCTGCCACTGCTGTACAATGGCCAAGTGAGCCATTGCCCTGTTTGGCAGACTTGGCAGGGAGGTGATGGAAGAGACTCACCTGGGGAAGCAGGTGCTTGGGCTGAATGACTGATGGAGTCATAAATAATACAAGAGGGAGAGATTCAGAGATTACAAGGAAGAAAATACCATGTGGGACTGGAAGAGAGGAAGGACTGTATCCAGAATAAAATGGAAACAAGGGATAGAATATTGTTGGAGGATAGAGAAAGGGACTTACCTTGGCAGCAATCTGGAGAGGATGGGGTTTTTTTCTGTCTCAACCTCTACCCCTTCTCATCTTTCCCCGCAGATATCTTAACCATGGCAAGTCAGCCCAGCACACACTCTGTACTGCTCTCAGTGTCTGGTCAATCCGTACTGGCTGGTTTTGTTGAGATGTTCTTCTACCTTTTCCTATTTTCCTGTGTGGGAATTTGAAACCAAGAACAAACCTTTCACATCTGTCTCGCTGACAGAGGGTGATGTGTTAACAGGGAGTAGTGAAGAGAGCCATCCATGCCAAGCTTTTCGGAGCTTTTCCTACCCCACTTACAGATGTTTGCTAAAGAGGTGTTTTGGTTTAACTGTAGGATTATTGGATTCTGTGATTATGGAATTTGAATTCTTTATTAGATCTTTTCTGTCTTGGCCCCTGGGGTTGAGAGGGACTTGTTTTCTGGCCTTTGATGTGTTTGAAAAAGTCAGGCTATTTGTATCACTGCTTCTTTGCTTTGATTCTTTGACTCCTTCTCTGAGGAGCCTTCTGATGTGCAGAGCTCAGCTTTGTGTGTCTGCTGCATGGGATGTCTTTGTGGTTTATTTTTGCACTGGGCACAAATCCTGCTCCTGCTCCCTTCTTTGCACATTGTCATGAAAGCAGGTTATTGCTGACCAGTTCATTTGGAAAACTTGTGCTTGCTGACAGCTGTACAGAAAATTCAGTATTTTAATAAGAGACATGCTATCTTTGCTTGGAGGGATGGATGGCATTGCAGCAATTGTCAATTTTCCCCTCAGGCCCTTTCTCCTGAAAAAAAAAATCTTATCATTCTAATTAGTTTATCAAAAGACTATTCTTCACATTCTGCTGTATCTACTTTCTTGATGATTTTAACTGAGGTGCTAGAAGAGGACTCCTCCAAATCCCCTAGTGGGAAGTGAGTAGCTTCTGCTCTGGTTCTTTGCCATGAAGCTGCACCCAGTGAATTTCAGAGAAGGGAAATTTGCTTAGTCAGCAAGAAAAGGTCAGGCCCAGCTGGGTAAACTCTGCCAAGAGGGGTCAGTGTGGTGAACCAACTTACACTTCATTTGTCACCTGTCAGTGCTGAGCACAATACACTTAATAGCACCATAGTGGAAAGGACAAAGGGGATTTCTGAGGGGAGAAGTGAGGTAAACCATAATTAACTAGAACACTGAAGGAAAAACTCCATCATGGAGCTGCTGAGTTTCTCTTGTGAGTTTAGGTGTGTTCACACACACTCCTGACACTCAGCACAGCCCGTCCTGTGTGCTCTAATACCTGCCCATGGCCATGATCTCTGCAGGGTGTGGGACCAAAGTTAAGGAAGAATGAACTGAGTCTTTGTGGGCACAGGCAATGAAAGCAGTACTGAGGTCTGCAGTGCAGTGCAGAGCTCAGGCTCAGTCTGATGTGTTGACCAAGGAAGCAGAGACTCTCCCACACTTTCGTTAATCCTGGGATTAATGTCCCCACCCAGCATGGGTAAAAATGGAGCTTGACCCCAAGGAGAAAAGGTTTGTTAATTGTCCCTCCAGCAACAAGAAACAAGGTGTTCCCCCACACTCTTTGTTTCCCTGGAGGATGAGCTATTGCCTGTACCTGTAATACCTGATTTATGTATCACCTCTCCTACATGAAATGTTACTACCATATTCTTGCTTTTCCCGACAGAAAGCAGGCATATTTTCTTCTTTGTTCCTGAGCAGTTTCCAGCCAGTGTTATCTCCCTGTAGATCCTCATTGTATCCTTGTGTACCCCAGAGCACAGGCTGATTCAATGCTGAAGCATAAGCTGGAAACAAGCAATTTGGTGGCCTCTTTTTCTCCCCAGGCATAGCTTGGAAATATCTTTGCGAGGGCTGCCAGTGCCCAAGCAGTGATTTAGTTCCCACATCCTGCTCATCCTATGTGAGAGCTGCTCTTGTTTTGCATGGCAACAACTGGAAGAGCAGGCTGGGAGCACTGAGCCTGCCTTCTGCTTCATCCCCAGAGCTGGAGTGTAAGTGGACCTGAACTATTTTTAAAGGGAACCATTCAAGTGTCATTAACAACAAAGTTATAATGGTAGCCTCTGATACAGCTAGAAAACATCTGCAAACACTTGAACAGGTAACAGTTTGATGAGGGCAAAGTTGTATCAGGCTGCACACAGCTCTTGAGGATTAAAAGCCTTAGCTAGTGGGGTCAGCATGACCTCTGGTTTGGCTTGGAAGCCCCTTTTGTTCAGGAAATATTGGTAAAACATGGCAGGTCCTTGCTTCTGGAGTGTGTCAGGATGTAGGATACCAAACAAAAATATAATTTACCTGACAAATGTAGCTCTACTCCATGTAATTTTCTTGAATTTGCTCATTTTTCAAAAGTTGGATTTCTGTATCATTTTGAAGGGTAGGGAATGAGTTTTTTGTTTTGTTGTAGGTTGTCTTTTAAACAGTTGCTTGCACTTGGTAAACTGCAGTTACTGTGGTTAAATGACTAATATTTTACATTCCCTAACACTGAAAATAGTTGTGGTGCAGATTTTGCTGGAATTAGTTTTGTTGTTCTGTTTCTGTAAAAATCTTAGGCAAGTGGCTTTTTGGTGATGTAGACAATCATTGAGACCATGAAGCTTCATTATTCACCGAAATTATGGCAAGAGCACAGCAATGACAAAAAGAGCCAAACAAATATTCCTGATGTTTCTTTTGCTGCATCTGCTTGGAGCAGTGTGTGTATGGCCAGGATATCATGATTTTTATGTTTCTGCTATTTTGTCTTGAGATCTTTGTAGTGATAAACTGTAAGTAAGGACCACACTGTGCTGTGAATATAGCAAAAACCAGGGTTGTATTTTGCATTCTCTCCACCTGCCACCCTAGGATTACCTTTGTCCCAACAACTTCCATTTTTAAATAATTTTATTTGAAATGCCAGGTGAGCAGGATTTGGAAATCTAGGTATTTTTCTGATTGTTATTGAGCCAGTAAACAGAACTGCAATTGCCCCATACACGATGCTACTCTTCTTGATGTCAGGAATGCCACCGATAATCCTTTTTCTTGTCTTCTTCCTTTTCTCACCTGAAGCAGGCTTACTCTGAGCGTGGATGGGATGTTGCTCTCTACACTGGCCACGGGAAGAGCCCCAGGCTAAAGTGAGTGTCTGTTTAAGCAGTTTCAGTTGTTTGCCGCAGCAAAATTGTTGGCTTTGGAGAAAATTAAGAAGTGCTTACAAGAAGAATTCCTTTTGCAAACTGATGGGAACACAGCCTCAAGAAGGACAAAGGAGATGGGAGGAGTAAGTGAGCAGGTGTGGGAGGTAAGTGCTGGTTCTGGGTAGTGATGTCTGGCTGTGTCCTTGAACACCTTTGCACCACCGCAGTGATAGCAGAAAACTGTCTGCATGTAGACACTTCTATTACTAATAAAGGAAAGTTTCAGAATATCTTAGATTACATCATTACCTCTCATCAAGAAGGTTGTGTAGACGCCACTTTCATGCAACTTCTAAGGTACTTGCCCAGGGTTATGGTAAATCAGTGACAGGGACAGACCTAGAAACAGAGCATAGGAGTCCTGGCTCTTCAGCTGTCTTCACTAACCATTAGATGATACTTCCTCCAGATGTTTCAATAAGGGGTGATATAAAAAGTTATTTGCATTGCTGTTGCAATTCCTTATTTCGAAAGGGCTGCCTGCCTTTATGTTTTTAATATCATTGCTTTGAAGCACCATAGCTAGAAGTGACAGCGCCAGAAATAATAATAACAATAATAATCTGCATAGCACAACGGGCATTTTACCAGCATGCAGAAAGACAAAGGTCTCTGTGTGTTTTATATTAGCCCAGTGAAAAAGTCTTATTGAGTCTATCTGGAATGCATAGGTGGGAACCTTAACCCCTCATATGCTGAGAAGAAAATTGTATGCAGACCTGAGAGCTGAAGAAAATTAATAAAAGGGCACGGGCTTCATTTCTTTGGCAGTGGGAAGTCTTTGTGGACCATATGCCTTGACAACTTTGTTCAACCTTATGTATTTAATATCCATGTGACACCAATGTAGTTATTTACAAGTATTTTTTCAATTTTCTTGAGTTGTACATAATTGTTCTTTACAATAGACTGGAAAAGACAGAGAAAAGGCAAAAACCAAATTTTTTTTTTTTTTCCTCTGCAAATTCAGTTATTATTTCTGCCGTGGCCCATGTTCAAAATCCAAACAATAAAACATACAGCTGTGACATGGGGGAGTTGTCCAAAAAGGACAATGTCTGAAGGTTTATGATTAGGTTTTATATTCCCTCTGTCTACAGAGCAGCACTTCCTGAATGTTTCTGTGGTGGGAAAAGCATCCCAGCCATTTCCCCTTGTGGATGATGGTGTAATTAGAGCTGTAAAGAAAGAACCCATGACACTAAAAGGCTGTAAATGCTGCAGATTTAGGACAACGGGTTTCTATGGAAACTGAAGTGAAAATAGGACCTTAAATGGGTGAATAACAATAATACAGAGTTCTCAGTTTGGATCAATCTGTAAGTTGCAGCAAAATACAGCCTGCCTTTCTGGCAGGTATTTGCATAATCTTTTCCATGGTGTTTTCAATGCAACGTTGCCCCTCCAACTCTTGATTTCTATACAGAAACATTCTTTCCTTAAAAGAGAAAGATGAGGATTTCCCAATGGATGGTACACACCCATTTATAGATGTTATCAAAATAATTTGAGTTTAATATAGGTAAATAAGCAACATAAATGATGGCTACATCACTACTACAGCTCATTGGAGTCCTTGGTAGTAGCTGAAATTTTTCCTGCACCAGATGGAATATGGAGTCTTCTTATATTCAGGTTTAGTGATGGTTTAGCACTGGAAGGATGAGGCAGTGCCAGTGCTACCTTTGTACATGATACATATGTCATTCACTGTGTGCTGCAGTTGCCAGTTCTTGATAACCAATTGTCTCCTGAAATTCTGCTGGAGTGTTTTTTAGTCTAAGACTGGGTTTCATGTTTGTACTGGGACATCCTTTCTTTCAGCTCTTCAGTTTCTGAGGAAATTTGAAACAGTCTTACTGGCAGGAAATCTTCCCAGGATTTTTGATAGAGTATGCTGTCTTGCATTTGCTGTGCCATGCTTTAAGCAGCATCTGAAAATGCCACAGCTAGAAATGCTCCATGAAAAAACAAAAGGGGCCTTGGCACTCTTTGCACTGTTATTTTTTTCTTGTTGAGCATTTAACCACAGTGGAAGAAATTATACTGCAGTGAGGGAAAGATTGAACTGCTAGTGACAGAAATACCCATATGGTCCCATTTGTTTCTGTAGAAACAGCCATGCAAACTTTAATAAATATATAAGCTTGGGAATATCTGGGTTGTAGATTACAGCTTTCTCTGCAATGAATCCATAAAGGCTAAATATATAGAAATATATATGTGGCATTATTACTAAAATGAGAGGCAGACAAACTGGGGCACATCTGTGCAGTAATTGTCCTAAGAGCTTATCATCCCCATGGCACTCTGAGTGGTTGATAGTGCTCTACAGCCTGAAACATGAATTAATTTTGCAAGCAGTGGCTAAAAGTCACATAAGCTGCAGTTTAACTCTTTGCAAACTGTCCCAGAAGAAAAGTCAACCTCACCATGTGCTGGGTCTCTTCTCCTGCCCGCGTTGGTCCAAAACCAGGACTCCAAGTGGGAACCACTTCAGGCAGTTTATCGCCAGTCATTGAGCCTGAGCCAAGATCCTGGTTTGTGGGAGTAATTGCAATATCAATGATTCCTGGTCTGAAACTTGTGTTCTACTGTTTGAGTTTTAATGAAATAATACAGCTTCCTTGACTCTCTAGCTTTATGCTGCCATAAATGAGGGAGAAACTGTTTCTCTGTGCATGTGTCCAGAATCTCTCACTGCATGTCAAGCCAGGCAGATCCATGATTCTGGCTGCTCTGCTCGTGCAGGCTCAGGACATCATCCAGATGCTGACACACTGGCTCCAGACAGGCTCCCCACAGAATATATCGTGTTAAATTCTTGATCTGATTGGCAGCCTTGGGAATTCAATTCAGGTCCCTGGGGAGAAGCAAGAGAGCATTTCTTTTCTCTATGGCTATTGTCATGAAAATGAATAAATCCTTCTCCCTCCCCCCCATCTTCAGGTTGTCACTGGCCTGGATTAATTTTGTGTATGTTTTTCTTATTTCTTCCCTATCTGCTTCTTGAGGAGGGGATGGCCTAATTCTTTGTTTAAGTTCAGAGCAAAACTGAGCAGCCTGGTAGGTGTTAATCCAGGAAGGGAAGGTGAGGACCTGACTGAAGCCTCTGCAGCCTGCTGGCTCTGTAGCTGCCTGGTGCCCCAATAAAGACAGAGGCTCATCAGGGCCGATGGGGGCAAGACTGACTGCTCTCCACTTCCTTGAGCACATCTATCTCATCGTCATTCTCTTCTTGCTAGGATATTACTTGGCGATTTGTCCATGAATTTAGGCAAACCAATGTTACCTGCAGCTGGGCTGGGACCTGGTGTACCGCCATGGCTGCCCCCGTTATCCGTGGGACAGCAAGCAGGGGGCATTGGCTCCCGGCACAGATGAGTGGAGGGGAGCAGCAGCTGGGAGCCCGCGCAGGGGCTGCGCTGCAGCTCCCCAGTGCCCCGGGGGCGCCGAGCTGCACACCGGGAGTGCGCAGCAGTGCCCGCGGTGGCAGAGCACAGACCGCAGGACCTGCCCGAGCACGCCGGCCTGAGGAAACCCAGCCAGCCTTTGTTAAACGTCACCTTTACTGCAGGGCTTGCAGGGGAAAAATGGGGGAAAATTGAATTTTGTTGTATTTTTATTCGCTGAAACTTTCTGATCTGTCTCTTACCCTTTGAAGGCAAAAATGAGAAAAAATATTTTTTGCAGGGAAAGAAAAGTTATCCTTATGAAAACGCTTTGTTTAAATATCGGATTTCCGTTTTTAAATGGAAATGTAAAACTTCCTCAAAACTTTCTTTAGAAAAGGAACCATTAAGAAAATTTCTTAGTTTTATTTATATGTTTTAAATTACTTACACGTTAAAGTGTCTTGCTGAATAAGAACTTTAGAAGATAAATCTTTTCTTATCTTACCTACAATACCCACTTGAACTTACGTCGGACATTTAAGTATAACAGTTATATGCTCTCTCTTTTATCTCATAATTATAGGGCTTTAAAAACCTTTTTTTTAAAAAAAAGTGTATGTAATTATTATATAGAGCAGAGTTTTTACCTTTAAATGTCATGTATTTGCATAAAAATTTACATATATTAACGGTAATCAGGGACATAGGAAGAGAAACAGAATTTCGCAAAATTTCTTGTTTTGATGTAGGTCACCAATGTCAGAGGTTGGGCTGAAAAATACAGATGTTGATGCCAGGTGTGTTCCTCAAATCCTTGCACAATGGCAAAATTATCTAATGTCCCTGCTGGTCATCATTCTGTCAGACTGCTTGGGAGTGCTGACACCTGGCTTGCTGTTGCTGCACTGTACTGTTAACACCTTGTTGAGCTGAATGAGAAATTTGCACGTCTTTTTAAGGCAATTGATTTAATGATTTATAATCTGCGGTCTGGAGGCTCCCGGAGGCTCTTCTGAAAACGCCAAAATGAAAGTGAGCCTGTTGACAGTTTGCTTAGATTTGCTATAAAAAGCCTAGGACAGTCAATGGGAATTTTTTTGCATCTGCAACTTGGAAAAGGTTGATAACTGTTGATTTAGACTGTCAGCAGTCTCAGCAGCCAGAGCTGCTCCTCGTTAAGGTCTGGACATTTCCTCTCCAGCCTTCATGTGGGGTTCTGGGTCACAAAAGCATTATAAAAATAAAAATGTTCAGGGAGAAGGGATTATGCTTAGAAACATGAGGCAGCTTACACGGAAAAAGGTTATTTAAGCTGGAGAAGGGGCAATAATGAAGAATTCTTTAAATTCCAGAGGCATATGAAATGAGGACTAACATGATGATGGTAAGGAACCCCCTCTCTGCATTTTACAGCAGAAGAGGAAGGAGATAGTGGATTATAAATGTTGTCTTTGGTAGGGAACATTTTAAAAACTGCTAAAGAAAATATTCTAGAGTCACATGTAGCACTTGGCAAGAAGTTCAGCGGGATCCAAAGAAGAGGAGAATTTTCTAAGGCGTAAAAAACAAGGTGAGCATCAAATTCCCTGTGTAAATCAATTGAATGTTAAAGCTGCATTCATGATCTTGATACCTGCTCATTGTCTTTAACTTCCGAGGACGTCAAAAACTGGATAAAAAGGATGAAGTGAAATATAATGACAAAGCTACAAGAACCATGTATATCAAGGCATAAACCTCTGACTTGTGCCTGCTAGGAAGGAGCTTCCCTCTGAATAGACTGCTCTGTAATTTGCCCACTGTGAAGCTCCACACATCTACATATTTGCAAGGGATAATTTAGCAAAAAGGAAAACAAACAAACGAACAAATTCACTTGACAAGGCACTGAAATCCCGGAGAGAATGAAATCCTGAGCTGCTGAACAGAATTTCAGTGGTCCGGAAGCGTGACACAGGTGCCGCCGTGCATGCGGGTGGAGCTGTGCTGCACTGTCTGTGGCACTCCCACCTGGCACTCCGACTTGGATTTGGAATGGGAAGTCAAGCTGAGCATACTTGAAGGGGAAATTATTTTTCTGAACTTGTTTGAATGTTGATGTTAATGTTTTGTGATAAATACTTGAGTATCTGGAAGCTTTTATTCTCCACTAGTTAGTGAAACTGATCTGCACTGACCCAGAGAAACCCTTCCCAGTACCTAAATCTGTTAGAGAAGGATTCCTTTCAAAGCACAAGCCTCTTGCATACAAGCTAAATAATCATATTCTCATTTAAGAAGTAATTTATGATGAGTAAGGGCTGAAAAGGCAACTGTTACAATGGAGGCACTCCAGCCAAATAGTAGCAGCATTTAGGTACAGCATTTGTATCTGTAGATAAAAGACAAGAGCTTGGTGGATCCATCTGTGTAACATGAGAATGGCGTACACACAACTGACTGTAGGAAAGGAAACAGTGCTATTTTCTTTGAGATCTGCCTTTGTGCTATTTTAAGATGGCATCATTTCTGAATAGTGATAGTGGCAAGCTTGCTGTGGCTTATAAACCTTTAACTCAGCAGAGGTCTAGGATGAGAAAGGAGCCCACCTACCTGCCTAAGAGTCATCCCCCTGCATTTGCCTCCAGTATGAATACTAGAAAAGCAGGGCTTTTTAAGCCAAATTAATATGGAATAACTGAGCTATATCCAGTTGTGAGACATCTGCAGCAATTTTAGCGTCAGTCTTTGAGATCATGATTTACACCATGTATTCCTTTTTACTGTGGCACAGAATAGCTTTAAAGTATGCTCTGATTGAACATGTATTGCTGCCATCTTTGTACTGGTATGGGCACAATCAGAAACCATAGGCATCTAAAGTAGAGCTCAGTATCTTTATTAGAATGTACTTTTTTTTTTTTATGACTTTGATTGGCAATTTTTTCTCTCTTGAGTCACAGTGAAAAGACTGGAATTTTTGATAATTTGTTTTTTAGAAAAAAACAAGAAAGTGTTCTGTTTAAAAGTCTATAGTGATTGTGAAAAAGAAGTTTTGCTACGGATGAAGCCTATGTACATTCAAGGAATATTCCAGAAAGTTTGGTAAATGACATTACTAGAAAGGAACATAAAACGTAGATGAATACATTCCATTATTTCCATTTGTGTGCATGATTCTGCAGCCACGGGTACCAGTGTGTTCCAGGACAACCCTGATAGTCCAGCTAGAGACTTGAGATGAGACAGGCAGAATCAGGCTCAGTGAATGCTGAGAGGCAGAATAAAGCCAGTGGTATTGCAGGGACAGGATCTTGCTTTGGGTGCTTCATCTTTTGATGATAGATCCTGCAGAGGATCTGTGCATGTTATATTGCTATTGAGGACAGTGCATGCCTTCGCTGTAAGCATTAATTGTGTTACTGCTCAGTGTTAGATCATTATACTAATTTGCTAGATGCAGAGCAGTTGCTACAGATTACATTGATGGCATCTGAACAGATTACTAGGACCTGCAGTTTGCTGCAGGGCAGCAACCCATGTGAGAAAGATTAAGTGTCAAATTCTGCTCCCCAGTATACCATTGTAAACATCAATAATCCAATTGATTTTATCAAAGTAACTCTGGATTTAAACTGGTGTAATTAAGGGCATCTGACCTCGTTGTTTTGTTATGTTTGTTAATAGACACGATACTTTACAGCAGCAGTCTTTGTAGTGGGCAGGACAGGAATCTATAAAAGAGATTCCAGTTCATTGCTAAGATTTTTGAAGGAGTCAGAATAACTAACATGAGCCTTTCATTCACTTTACTTATCCCATGTTTAAATGTCTGAACATCTCAGCCATACAGTGGAAATGATGTTATAATGCAGTTTTATCCAAGAGCTGAAAGATAATGCCCCCATTTCTGGCTGAGCTTGTGAGCATGCTGCAGGGTTGCAGAGCCAGAATGATGCACAAGATATAACACTGATGATACAAGATGAATAGGCTGTAGGGAATGGAAGTAACGTTAGTGGTTACTCATGGATTTAGTACTTGATCTTACTACCACCAAAGCCTATAACAAAGCTTCCCCCAGCTCTAGGAGGAGAAGAATCAGAGATGCTGCTATACTGGGAGAGCGCAGCCACTTGTGTGTGCTGCAGAGAGAACAGTGCATCGTAATGCAGTTATATTGGTTTGCTGCCGTGTCAGGGAATCTCCCGGTGGTGTGTGCTCTGTAATAGAAATGTCACTCAGCCTGCCTGCTTTTATAAATAAGTGAGGTTATTTTAATACTACTCTTGTTAAATTCACAGCTGCTAAAGCATCTCTGAGTGGCAGGGGTAAGCCACCTGCAGCCACCCTGGATGGCTGCAGGATTTTCGTGCTTATTCATTCAAGGAGGAATGGCAATTTTCTTCTCATACCTTCCACCTAACCTTGCAGGTCTCTTGCATAGCAAGTGTTGCAGGGAGGCTCGTGGAAAGGGTGTGGAACAGAAAGATGTCTTCTTGCAAGGGGAAGAAACCTTTGCACTGCTGTCCTGCAGCTCTGCTAAGTGCTTTGCCTCCCTGAGTGGAAGGAGCCAGGAATAAGTGCCTCTCTTGGAAGCCCCTGGAAGTGTGGGTGGCTCTATGGGAAGCTGGGGCTCACAGAGGAACAAGTAAAGGCCCTGCTAAACCTGTGGGCAGGGTCTTGTCACCTGCCCAGAAGCAGGGTGCACATGGGGTTTGTGCCTCTGGCTGCATCCTGCTTTGGGGCTGTTTGCACTGTGGTGGGCCAGGGTGGCCAAGAGCTGCTGACTTACTGATGATTCCATAATGAATGTACCAGAATTTAATTGTATGGCTACCAGAGCCTGTATCTGACCCCTTCAGGAGACAGTCTTTCTTTGAGCCTTGTGATCTTTTGGTCTTTGAATTTCAGGTTTTTATAAGTTGCTGATTCTTCCTGGGAACTTGGTCCTCCCATAGGTGACCAGCTTTTGAAACAAAGGTCACAGACCTGATAATTGATGCTTAATGTTCCCTGGTGCTTCACACAGGAGAGGACTTGCTTCCTTTTCTATTTGCTAGAGGCACTCAATGCCAAAACACTAGACTAGTTGGAGAAAACAGTGCAGGCAAGTACAGTATGATCTTACCCTTCTGTGGTGTCTTGGCAAAACCCTGAGCTAGAATATAAGAGGCTTGAGCTCTTTCCCAGACACATTTCATCTGTTCTATTGCTTCAACTCCTCAGCTGTATGCCTTGTTCCCCACCTGTCTGGTGAAATTTTAAGATTTCAGGGCCAAAGACAGTAACAGGATAGTGTGACATCTAATGGGGTAGGTAGGGCTTTAGTCTTTGGAGTTTTTAAGTCAGATGCAAATGGGATCAGTGTTCGGTGCCTTCTCTGGTTTGTTTTAAAATACCTTATCCAGTGGGTCTGTATCTCTTGCAGTGCCAAACGTGGCAGCAAGCAGTTCTCTAACATCTACAGGTGTTGTCATACAAATGATGAACAGGTCCCACAGAGAAGCACTGCAGAAAGGGTGCCTTAACTCTTGAGATGTAGAGAAACGTGGTAACTGCTTAGAATGCCAAATGTTTGTATTTTATTCATTGCTTGTCTCCTGTTCCACCCACCTGTTGTGCCTGTCATTAACCGAGAGTGCAGTCACTTAGAGCAGTTGTTTAAAAAGCAGACATAAATGTTCATAGAATTTCTGGCATTACAGGCAGCGTATTACTACTTTTATTGACAATACTAACTAAAAGAAGCAACAGAAGTTTTTACTCTCTCTTCTCATCTCTGCATTTTCTGTGAATCTGGGCTGTGCTCTCCTTAAAAATTATCAGCAAATAGATTGCAGGGTCTGTCCTCTCTGGCCTGAGTCCCACTGAGAGTGATGGGGTCACAGTCTTGTGGTACCTTAGACTGAAGGATCTTTTATTAATGTAGTTGAAGCACCAGTCACAGTCAGAGAGGACCATGCGGGTGAGTTTGCCTCACTGACTTGGTCTGAAAACTAATTGTGTTTACACTCTAGTTCTGGAAGACAGCAATGTGAAGCCCTATGCCATTGATTTTAACTGAATAGAAGGAGCCTGCCAAGGAAGTGTTAAGGCTTTAATGTCATAGAGAGGAAAGCTATTGTGTGATGGCAGTGATGAGGTTACCAAGGCTGACTTAGCTTGCAGGTCTGAGGAGTTTCTGTTACCATTTCCTCCATTCATGAAAAGAAAATCCCATTCATCTTTCTCATTCTCAATTCTACACTCTGTAGGCTACAGGAATTTAGCCCACAGCATTCAGAGTAGGAATTTGGAAGCAGACTCCTTTGCTCCCTTGAGTGATCCATTGTTTTACCCTGACTAGTAGCTGTGTACTAGGATGGCTAACTTTCAGTGCATTAGTTTCTCTCCTGATTTTCTGCTCTCAAGAGCTAGGCTACGTAGGGCCAGGGAGGTTAGAATATCTGTGTGAGTGTTAAATGGATTTATGCAGCTTTGGCACAATCAGAATCACTGCTGCTCAGCTCTGTCATTCTTACTATAATAACTTAATTATTAGATTTCCAGTTGCTACTGTGTTGTTGTAGGCACTGTATAAACATCCAAAAACCGATGATGGCCTCTGCCCTGAAGCTCTTGCAATCTTGCATACATGAGACAGCAGACTGTTGCAATGAATGAATATTGTCGGACAACTAAAAGTATGAAGCAACAGCTGGGATTTAGCCTCAGGTCCTAATAGCTCTCAGGTGCCAGTCTTGTGGTTATGTTCAGGGTTGCCTTCTCCAGGATGCAGTGGGGCAGAGCTGCTTGCGTCTCATTTATACAAGTGTATATATGTTTAAACAATGTAAAGCATAGTTTTAGTGCAGAGCCTGGATCATACAAGAAGCCCAAAATAACAGGTGGAGCACTGCCCTGTGCCGAATAGAGCTTGAAAGGCTGCTGACAAAAAGCATTGATGAATAGTTGATGGTTTTCATTGCCCTGACCCAGTTTCATTACATAATCTAGTATGAATTATCACAATATCATCCCCATGATATCTCTGGCTTCCTCTGCTGGCTTCCCTGGTTCCTATGACCAACATAGTTTAGTTCGCAGAGATGCTGGGAAAAGGATACTCTTGCAGATGTTTCCATGAGTTAAAGACATACAGAAGTATTCACATTGAACTGGTCAACAGCTACTACAAAGTCTTATTTTGGTTCTGGGAAGTTACTAGTTTAGCAGGAACTCCAAAAACACGGTGTACAGATTAGTGAGACTGGGAAGATAAAAAACTCAATAAAAACCACACAAAGTCAATAGCTGTGGCAAGCTGTTGGCAAATATTCCTGATAAATAAGGTACTCCAGGAAGTATTGCTATTCTGCTGTGTATTGTGTTTGTATAAATCATCAGGTAAGGCTATGTTACACTGTTAAAAATGATGGTTGGATGTATCTGTTTCTGGTTATTTGCTGGGGTTTTTTTTAAAGGATTTTGGCTTGAAATTTTAATGATTTAACTAATTGTGGTTAGGCAATATGATTTTTAGTTGGTATGGCTGCAGCACTAAGAAGTCATAGCACAAAGGCAGATATAGTGATATTGGTTATTAGTAGGATGTATTCCAAGCCAGGCAGAAGGAGATGAGGATCCTGCTTGAGCTGAAGAAGAGCCAGGAAAGATTGCCCTGCAGGGAGGCAGGATTTTGCCATCAGCTGCTTCCAATGAGCAGCTGCTCAGCTCTTGCCTCTGGGCTCTGACTTCCTGCAGCTGATGGGTGGTGCTTTGCTTCTGTGTGAACTACAGCCCCTGTGAGGTCCTTCCAGGCATTCCGTGTGCAGCTGTCTGACTAAAAAGAGGGGAGGGATGGCATAGCAGTGTTGCAAAGGGGGAAAAAGAAGGGGAACGTGCCTCTTAATATCACTGTGCTTTAGGCAGTGCTGCAAGAGGTGACTGTCCCGTGTTCCCTAAAGGAATAGGGAAATCTGCATACCTTTAAGACAAGGTCTGCTTGGCTGGGGAGGTTTGGGGGTATCTTGGTATAACAAAGAAGTGCAGCTCTCCAGCACAGACTGAGCCTCAGGCAAAGCTCCAGACAGGAGCTGTCGTGTCCCTGTTTGGCATGGTGTGACTTGCTTTCAGAGATGTGGGCAACCACAAACTGCTCGGGCACTTGCTTCCTTCATGATACCTGATGGGCTCTGTGTGACAGCAATGAATAGGGTTCATCATTTCCGTGTATGTCAGTACCTCAGGGCACTAAAATCTAATCAGAAGTTGCTCTAATGCTTTAGTGTTAGTACCAGTGCTGGAGTCTGATATGTCATGGCTTTATAAACTGGCCTCTCTTATTTTCATGACTTTTTGAAAAATCAGTTTTTCTTCCCTTGCTTGCTTTGTTTCATTGCTGATGAAAGTCTCTTCAAATGTGTCAACCTACACTGGCATCCAGTGTTTTTGGCTCTTCTTGATTTCAACAGACTTTGCAGAAGACATTCTTTATATCACTCAAGTTTGCAGGATCTGACTTGTCTTCATCCATATGTAACTAGTAACTCTTTAATAAATAAAGTTCTACCCAGGTAAGCATATAGAATCCCATCATGTTTGGAGTATGTGGGAGCATGTCTCCTGCTCCCTGGTTTTGAGATATCAGCAAAAACCAGGGGTTATTAAGAGACAAAGAAAACCAGCCATAGAACCAATCTCTGATTTAACTTAGCCATAAAATCAGTGTTTGTGGGTTTTGCATTTGTTGTGTGGAGTTGGAAACAATCGCAAAAGTTCGTTTTTTCTAACATTAGAGATCTTTCCTGACACACCAGCTTTTTTTTTTTTTTTTTTTTTTCCCTCTCCTGTGGTCTTGCTGCTTTCATGTTGTTTTTATAAGTCCTCTTTGCTGACCCTAAACTTTTTGATATATTCAGCTCTTGAAGTACTAGTTATTATTTTCCACTTTGTTTTGGCTTCTCTGCTGTTGTTTTCTTATTGATGATCTTGCCGACTTCTATCCACTGGCTTTTTATGAACTTTCTTTCTTTCTGAAGTGCCTTCAGAAATGATGCATTATATGTTGTGAGATTGCATGCAATGAGGAATCCTTGCCTGCCCAGAGGTTTCTATCTCTACAGGAAAAATTTGTGGCTGGGGTTTGCAGGAATGTCACAGATAAGAAGATAGTCAAGAATCTTGGATGTTCGTGCTGCAGTTGCAGGCTTTGGTGAGGAAAACATGAAAGGTGAGTACCCATGGCAAAGGAGTGTGTGTGTGACAGCAGGCAGTAAGCCTGTTCCTGTCTTGAGCTGCATGTAGGAGTATTTTTAATTGATATCAGTGCAGTAGTCAGTGAATTTATACATGGCATGGGAAAGATGACAGAACTGAGACCATAATTTTGAGAGTAATGGGCTTGACAAAACCAGCACTGAGCCAAACAATGCCTAATGCCATGTCAGGTGAGCCTGTGCAGGAGAGACAACGCTTCTCAGAAAACCTCATTGGTCCAGGCACAATGCCATGCTAACACAGCTGTACTACTTCTAGTTCCTCGCTAGTGCTGAGCAAGCTTAGCCGGAATGATCTGCCTGGCTCTGTGTGGCACAGATTCATCCTCCTCGTTTCCCACTGCTTTGGTTACTTCTCCTTTCAGGAAGAGATGAAATGAGTGTAGCTTTGTGCCAGCACAGGTTGCTGGGACATCCGTTCTGCTCTGCATTGCTGAGCCTGGTGACAATGATGGTTGTCAGCAGAGCCTTGGGACTGCAGCACGTCTCTGTCTCTGGGAACACTGCTGCCGATACTGAGCACACACCTCATCAGTTTGCTAGGAAGGTGAGACTTGGGCTCAGAAAACTTGGGTGGGGTCTCAAGAAACACCCTAGCAAATAAATGGTTAACCAATAAGGCAGAGTATAGAAATAGGATGGAGGAGTGTAATTATCATGGGATAAGCAAATGATTAGAGTGTTATGATGCTCAAAGTATAGCCCTAGAGTAAGGTGCTTAATTATTAATATTATTATTCATGGATGGGTCTTTATGATGTGGAAAATGAATATTTCTGGCTCTGGAAGGAGATGTAAGACACCAGTTTAATATGCCAAGAAGAGCTTATGAGAGAGCAGTGTGCTTCATATGAATTAAATCTTCCTGTTAGCCACGTGTTTTCCACTGGGAACAGATTCTTCATGTCCTTGCCTCCTAAAGCTGCTCGTAAAACGTGAAATTAAAAAAAAAATCCTTTTAATATTTTTGTAAGTAAATCAAAATGTTCAAAATGGAGCAGAAATGTGAGGAAAGATATGGGTGGCAGCTTTGGGCTCAGGGAAGGCAGGCCTGAGAGGCTGGTCTTGGTGATGAGTTCAGGAGTGTTTTTCAGGTAGCACTGGCTATATTCCCCTTTTATCTAGGTACCTACAACCTCACAAATCTATGGCACATGTGTGGTTAGGAGCAAATGTTGGAACAGACATGAAACAGCACTGATACAGCTTTTGTGCTGGCATAAGCACCAGCTGCAGTATCCCCAAGGCCAGGCTCACTAATCTTGGTTTTGGGACTGTTGTCAAATCAGATGTTTTGGAGTCTTTATGTTGCATTCCTGTGCTGAACTCCTTCATAGCACAGGCTTGTTTGTCTGGGACTCAGCTGTTCATGGCCGTGATTTGGCTGCTGTATCTGCGAACCACTTTGGAGACCACAGTGTAAAGGTCTGGATTAGTAATTATTTGTACAATAGAATAGACTGGATTCAAATGGGCATCTCAAACACATCCAGGAAAAACAGCAAATGAGATTGCTGTAGTCAAATACAGGAAAAACATTGCTTAGCTTGGCCTCTGGTCACTGAGGGCCAGTGTCAGCCTTTGCAAACTCTAGGTTCAGGCATTAGCTGTTATTAGAGCAAGTAGTTGTGTCACTAGGCAAATAGTAGAGAATTTAGTAGAGAGGAAAAGTGCTATATAAAGTGTTGTAGGGAATGGAGGCTGTGTGCATGCTGAGCATGCTGCCACCCTTCTAAACGGCTTCTTCCCTGTCGGTATCTGGCTTTTTGGCAGTTTGGCTGTTGAAACTCTATTAATCTTTCACTCTAGTCCCAAAATGATTGGCTCTTGCAAAGTGCCTCTGTGTGGGGTAGGGCAGAAGAAGAGTGGGAAAGAAACCATCTTCTTTTTTTTTTTTTTTTTTTTTTTCTTTATTACAATCCTGCCTTTTTGGATCTTGCTTCCTGCAATATTATGAGGACTGCAATGGATTGCTATGGCAACTGGCCAAACAGGCCTGCATACTAAAGGAAGACACCTCCATGAGGGCTCACAGGGGAAGGAGATAAAAGTGTAAATGATGCAAACAAACAGAAGAGACTCCAAACAACAGCAGTAAGCACCATGTGGCTATGTTATATTGTGAGAGATGGATGGAAGAACATAAGGAATAAAACACAGTATTGCTGGCCAGTCTCAGAGCCAGAGCATTTTTTCATGCACCAGCAGGATAGAAAACTCTTATTCTTCTGCTTCCCCATCTCTGCAGCCCTCAGCACAAGCAGATATCCAGCAGACACATGTGTCTGTAAATATAGGTAGACTGCTAATTTGTAGGGACATGGGGAGATGGCTGTATGAAATTGGGAATGCAAATGTTCAATTATTGCAGTTTGACAGTGATAAATGGAGAGGGGAAGAGGGGGCTGCATGGCTGAGTTCATCCTCTGGGTACTTCTGTTCTGCTTGGCCTGAGCTGCATCCCTGTGCCAGTGGCTCTGGGGAGTGCTGGGCAGAAGAGGGGAGCAGAACAGAAGAAAAATGCCTATCTGGCAGGGGTCAGGGCCAGCTGGCAATATGGTAGGTCTGTTCAGTAAAACAGAATAGACATGTTGGTTCCTAAATATGTGGCAAAGGAGGTGAAGAGGATGTATAAATTTTCCCCAGCATAGTTGTCTTTATCCCTGTCTTCATCTCTGCTATATTGGGTGCACAAGCTCATATGGCATTTCCCCCTCCTCACAACTGGAAGCCGCAGGCCTTTTTGCCAGAGAAGGAGGGGAGTGCGTGGGGGGAGGTTGGTGCTGCTGTTAGAGCCAGATGGCCCTGAAGGACTCGCTCTACACTACCCTCTGCCACAGAGCCTTTCAGCTCCTTTATCTCTGCTTTTCTGCTCCCAGCAAATGGGCAGTATCTGGTTTATTGAGGACCACCTGAACCTGGAACTGCCATTAAAAACTCACGGGTTCTTTTGTCTTGCTGGTCTATGGGATGAGCTGGGTAAGCCCAGATGTGCCATGTTCAGAGGAGTCTCCTGGGTGTGAAGTCTCAGGCTGAGGCCTCTTGGAACTTGGCACAGAGAGTAGGACAGCCAGTGCCCTCTGAAGAGCTCCAGGAGCCTTTTTCGATTTGCCTGTCTTTACTGTCTGTGCTTTACTGCAATCCCACAGGATTGCATTGGTACACAAGCAATGAGAATGTTGCCCTTCACCCAGAAGAGACACCACTGTGTTAAACCAACACATTTTTATAGGCAGGGGAAAGCCTGCCTGTAAAAAATCACCAGGCAGAATCTTGAAATCAGGTGCAGGGACACAAACCTGATAAAGGAGCAAGTTTCCGTGGAGTGAAACAGGTAACAAGGGATGCTGGAGAAGGAGGCAGACCTGCTCTGTCATGAAACACAGCTATCTGCATAAATTAATGCATCCTACTGATCCTCCCACCATCATGCAACCAGATCCTCTTTCACGTGGGTATGAGAACACTTTGAATATTTGCAGAAATGCATCAGAGGAGTGGCATGTAGGGGCTAAAGCAGGTGATGGGGCCAGCCTCCTGTCTGTTTCAGAGGTGGTATTGGTAACACCATGGTAGCAGGAAACATCTCAAATACACAGATTAGTAACAACTACATAAATGTATAATTAGAGTTTCTAACAGTTTCTAACGTGTATTGAGGAGGGCAGACCTGTAACAAGTGTTCTGAATTAACCTTACTGCTTCACACAAGCCCCTTTCAGTGTGGTAGCTATGTAAAACATTAGATTAGTCTCTGAACCTCTGCAGAGGCTGGGGAATGCTGATCCCAGGGCTTGAGTCTGTGGAACTCTGCACGAGTCAGTCTTTGCCAACATCATGTTCCCATGAAACTCTGTATCCTTCCAAAAGTGGGCTTCAGCTCTGGGTCCCTTCTGCAAAATATTTTCAATTGACTTTCTTTGCTAGTTTCAATATGTTATTCCATTCGTAAGGCTGTACCAGGCTCCCTGTTGTTGGTAATTAAATATGCTGGAAATTCTTGTGCTTTCATTTTTGACCAAAGACCCTAGGCTGGCTGGCACAAAGAGATAAGGTTTGCTGACTTTGTGTAGGAGGCCCTGAGTTCAGATTCTCATCCCTTTCTCAGCACTTTTCTCTTTTTAAAGAAAACAATAAAAAGAAGAGAAATGTGATCAGAAAGCACTTGACAAGTACAAAAATTGGAAATTGGATGTTTGCTGCAAAAAAAAATGGGATGGAGTTAGAACAGGCTGAGCCTTGAAATGGGCCAAGCTAAATAAACAGCAAGTCCTGGTAACTTGGCCCTTTTTTTCCAAAGTTCATACACCCACATATGGGATCTCAAAAGGGTGAGCCAATGTAACCCTAATTGTATCTTATTTATCTTGGCTGTTTAAACAGCTCACCATGCTGTAACTTGGCCCCTTCCACCGTGATTGCATCTTTATACAGTTGACCTTTTCTTCCCCCTCCAGTTTTCTGTATGTGCTACAAGTTTTCATGTCAGATATAATTATCTGAACCCCCGAAGGCTGTGAGGATAAGGTTTCAGCCATTTTTGGCAATGGGGTTCTTTCCCAGGGCTGCAGATGGGTTAGGTGAACCAGATGTACTCAGATAAGTTTGTTGCAATTTCTTTCTGGTTTTTGAATTGTGCTTCAAAGGATGGCCTCTGCTCTTAGGGGTTAGTTGCCTTATAAATTGTAACTTATATTTTTGCCTTTGTGATGAGGGTACTTTTCATTTCATTGAAACCTGGCTTAAACTATCATGTTCTTGTAGATTCCTTTCTAGAACTTGGTATGTGATAGTTGCATGTGTTTGTTGGTATGCACTTGGACTGAAGATTAAAAAGAAAATATTAAAATATTTTGGAAATCAGAGGCAGCTCTGCTGCTGCTGTACTGTATTACCTGCTGCAAGCCCTGTGAAAGGATCTGCCCTGTAATGGAACCTAGTTTACTTGAGAGACAAAGACACTGCTTGAGTGTCAGAGCTGTGTGTGTACACTGCACAGCCAGCATTCTGCCTTTTCCCGGGCCCCTACTGCCACCCAGACACTCCTGCAGCTGCATCTCAGTCTGATTCTTACAGATTACTGGTGGGCTGGAAAGTAGGCAGATTGGTGAGCTGGTTAATTAATTCTGTTTAATATTATTATTTATACTGAGACACTGCAAAGAGCTGTCAGAGGTCATATTGCCCCATTCAGTAGGCTCTAGAAACCACATGGGCAGGACTTTGATGTGGTTTCTATCTCACTAGACCAGGGTAGGGAAGAAGGGCATGTTGTGACCCTGATTTTGCAGAGAGAGAATGGGGGAGATGGAAAGTAAGTGATTTGGCCAAGGCTGTGCAGAGACTATGGCTGAGCCAGGAAGTAATACCAGCTTCTCCTTACTCCTGTGCAGACCATCCTTGGCTCTCATCAAAGCTTTTACTTTGAAAATTTCTCTATCTTAGTATTTCCATTGAGTTACAACCTCTTTTCTCCACCTATGTCCCCACCTTTCCCGTCTCTTGCTGTCTCACTCCATCTCCTTAGACTCAGAGTCACAATGCTAGAAGAGTATAATTTTGGATACAGCACAAAATACTTTTCAAGTGATAGCTCTGTTCAGCTGCACCATTTGTAAGGGGTGGAAGGGAATTGGAAAGAGCTCACTGGCTTCTTTGTGCCAGTGAGTTGGTGGGGTTATTTCTCCTCTCTGTAAGATGCCAAGCAGGAGCAGCTCCTGACTTCTGTTAGTGCCCCATTCCCTGACATGATCATGGGCCATGTGCTGAACTCAACTGAGCCCCAGATGCTCTGACTAAAGGCCGTCATAGCCCCATAGTGCTCAGATCCCTCAGGAATTGGCTGCAATTTTTTTTAAATTTCATGTTTTTGTCTGTTTGGGAGGTGACCAGTGGCACTTAATGTGGGTCAAGCCTGGCAAACTGATCTCCATGGCAACCCTTAATGAATGCCATTGGCTCAGTGGTTCCATCCCTGCATCTCATTAAATTTCAATGACTTTCATGGGGCTCGGACATGTAATTAATATCAAACACATGGTATTCAGCAGGATAAGGTTTAACAGCAGGCAACTTGTGCAGGAGTGGGAGAGTGATGTGGGGGGAGAATGTGTGGGCTCTGTCCCCAGACATGACAGGAACAGACAGCCCGTGAAAAAGAAGTGAAAGGCAGAGCCCGGCGGTTGCTGCTCATGGCCCAGCAGAGGCACTGATGGGCTCTTTAGCCTGTCTGCTGTGGTGGAGATTGGGAGGCAGTTCTGTGAAGCAGAGCTCATGCCAGCTCTCAGTTGCTTTGTGACCAGTGGCCATCTTGCTGAAGGCAACACAGAACCGCTGTAGAAAATGGGGTCATATGTGCTGGCTAAAGGAAACTTCTCAAAGGCCAGGGAGATCAGAGAAAGCAGCACAAGGCAAGAAGGTAACTCCAGATGCATTTCTTGGTTTTCTCTTCACCGTGTGCTGGTACAGCCTCCGGGGCACATCACAAACTCTCCCCATCGCCAACACAGCAGCATTACAGAATAGTTTCCAAAGCCATCACAAGGAGCCGCCATGGACTGAGAACAATCTTGTGCTTAGGGTTGGGTGAATCATATGACTCTCTTTAAATGCAAACAAGAGAAACTGAAAGAGAATTGAGAAATTTGAGCTGGAGATGCAGCAGTAGGAGCAGCAGCCACAGTGTTTGCACAGAGACCACCTGAGCTTTGCCCCATCCAACTGCAGAGTACAGCCAGGAGAGGGGAAGGGACAGATGCCGAAATACAGAGGGGAGTGGTGAGGAGTGTTTTGTCATTTTCCAAAATGAATTTGAATTTCTTAGGGTTTCCCTGCCTCTAGTGAAGATCTCAGTCATTTCAGTTGTATTAAAATCTTCCTGCATCTTATCTCATGTGGATTAATGTTACCAGACATGAAATGAAACAAGAAGGTGAGCGGAATGGAGGATATAACTTCTGCTAATTACTAACATGCAAAGTGATTAACAAGACAAAGAAATAATGTGCTATCAGATACAATCCTGGGGTTTTTAAAACGAATTATTTCATCTTCAACTGCATTGCTGCTAATCCCTGAGGAATAATATACAATTCCCACAAGGATATGAGGGTATAATTCAATGGCAGCTCTGGTGAAATTATATTCAGTTTAATGAATGTCGGTGGGAAGCTAAGATTGAATTATTGCCCGAGTTCTCTGTCAGATTGCCTCATGTTGTTATGCAGGATATAGAGAAAATTATTATTGACAATACTAAGGAGATTCATTTTGTCTGAGTGAAGGAGGGAAAGGAGGTGTATTGAATCTGTGACGTAGTGGGAGAAGGTTAATCATGGCTGTAATGTGGGATGGGGAGATCGATCATGCATGTATCACAGGGATGGATATTTAATGTGAATGTGACACAACAGTGGAAGTTTTACTAGCCAGGATGCATGGAAGGGACAGGATTGGAGGCAATAACAATAACTTACGGTGTGATAAATAAATAACATTGTGGGAAGGATGGTATTCAAGGATCCTTGTAGATCACTCACTAGAAGGCGTGGCAGTGGGCTAAGAGTGCATGGGATTTCTGGCAGCCTTTGTGTAAATTCGAGGCATCTTTCTGCATGTGCAAAGAAAAGCCAGGAGAGCCTCTGCCAAATCTACCTCTGTCAAATGGCAGTCGGGGATTTAGGCGGGCGCCGCCCATCCTCTCCGGCCATGGGGTGGCAGCATCTTGATGTCAAAGCGAGCGTCTCCAGCGCCCCAGCTGCCGAGGCTCAAAGGGACCCGCGGAGGGCTGGGAGTTAGGACTGGGAGCCCATCGCACCAAGAAACACCTTCCCGGTTACAGCCCAGTGGTTCTGGCCTCAAGTGGTGCCAGGGGAGATTTTGATTGCATATCAGGAAAAATTTCTTCATTGAAAGGGTTGTCAAGCCCCCTGGAACAGGCTTCCCAGGGCAGTGGTGGAATCCCCGTTCCCAGAGATTCCCCTTAAAAGATGTGAAGATGTGGGACTTGGGATCATGGTTTAGTGATGGACTGGGCAGCGCTGTGCTAGTGGTTGGACTTAGAGATCTTTTCCAACCTAAATGAGTCTGTGCATCTGTGCTGCTGCAAGTGATGTGTAGAAATGGAAACTAAACTGGATGCTCCAGTCACACACTCTGGGAGATTTGCTGACAGCTTGCTGGGAAAACAGCTTGGTGACAGTCCCATCCTGAGGTATTTTCATGGACAATCTGGACTTGCATAAGAAAAGAGAGATGTATGAATGATGCTAAGTGATTATGTGCAAAATAATGCAGAATTGGCAAAACCAGTTTTTGCTAAAATCAGATTTAAATATCTTTGAGCTCTCCATATCTGTCAAATTTAGTTGACATTGGCCATTGACTTATAACTACTCAACAAAATGTTGTGTATGATCTAGTAATAAATATTAGTAAATCATACTCTTATTAATGGGAAGATGTAGACAAATGTAGTTAAACATACAGCAAGATTGTGTAAGATTTGTTTTCTCAGGAAACCAGCTGATAAGTAATGGATAGTTTGGAAAGATGGAAAGACGGAACTGAACGTTCTCAAACTTCCAAGAAATGTTTGCTTAAAGCTAGACTTGAGAAATGCTTTAAAAAAAAAAAATCAAATATCTTTCTTATCTTGCCCTTCCTACACAGGAAATTCATTATTTATTTTTCAAGATTCCTGGTCACACAATTCTAATCAAGATTTCATTACACTCACTTAGAAGGCAGCAGTCATTGATTTGAAGAATTACTTGATTCATTAAACTTTCCATATTGAAAAATGTAACTTCTAATTTTGAGTTCCATTAGGTAAAGGGTTATTTGCATCTGAAGCACTGGACAAGGCCCATTTTCAGTATGGATTTGTGTCAGCACCTATTAGAAGGAAACAAATATTTGGAAATCAGTGCAAACTATTATAAGCAGAGCAGCTGGCGGTCTTGTTTCAGCAAATTCCATTAGCCTGCAAAATGGAAGGAGATCCATCCAAAAATCCTTTTCACATTTTTTCTTGTTGTTCACAAAAAAACTTCAAAAGCAGATTGAATTCATTCTCCTTGGACCTGTCCACCACATTTCACTTTCATATTTTCTTAGAAAAAAATGCTACAACAAAATATGGAGATGATTGTTTCATTTGCTCAACCTGTCACTCAGCGTGTTTGATGTGCACGCTCCCAGTGCAGCAGTTGCAGTCAGCGTGTTTCCATTACAGACAGGACGAGTGCCCGGGCCACAGCATCCACAGCTTCTCCAGTGCTGCCACTCTGAGCAACGTGGCACATTTGAATGGTTTCCATCTGCTGAGATGACAGGGCAGAGAAATACAACAATAAACAAAACCAAATTCTTTCATGGCCAAAACAAAAGATATTCTCATAAAGCATAGAATACTTTGAGTTAGAGGAAACCACTAAAGGTGGTTTTGTCCAATCTCCTCAAATTCCTCATCAGATATATTTGAATTTTGATATCCTGGACATCACTGTCACCTTTCTATGCCTTTTTTTCCCCCTGAATGTTTACTAAAATCCCATGGGTAACCTTCCTTCTTTTCTTCTTTTTAAGTGCAGTTCTGCATAGAGAGTTTCACATTCTTGACATTTCTCTTTATTGCATATAGTAAGATGTGGTCTTCAAATGTAAAACATGAATCTATATTCAGAATCATAATCACAGGACAGGTCTGTGCTAAAATGGAGCTGAAGTTCAGATTATACATCAGTAATTGAAAACATTGCAATATAAATCATTGCAGAAGAGTACACGAATGTACCGAGGGAATTCAGAACTGAGATGAAACTTTAAAGTAACCCACTTAAAGAAAGGAACAGAAAACCATCCAAAAATACCTAACTCTACCATGTAGATTTGTTCCTATCATAGAGATGTGATCCAAGCTTCCAGCAGAGAGTTGGTGTAGGGCCTGAGTTAAGTGTCTCTCTTGCCTTGGCATGGCAGTTCCCTTTCAGGGATGTTTCCCATTCAGGACTCAAAGGCTTGGCATGGGGGCACTTGTGCTCATCCAAAAAGCTCAGGAGGTGGGATTCCTCCCTTCTGCTTGCAGCTCCCTGCCCGGGACTGCAGCTGAGCTGCTGCTAGTGAGGAGTGAAAAGCTGGGAGCCCAAGGTTTCCCAAGGCTCCTGCCCAGTAACTGCAATGGCAAACAAAACCTTGTCACTGAAATACAGTTCTAGCCTTGTGTCTGGAAAGATGGTAAGGCCCTTTTGCTATATGTGGATCTTTCTCTCTCTCATATTATCCAGTCAGCGTGTTTGGAGGCTCAATGTATTACATAGATTTATGTGTTTTATAATTACTAGTTTCAAAGATTTACAGTGCCCTGCTGCTGTTTCTGTGACTCTGCCTCCTCAGGAGGTTAAGAAAGTGATCGAGGAAGATGAAAAAATTAGAAAATTTAAATCTTCCATCATTTGGAAAATAGGTTGTAGAGAAAATAAAGACGCGTTCCTTGGATGGTGTGGATTAGGTGAGTGCATGCATATGTCTTGGGGTTGCACGTTACACACATTTAGGGAAGATGTAAAAATCTGGATGTGTTTATCTCTTCCCTCTTTGCTTTAAAAAAATCTTTAGACAAGTCAAGGGCCATAACCAGAGGAAGCTTCAGAGCTGCTCTGCCACTGTTCGGTTGTGCAGTGACAATTTGATAGAAGGAAGCAGCCTTCCTTTATCAAGAAAAAAGGAGTGCGATTTACCAATAAGAAGATATAGCTACTTCTAATACAGCCTCAGTTTTTTGTGTCATCTTCACAGCTGACTCTTGCTCTGTGTTCATATAATTTCCAAAGCTGGCTCATGCCAGAGCAAGTCCCACTGTGTGAACTGGCCATTTTAATCTTCTTTTCATTTAGAATGAATTATAGACACTATAAAAACTAAAAGAAACACAAAGGGGAATTTAAGAACTAAAATGCTTGTATGTGAAGTTTATTAACATATTCCTGTCTGGGTTTGTTGCAAAACCAGAGCAGTTTTATTAGATAGCAATACTAGAGGCATGAGGAACTTAGAATGCAACTTACAGAAATTGGATTTGAATGATTCATTTTCAAATGAGAGTTAGATTTGGAAAGGAAAAGAAAACCATTCAGGATTACATATTTATTATAGTGAAAGTCTTAATGAATTTCATGTTCATCTTGATTACCTACAAAAATTGGAGGTTCACAATAGAACATGAGAAGAAGTAGCATGAAACTGAAAAGTGTGTGATGCTTCTGGGAAAAATATATATTGTGAAAGTTGAGAATCATACGGCAAAGAATTATGTTTCCAGAGTTTTCTTAGGTCCTGGGCATTTCCAGGGTCCCAGAAGGATGAACAGATGTGTAAAGAACACCTGAGTTCCTGCCATAAAACAAGCACTAAACTCACAGGTGTAATGGGATTGTATGGAAAGCCCGAGTAAAGTACAAGGACCTGTTCCCCTTCTGATAAAGGGAGGTCTTCATTGTGCAGAACACAACAAAGTGCTCTTTAATTTGAAACCCGCATTAGTGAGTGTAGGAAACAAGAACTGCCTGCTGAAATTGCAGAGCTCTGAGAGGCAAGCAAGCTTCCTGAATGTTGAACTCTGGGCATCTACATACCCCTGCCCTGCAGCCTCCACTAAATCACCAGAAGCCTCTGTCTTCTTCTGAAGACAGCCCTGACCTGAGCAGTTCCAGTGGCCTTGACAGGAGGACCTGAGCTATCTGACCTGGTTTACACACTGCAGATTTACTACCAAGCTTGTAATGACATTAAGGGGCCAATGGAAAAGAAGTTTATCTTCAAATTTGGCAGCCCAGAGAGGTAGATAATATTTGAATGAAGTTGCCAAAATGCCCTCAGGGGCTTAGCAAATTGCGGCTTTTGAATCACTAAGCTGCATTTTTTGCTTGTGAACTAATTTTAAGAATCCTTGTGGAAAAATCCCTTTGTAAGCAGCCTTGCAACCTTAGGTTGCTAATTCAGATCTGATCAGCACGGTGAGGCAGGCTCCCAAATTTTGGTTCATTAACAGCTGTCTGAAGGACAGGATAACAAACAGTTGCCAACAGCAGGCCTTTATGTGGAGGGCTGTTCCTAAACTTGGAGTAAACTGTACTCTCAAAAGTTTGCTTTCCTACTGCAGTGGTAGCAAGCAGGTCTTTCACTCAGATAACCAAGTGAAAGCAAGCTGATGCTGCTGGACTGTCAGTACCTGGCCTAGTCTGCACGATTTCCAAGTGCCAAAAGTAACTCCTGAGTGCCAAGGCTTCCTACTCCACCAGCCTCTCCTGCAGGGCTATGCAGGACTGCAGAGTATAGTGGCAGTAGCACCATTGCCTTACCGTCATTGCAGCCAGAGTGCTGCAGTCTGTGTCCCTGCCCTGGCACCCAAATAAGTCATGGACAGATTGATTTTGATTTCCAAAAGCACTCTGTTCCTTAAAATGCTGGGGCAGAGGAGTGGAGATGCTTACTGGCATGGCATTACTTAAAGCAGATTTTTGAGTCATCTCTGTATTTTCATACCCCTTTTGACTTCAGTCTGGAGGTGCTGTATCTGTTTCAGGCCGTTGGTTCCTTGATAAGCCAAGGGTGGCTTGGACCAGCCCTCACAGTGACCATCTCCCACTCGTGTGCCTGTTGTCCTGCACTTCTAGAACAGAAGCAGGAGTCACGTTTCCTCAGATGTGGCTGGAGGATGACCAGGATTGTGTCTCTCTGGCTCTGCTGTGTGTGATATGTACAGGACCCAATCTCGAGAAGATCTGGATCAAAATTCGGCTATGCTGAAATCAGTGGCAGTGCTTTATTTGAGTTCATTTCTTAAACTCATCTCTGCCAAATGCTGCAGATTTATAGTAGTCTTTCAGAATATTCTTAATGCATTTGCAACACACTGCTAATAGGACTACTGTTTTATCATTGACTGTCTATGGTCAGTATCATTATTCTACTTTTACGAGAACAAAATGCTATGATTTAATATTTTAAAATTTTGAATACTTTTTAATTGATTCAATTAAAAAGGGAGAGTCACAATATTGGCATTATGTCTAATGCTAGGTGTGCTTAAAAGCATGTGGCTGCACTTAAACATTTCTACAGATTAAATGGAGCTTCATTCTTTCAAATAGGGATGTGTAAGGAATATAACAAACAATAATATCCCCTGCTAAGAATGGAGCTCTGTAGTATGTTTTCCAGCAGGCTGTGCTCTCTGAGAACCAAGACAGTTGCTGTTTATGCAGAAAATTCATTCATGGAAACGCACAATGAATAGCAAAGGAGAGGAACAGTGATAAACTCTCTGTGCCTCTTAGGTGCTGCTGAATGAGTTTCTGCATCCTCTGCTGATCTGAGTGCCTGGGATCTCTGGCACTTGCCATTTACTGCACCATCTTGTGTGGTGACCTGGTGACTCCATGCTGGAAAAGAGCACTCAGAGGATTTTAAAGATCTTTCTTAGCTTCCCCCACCTTTCTTTGGTAGCTTTCCCTAGAAAAATGTATGTATACCTGAGGAGGATTAGCTGCTATGTATCTGCAAGTGTTAGTTTTCTATCACTCTAAAGGGAGAATTGCATGCCAGCAGTTTACTGAATTCTTCTGTCGGGCAGTTGTGACAGTGTTCAAAGTAGGTCATTTGAATGCATTGCTGATAACAGTAATGGATTCACACATCAGCTGGCTGCTCCATACACATGTAACCCCTGCCCAATGTCACCTCCACAGCAGTTCACTCCCAGGCACTGGAATGTGGCATTCTGGTAATGCACTTCTGCAGAGTTTGCATTTAAAACTAAGGAAAGCCGAGAGCTTAGAAAATGCCAACAATAAGTATTCTCAAAAAACCCCCCCCCGTGTCTCAGATCTGTGCTCTGCATGGCTGGGTTATATGAAGTGCCAGCAGGATGAAAACTTGCTTTAAAAGTTGCAAGCTGCTGGGAGGATGTTTTATTGAAATAAACAAACAAAAACCCCCACCCCACCAACAAAACAACCCTGTGGCTCTTTCTGGAGTGCCCCAGAGGATGCACGTCCAGTGCTGTCTGTGTGCTGCTCGGTGGCTGCTAGCCCGCGGCTGCTGAGCTGGGCTGCGGGCTCACGCGGAGCTAGCCCACGGCTGCTCCGTGCCCAGCGGCTGCAGTCTCTGCCAGCAACAGCTCTGAGGCGCTTTGCATGAGGAGCTGCTTCTTCCTACTTTCAGGATAGCTTGAAACTGTATTCTGAAGATTGAAATCTTACTTCATTCTGCTGTGCCCTAAACACCTTAAAGCGACGGCAACAACCAAAGGCAGCCAAGAGCTGTGGGTTACATTTCCATGTCTTGCTGTAGCTGTGGTAAAGTCCCTGGAAGCAACAGTAAAGCTTCTGCTGTCCCCAGACCAGCTCCTCAACAAGCTGGGAGTTAGGGAGCAGCTGCAGTCAGGCTCGCAGATCAGAAAGGCAGAGCCTGGGCTAGGGAATATGCAGCAACGTTTGAACAGAACAAGAACTGTGAGCAGAGAGGAATGAAGACATTTTTAACCGCTGTAACCAGCCTCTGATGAAGACGTTTTAGCTCCCATGGAGAAGGTAGATCAATTGTGAAGCAAAATTCCTAACCTCTACTTGATCTTACCTAAGACAGCCGCAAGAATTTTGTACTTTATACTATCCAAAATTACATTAACTATGGAGACATTGGGGAAATAGTTTGCTTTTAAACTGGAAGATGCAAAACAAAACAAAGGCAAGCCTAATCTCAGAACCCACTCGTTCATGTAAAAGACCAGGGCTGGGGTTCATGTACTTTTAAGTACAATTTAGGAAAATGAAAGAGACGAACTAAAAAACCTACCAAAATGTAATAGAGGCACAAAAAACCGAATTAACTTCCTGTTAATTGACTGTGCCAAGAAAGAGATTACTCAGACTGTAGAGTCTCTCAGTAGCAGTGCTGGGCACTACAAAATCTTACTTGATAGATAAAAGTAGCTTGGTTAGGGTCACACACAGCCTTTGCCTTCTCCCCTGGATCTGCTACCATCAAGAATCATACACGTGGTTTTGCTGCTTAAAAATACTGTATTGTTGGATTTGCTTTTCTTGTCTAAAGATTCAGGAATTGCTGATGAGACCAAAACCTGCAGCTTTAGAGAGAATGTATCTGAAGAGTCAGCAGTGATACGCTACTGCAGGCTGTTTCTGTGCATGCCTGGGGTAGGAGGTTGGCTTTTCCAACGCAGCATAATGCAGCAAGTTGATGGAAAGCTAAGTGTGACGCAGGCTTGGCTAATTGGAGCACTCCTGGGAGGATGTGAATTGCAGTTTCCATAATGAGTAGAGAGAAAAGATAGTTTATGTCCCCTAATGTAACAGCATCAGGACAAGATTAATAGCAGAACCAGAGCAGCAGTGTCTATCAAACACTTCATTATTAAAGGAACTGGTTTTTCTAATGGTATTGTGCTGGTGATGGGTGCTGTGAGTCAGTGGGCAAAATCCCTTCCCTGTGTCTCCCCTAACTTTCTTATCACCAAAGCCTAAGATTTTAATGGACACAGGAACACAGATTTTTCTGCTAGGCAATGCAATTAAATTGTGTTTCACCTTCCAAACTACACTGGAAATTGAGTCATCCTAATGCACAATTGTCCATGGATCTTTTAATTCTGCTGCTGCTTTATAAAAGGTCATATCAGGAATGTTAATGAAGAGTCATTAATTTGAGGCTGAAGAGGTAGACTGGATTTATGTAAACATGTAATTTTTCTTTCATGTTTTGAGCACACTATGCACTGGCAAGGTTCTCAGTAATATTAAACTATTCCTCAGCCTATGAACTTGGGCAGCGCAGATTTGGAAAACTGTCACCTTTTCCGGCAATTATTGACCTGGAATGGGATGGCAGGCAGTATTACAAATCAGCATGTACATGCCAGACTTGATTGGGAGGGGGAGGCTTTTGCTCTGGGAAGCACTGTAGGGTTAGAAACCAAAAGGGGTCACTTTGCTGTTATTTCAGATATTTATTAGAAAACAAGCCATGGTGTTGTTTACAGACAGAGAGGGAAAAGACCTTTAAGTCCCCACTGCTCTAGGTGAAATATATGCTTTTTTGCTGTTGGTTTTGAGAAAAATCACAATCAGCAATTTTTTATGATCTGTGCTGGCAAAAAAGCTGTGCATTTTTCAGATGCCCTGTTTGGGGGAGGTGCTTTTTTCAGACAAATGCTGTTTGGGTTAACACTAGATAAATGTCTCTAACGCCAGAGCATGTTTGCTAAAATTTAATCCCAGACTGGTGAAGTGAAGGTTTTAGTGCAACATCAAATCAATTTTGTTTGTTAATCTGAATCCCCTTCCCTTTCGTATGTTAATCCTTCCTCTTTGCTGGACAGATTTGTGTGTCTGTTAGCACAGGCCACTCAGCTCTCTGACAAGACAAGTTGTTGACTGCCCAGACTCAAGATCCTCAGCGGTGCCAGAAAAAAATCTACCAATTCCAGTGTTTGGGATGGTGATAGCTCTGATAAACTTGGAGCCCCCAGCTTGCTCTGTCCTGTCCTGGTGTAGAGGCTTGGCATGGTCCAGCCTCGGCTTGGAATGATGCAGAAGATGAATCAGAAGGGCAATTATTATTTCTGAACAAACCCCTCTAGTCAATATCCTATCTTTACCCAGAGAATACAATGGCAATTTGACACTCTGTCTGATAACTTTTAAAGTCAAAATTACAAAAAGCCCCGAGTCTGTTGTAAAGAAATACAGGTGCAGTCATCTGAAGTTTTCTCTGCAGTTACCATGATTTCACACCTGTGAAGCAAAGAAACAGAGTCTGGGGGTACTCTGGCAGACCTCCTATGTTGTGATACTGCATGTGTACATCCAAAGTTGGTCACTTAACCACCTGCTTGGCTTGCTCTTCTGAGCTCATTTGCTTCTTCCCGTGATTGCCCAGGTCATCTTGGAGTAAACAGCTTCTCTCTTACTCTCTCGGGTTTGGTTTTTTTTTTGTGTGTGTGTGTGGGGGTGTTTAGTTTTTTTTTTCTTTTTTTGTTTTAAATGGAGTTAACCATAGCTCAATATTTATATCATTCAAGCTCAATTAAAAGCACACACACAAAGTTCATGAATAGTCTGCTTCTAATGGAGAGACATACTTTCATAACAGCTGCTTTTCAAAGATACTTTTAACAACGAGACAGAAGGATTTACGACGTAAGTGTTTTAGTCATTAGAAAATTTGAATTGTTTCTTTGGAGAAAACAAACAGGCCCTGGGCTCTTCCTAAGAGCAGTATGAACTCAGTGGCTGGCAGTGAGTTAGCCCCCCTGCAGTATGAATTAATGATAAAACTGCTTTCGTTCAGAAGGGAATTTTATTGGGCAGGATGCCGGGTACCGACACAATGAGGTCTCCAGGCACCCCTCCCTCTAGGGGTCTTCAATTACACTTCGTAATGAGCACTGTTTCATTAGTGAGGAAAGCAAAAGTCTGCACTAATTAAAATTAAATTAGGACACACTCAAGTTGTGTCACACAGTGTGCTGAGATATTAATAAAAAGGAAGCTGCCTTGAACAAGCATGGACCAAAGGGTCAAGTGATAACAATTGCAATATTGGATATGATGTCAGTGCTGAATTTTAGCACTCCAGTTTTGGCTTTATGTATGGAAAGATGATGTCTGGATTGGTTTCTGTAAGTTGGAAGAGGCACTGCATCTACATCTGTCAACATAATGTCTGACAGAACATTTTCCTAAAGCTTGCATACTTGCCAGAGTATTTCACAAGAACGCATGCATGTGCACATGTGCCTGCAATCTGCTGTTCCTGCATGCTGTTGAGCTGACGTGTGAAAATAAGAGGTATATTCCATGTGAAAAGCCTGCATAGACTCCTGCTGACATGCCAAAGGTGTCTGCTTGAGCACCTTTGCTGGAGCAAAACAGAGCATCTGCACTGTTACACACATAGACCACGAGCATACATTTTCTATGTATTTATCTCACATGAAGGTGGTTTCTTCTAAGTGGAACAACTAAGCTCCAGTCCCAGTCCTTGGCTCTCTTCCTGGGAGCACTAATACTTCACTTACCTTAATGTGTGATACTCTTGACAGGGATCCTCAGAGGTGTTGTAGATGAACTTCCCTCAGGTTTAGAGCACAGCTGAGCTTCCATGTTTGTACACTTGTTAGAACCTGCAGTTTTTACTTCTTCAGCTGTGCTCTGCCTTGGTGCCTGGTGCTGCTGCTCCTTGTCCCCAGTGTGTGGTGTGCTGGCAGCAGTGCAGCGCAGGCACCCACACAGATCTCGCTCAGAGCCAGCACAGGGCTGGCACAGCACAGCCACCCCAGCTCCAGCTCTCCAGCTGCATCCCTCTAAGCCTGTAGCTAATTGTTCAGACTAGTTGTAAGCATTTTTGAGGAAAAGTTACTGCCCGATTTGACTGTGTTCAATTAAGTTGGTTCCAAAGGCATTTGCCAAAATAGTAATATATATTTGACCTTCAAAATGGATTAAATAGGCATGATGTTCAGCAAGGCAAATTAGAGTGAACATCTGTACATTTTGTGTTTAAATATATATACACATGTGGAGCTTGCTGAGCTGGTGAATGCATATAGAATATTCAGCACTTACAGATTCTAATCTAGAAAAGAATTGTTCTCTTCAGTGAATATATTCTTGTACATGAATGAAATTGTGGCCAGGCACCTCACACAGTGTGACTCTGTTTGCCTTGTCATAATTGTTAATGCTCGCAATGGTACGGCAGTAGATTTGCATGAGACTTCTTGGGTGGAAAACTGAAGCAGAAATAGCATCCTGGTGTTACCTAAGGTAATACCTATCCTTGGAGATTCAGGCATCTGACCACCAGCCCACCCAAACGTCCACATCTAAATAACTATATATCATTGGAGTAGGCCTCATCAATGGGACATCTGTCTTTTTGTGCTTTAAGACCTCTTTCCTACGTATTAAGAGAGTAGGTTCTTTAAATTTGCTGCTTGCTTATAGACTTTCTGGGTGTTTCCCTTTCTGAGTGTTTCCCATTGTGGCAACTACAAAGAAAGCTCTCCATCCTGTGAGACTGTCGCTGTGCATCCAAGGTAAAACTCTCAATCTATTCAAGGCCCGGCTCTGAAAGCTGACTACTAATATGAATTTACAAGAGAGATCATGAATCCTGTAAATGTGTGTTGCAACAAAACCAGCCGTAATGTGTAACTGAATGCTCTGCCATAACCATTCCACATGGGCTATTAGTCGCTGTGAGGGCAGCAACCTGTGTTGTAACAATTTCTTAATGTCTGCTTTAATAAGGGCCCTGATTTCTCTAGGTCATTTATTTACAATTCTATAGATGCTCTACCTTTTTAATACAGTCAAAACATGGACTGGTGTAGGTTATTGGAGTTTTGTTTCTTTTCTTGTTGTATTTGATTATGACATACATTGATATCACATTTTCCATCCAGGAGAGAGATACAGCTGAGATAAAAAATGTATGTGACTTCACCACCAACATAGAAGTAGAGCAGAGCATCTGATGAATACTGCACACATACCAGTTTAAAGAGTTTTAAGAGGTGTTTTAATCCCATGCCCTCCACAGAAAATCTGAGATAACAATTGAGGGCTGTTGAAATTGAATGTTAGGTCCACTAAGCAGAGGCCTGATCATCTAGGAAAAGATGCAAAGAGAAAAAGTATCCAAATCACTAAAAAGCATCCCTTAGCACTTCAGCTTTCCTGAATGCTTTCTACCCTGTAAGACAATTCTGATTAGCTTTGAGGACAGTCAGTGGCTTAATGAATTTGCCCAGTGCTCCAAACTATTATATAGCTCTTTTAAAAATCTGTATATGCTCAGACTCAAGTACCAGCCTCAGTGTTTCTCTGCTGAGTCCTGGGATGCAGACGACATCGTGGGGGGGAGCGCACCCTTCCGGAATACATTTCCAGTCACTGCTATTCCTTGTCCTTTCAATCTGCACTCGGGAAAGATACAAGCAGGCACGCTAGGGATGAGTGAGCAGGCAGTACACCAACACGCACACGCAGCACTATTATAGTGCCGTGCCTTGTGCAGGCATTTCCTTGCTAGTTCCTCTTGCTTTTCACTTAAATTGCTGGAGATTGCAAAGGAACCCGCTTCTCTGTTTGCTTATATTGACTCACTGGATGATACAGATCTTTGTTACCTCAGCCTGCTCTGTCCCATTCAGGAGCAGAGACGTTTCTTTTTGTTGTACAGAGGTACTTGCTTTTGCCTGCTGCAGCCCTTTCTTGACGGTGAATGGAGAGCGAGTGTGTGTGTGTGTGTGTGTGTGTGTGTGTGTGTGTGTGTGAACAAGCTTTACAAATCCCCTCATAGATACCCCTTTGGCAACCTCTTTTATGAAATTTTTATTAGTATGTCCAGCAATGTGCATGTCCTCAGGAATAACAAACAGCACAGAGAGAATATATAGCTGCTCAGATGGTCCAGGGGCTTCAGAAGGGAGGTGAACAATGCTACTTTAAATATTGCAGGATGGTTTACAACCCTGAGGGAGGAGGGGTGGGGGAGGGGGGGGGGAGAGCAGATGGGCATACTGTCCATTTAAGGTGGTCTGGCACAGTTGGTCAGCAACAATGTGATTTATATTTGGAGGCTCCTTCCAGTCCCTGTTTTTGAGTTTGCATATGTGTCTGTCTCTGAAAACATTACTGTGGGCTTCAGGGGGTTTGGCAGCTAAGCTGTGCCACAGTGAGTATGTTTAAAAGATTGACAGAACATTTCAGTGACCATTTTCTTCAAACCAGATGGGTGACATGGCTGATATGCCCTGAGTCAGGGGGCTGAGACAGCAGGTACTGCTGCCTGCCTCAGCTGCAGTAAGCCAGTGTCAAGTCACAAGAAGATGTCATGAGGATCTGCTGAGCTTAAAACCTCTTTCAGGACTCAGAAAAACATACAGAAACATTATTGGCCATTATCCCAGGCACCAGACTGGCTCCAGGCTATGCAACATGGGGAATGAAAAAACTGTGTTATTTCGGGCTTTTGGCTCCAGGAACTTTGGAACCGCACGAGATGCTTGAACTGACTGAAGGTCCTGGTGTTAGAGTAATCCTAAACATACCCATACTCATATGCCTCATACTGCAGGGCTCTTAGTATGTGCCATTTTCCCTCTGGGCAGTGGGAGCTGAGGGTGCTCTTTCATCAGGATTTGAGCTGGGAAGGTTATGTGGATTCTGGCAGACTTGGCTATAAAAGAAATCACCAGACTGTGCTGCTTTTATACCCCCAAATAATATTTGTGTGTTTCTTGCTCCTTTTTGAGTGCAGGAGCTCTGAGGCTTGTAAGCACTGAGCTGTTTCCTTGGGAGAAAAGGCACCTGGTACCTACAGCAGTGTAGCTATTTGTCTACAATTCGGGCCTAGTTCATCTGCTAAATTTCCTTGAGTAGGATTGTTTTTATGTTTGCCAATTCTCCTCCCCATGTTACCCATTAAATCACGTTAATCCCTCCATTCCAGTCTGTTCTTTTACTAAAATCCACATCTTTCTGTAATTTGCTTCTCATTATCAGCCCATACACCTGTGAGGTAAAAAATATTTAGCCTAGTGGTCAGCAAATTGAGTTTATAGACCAGCATCAGGTAGGTGTTCATGCCTTAATTTTCACTCATGATGTGATCCCCTGAGAGAAGTATGGCTTTTTGCCCCAGTTTCCGCTTCTGAAAAATTGCTAATTGTGTTGCAAGGCTTAATGCAGTCAGGCCATGAAGACAGCTGATGTAGAAAGGCTAAGGAGGAGCATTTATAGTCACATGAACTTTGATAGTGCCAACAAAATTAGCCTCACTCCCTTAGTTTGCTACCAACAGTAGTACATCAGACTCCATCATAAACTGAAACTGTCTGTGTAAGAGTTCTGGTTTATCTGTTTGCACTGGGATTATTCGGTTAATCATCATGCCAGCATGGTGCAATATCATCTAAGAGCATTAGAGGTGAACTGTTTTCTTCTCTTTGAGCTGTTCAGGCATGAGTTTTGTGCATGGAGAGAGAGGCGATGATCTTCTAATGGCATACAGAAGGAAGAGGATTTGTATTTCCTTGAGTGAAAGATGATAATACATTATCATGTATTCAGCTCATCATGATGCCACAGGAACAATATGAAAGAAACAGGGCATCATGCTGAAGAGGGACTGAAGTCTTTGGGGCAGGAACCATCACTCTTTAAATGTAAACACTGTCTCCAGCCCAGTAAGTGCTGATGTGTGCCTGAGATTATTAAGCATTCCATCATAAAAAATGTAATTATAGTCAGCAAGGCTTGTGTGATGAGATTTGCAAAGAAAAGTCTGATTTTTGGGGGGTTGTACATGCAAAATATTCAATAGTTTGCTGACTGCTGCTTGGAAATCCATTTTGGTCCTTATGCATTGACTTGCTTCAGTTTTTTCAGGGTCCTGGGGCCCATGATAATTTATGAAAATCTTACTCATTGTTCTGATACATGGAGCAAAGACATGATTCATCCAATGGAGTTTAAGAATACAGCCAGGCATGTACAGTATCCATCCACTAGAGGAGTCAAAAGGGGTGGGACCCAACAGGAGGCTGGAAAACTGCCTGACACACTTGGCAAGTGATGTAATTATCCATTCTCAGGAGGAAATTCTTTATTGAACCCCTCTAGCAATGAACTTTTGGCCTGAAGCTGGAGTTAGGATTGCACAAGCTCAATAAATGTGTAATTATAAATACCAGAGACACATCCAGCCCTGCACCACCCCCCTACAAGTAGGACCTGTTTTAGAAATTGGGAAGGAGCAAACATCCAGCCAGTAAACCCATTGCAGGAGCCAGCTGTTCTGACAGAGAGCAGCCTCTGCTCAGGGTGTGGGCCCTGCAGGAGATGGCACCTTCCCAAGAAAGTGTCATCGGTCATCTTGGGCATTGTGGCAGCCAATCAAGCCAGCAAAGCCATCAAACATTCAGCCTCCTCCTCAGGTCTTGCTGCTTTGAATTGGCTGCTTGACAAGTGTGTGGTAATTCTGCTTTTACCTGAAGTCATTGCCTAATTTAGAGTTTGTTTGCAGCTTTGCCATTGAGGAGGCAGAGATGGATGGGAAGCCCACGGCTATTGGGCTTCCTCTGATGTGGGAGAGGTATCATGCAGAGGGGGAGAATTTCAGCTTTTAGAAAACTTCAGTCTCCACTCATGTTTTTTATTTTTTTTTCCTTCCTCTCTTAATTTAGAATGACTGCAATGTAATGCAGAGATACAGGATCCACTTTGATGGTAGAAATATACCTGCAGCAGCTTGAAGCTCAGCACTGGTAGACCCTACCCTGCCCTTCTCACTCCAAAGGAAAGATGCAGAGTTCATGATCCAATGACACTTCCACACCTGTAGTACAGGGCTTTGAGAGGCAGTGGAAAGCAATGGCAGAGTCACAAGGTGATTTCAGGGCAAACTGTGCTTATGATATTCTAGGCTAAGTGTGTCTGTGCCCACCAGTTTCAGAATGAACACCCCAATTTTCAGCCTTATGACCCAAACCATTGGTGTTTCTAAATGTGTGTGCTGAATGGGGTGAGGCTGGGAGGAATTAAAATTGTTTACATCTTCATTTCAACAATGACAGTGTGGAGTGGTAGAAGAGGAGTCATTGCTCTTCTTGCTAAGTTGGAGGTGTTGGTTTTGTGGGGTTACCTCAAACCATATTAACTGTAGCTTTGCTTGCATATAAGGCTTTTTGAAAATCTCTGCTAGTTTGCTTGATGGCTTGCTAAGCTTTTTATGTATAGGGTGGATCCAGCACTGAAATAAGCAAATGAAAAGGCTGCTGAAGGAAGGGTTAGGAGTGAAACCCAGAGATAGCATATTCAGTTCTTTCTGAAGGCCAGGAAGACCTGTCCAGCCTGCTCACTGCAATTACTGGATAACTAAAAGAACTCAGCACCGTTTTGAAAAGTCTGACTTATATTTAACTGCAAATATTAGAGTTGACCATCATTGAACAAAATCAGGCAAGAACAAAACATTGTTAATCTTAGACTGGAGAGTGGAAAAAACAATCCTTGTCCTAAAGCATTCAGAGTAGCTACCCCTAAGCTGTGATGCACTGTGAGCAAGGCTGTGTTTGGAAAGCATTATGATAAAGTGTGGGGAGTGTATAAGTGTGTTTGTACACACACAAATGGTTTAAGGTTAGCAAATGGAAATGTTTTCATTTCTACCTGAATACGAATTTATCTTCCTCCTTTAACATGCCTTCCACCTGTTTAAAAACTACACAACTCGTGAGGGTTGTGAAGCACTGCTAGCAATGACTGTTAACCAGGGCACCTGAGTGATGATCTTAGGTGTGACCAGCTTGGTCATGGTTCTGTGGGTTTTCTCACTGTTCCTTAAAGCTCCAAAGGGCATTAGAGGAGGGTGTAGAATAGTCCTCTGCAGGACACAGCAGATCACAGCATGGCTACATTAGTTCTTGCTTTTACAGCGGGCACAGCAGTGTGGCTCACTCTCAGAGGTTTATCTAGTTAGAGTGTTCTTCAGGTGTATGTGTATGAAACAGGAGTGACCAAATGCCTTGTCACCACACATGTGCAGTTTGCTGAATTGGTTATACAATTATAATATAATTATATATTCCTATACAGGAAAGACAATTCAAACATGCTTGTGACCCTTTCAACCGCATTGTTTTATAACACATCCAACATTATTTTTCCTTCAGATTGTGCAAGGTCATTCCCTTTGCTCATCTTTTCTCTTTCTCTCTCTCTCTCTCTCTCTCTCTCTCGCTTTTTTTTTTTTTTTCTCTCAAGACGTCTGGTTCCTTTTGTTCTGCCTATGTGCTTCAAATTGGTTTGGCATTTTCTGCAATTGTGAAACCTGAAATTAGGCTAATATTTTTATATGTGCTAAACTAGTTGCATTAGCTCAGCAAAATATTTGTTTTAGCTGTAATCATAGTACAGTATTATAACATAAAGGTAGGTTATAATTTATTGTGGTGTATTATTGCAATTAGTAAACAACACTGTCTGGTGTAATTACTATGGCAATACAACTGTTTCAAGGATCTGCCCTTGTTTGTAGTAGAAAACTAGATTTCACGGGTTTATAATTCACCCCTTATATATTTCCTGAAGGTGGAATATAACACATTATGTAATGAGGAAATCCCTGTTCCCTTTGTACTATCCACTGGATTGAGGTTTATCATGCTTGGAGGAGGATCTAACCTCCTAGAACTACAGCTGTGGAGGCTTATCTTTATGGGTAGGAATCCATGCCAATCCCCACAGCTGAAGGTAGATACCTACTCTATCCAGCTTCTAATGAATGTTTCTTCTTTTTCTTTCTTGATTCGCTATTCAATTGACTCATTTTACACTTTCAGGGGAAGGGAGCGATAGAGAAAGCAAGCAAGAAATGTTTAAGAGAGAAATTTGTTTCTTTGTCAGCAAAGAGATGAGAGAAAGAAATTCCTGGAGATGAAATCTGCGTCCCAAGCTGCTAGCTGCTCTCTGACAGCCAGTATTTGTTCTTTATTTTCCAGAGGTAGGGAGGTATGATGGACTAGAATTAGTCATACTTCCATTTCCCAAATCTATGGGGGTATTCTGAGCAGCCTTCTCTATCCATAACCCAAGAAATCCTAAATGGGATCTCTGGAGGGGAATTTTGATACTTCTTTACAATATTGTCCCTTAGGATTAGGGGCTCTTTCTCTTCTTCTTCTCGCCTGTTCCCATTTCAATTAAGGATGACACATCCTCTATATCAACATCAATCTTCACCTCTTCATAAGGGGCCCTGAATCCACTGTTCTTTCCTTGATCCCTGTTGGCATGAGGGTATCAGATACAGGTTTGGGTATTTGCCTATGGACGCAGACATATATTTATTTATTCCTGATGAAATGCTTGCAAAGGACTAGATGTGAATGTGAGAAGAGACAGTGAGTCACAGAGGATAGAAGTGAGCAATGAGATGGCAGAAGTGAGCGATGAGATGGCAGGTGCTGATGTTGGAGCCGTGGATGTCCTGGTCCAAAGGCAGAGTGCTGCACACACCAAGGAGCTCCTGCTGAAAGGTCCTGTTGGTGCAGGGAGGTGCAGTGGCCAAATGGCTGCTGAAGGCAGAGGCACAAGAGCTGAGGTTCGGGATCCACTGGATCCATGAGTTAGCAGCAGTGTGTCCTGCAAACCTGCTAAAATAGCTGTACTAATAATAATGGTGATGACTGATGATGATGATAATGATGATGATGATGATGATGATAATGATGATACCTGGCAGAGTACAAAGTGAGGGAGAATTTCAGGGAGATGTTCTATGAATCTCTGACTCCTGTGTGTCTGTGTTGACATGAAGGTGTGGATAAGTCTAGAGTGCAAATCCAGGCACAAACAATAGAGCCACACTTTTTCCCCCTCTCCAAAGTGGAACACAACAAGAATGAGGCTCCAGAATGGAAGCAAAATGAAGGGGCTTTCTGGCCTGCAAGTGGACCTTGGTTGACTTCAACTCTTTGAGTGCAGTGCAGGAGTAGTGACGGCCAGTATGAGTAGGGTGAGCTAAAACCAGCTCTTCCCAGGTTGATTCACAGGAATGTGCTCATGACTCTGCTTTCAGCCATCCTCCTTTCCCACAGGACCCCCGTGCTTTGCAGTGGGACCGTGCCGAGTCGGGGGCGATCGGCAATCGCAGAGATGCTCTGCAATCAAGGGAACAGGGGGCAGGGGGCGCAGGAGAGCCGCTGGTAGCGCGCCCATCCTCACTCGGGAGCTTCTTCGCTGCCGTACTACGAGCAGTTCTTCGATCTATAGAATCTACAGCCAAATGCATTCTAAACAGACGTGGATGTGTTTTAAAGCTTCCTGGGTGATTGACCGTATCTCCTAGAATTCCACCTAATGAGTTGCACTTACCTTCAATTATTTGAGGCTATGTTCTTGAGGAGCGCTGCTCTCTCTGTAGGAAGCCACACTGTGTAATGGATTAACTCAGTTATTCGCTCTCTAGACCAATTCAGCTGCCTCAGGGATGAAATACAAAAGTTAGTTAACCAGTAAGACTTCACAGCAGAGTTTGAGAGGGACATGAAATGCTGAGATTTTATATCAGTTGTCCTAGTGAAATCTGAAATAATTCTGTCAGCTGTCAATTGAATTGTTTGGTTTTATACCCATGTACAAATTCCATCCTTTAAAATGTTTCCAGCAGAAACTACTTCCAAATATTAGCAACAATTTGGCCAGAAAATGGAAACTAAGGCGATTTCTGCTGGGAATGCAGGTCACAGATGTATTTAAACCAGCTGCATAGTGGCTTAAATGCATCACATATCACATATACATCTCTCTGTTGTGCTCACAGGAGAGAGGATAGTATGCATGTAAGCTATATTACTACATTGGAAAGCATTATGGAACACAAAACCAGACAGGACAAAGCCTTCCTATCTCATCCCAACATCATGTGAGATTGGCATGTACTCACCCAAGAGGCATTTGCCTTTGCTGGTCTGGCTGGTTTTACCACAAAAGGTTATGATACCAGCAATTTGATTATGGTGCAAGTGGGGGATTATTAAGGGTTTATGTTTCCTGTGGTAAAATTCTATGATTCCAATTCAGAATTACTCTGCTATTACTAGAACCATCTACAGAAAATACATTAAATTATATAAAAAAATTTTGAAACACATGTTTTTTTCCTCTTCTGTAGGAGAAGTTAATAAATTTGTTGCCTAGGGGCTTGCTGAAGAGCAGTAGTCAGTGTCTCCATTTCTCTGGAAGTTAATTCTTCATTCTGCCAAGTGTCTTTTCTCTTTCATACAACAGTAGTTGAGGCAGTACCTTCACCTTCTCTTGCCTTCAGTGTGCTAATATCTACCCCTTGTTTCAATAACTATTACCATGTTGACAGTACTTTGTACATTTGTCTTCATGTGAATATTTATTCTGTTATTTATTCTGCACAGCAATAGAGGATTCATTGCTTTCATGAATCTGTAAGGTACCTCTTCAGGTACCTAAAAGGATAATGCTGATCTGAAAACAAAGCTGCCTCATTTAAATATTGAAGCTGGACAAATACAATGTATGGCAAAAGCAAATGTAAAACCCATTAGATAAATCTGGCCTCAATAAAACTTTTAATCTGGTGGAGTGAAGGCTGAGAGAAATTGTATAAATACACAGAACAGGAAAAAAGGAGAGGTAAATGTCAGGGAGGAGGACAACTGCTTAGACTAAATGCAGTACTGGCACATGAACAGATGGGCATCATCAAGCCAGTCGTAACTTTAGCTGGTAATTAGAAGGTTTCTAACCATCAGAAGGGAGAGATTCTGGAGCAGAATTTGCTTTTGGGGCTTTTTTCCCCTACTTCTTGCTGTGAGGCAGAAGTCAGTAAGCTGGCATGAGGGGTTATATTATCTGATGTACTGGCTCTGCACATGTTCTTCCTCCTGTAATCCCTAGAGCTCTCAGTGAGCAGAAGGGGCAAGGGAGAGAACAGCCTAGAAGTAGACATCAGCATCTACATTGTGGGAATTCATCTGGAATGTTTTCATCCTTCCCATCCTTGGACTGTGGGAGAAGAAATAGCCAGGAGCTCTCTTTTTTGTCACTGTGACACAATCAATCAGTCTTAGAACAGGAATTCCTGTTGTAAAGGCCTGAAGATCTGAGGTGGCAGGAAATTCACTCTGAAGAGTCTGTCCCTCTACAAAGGATTGCGGAGAGGTGCTTCCTCATGCTGGAGAAGATAGGCATATGCCAGAAAGTCAGACTGAAACAACTCCAGGTACTCTGAACCTGAGGTCTGTAGTATGAGCCTATCTCAAATGACATCTCATTGACTCTGAATCATTTCTCCAGCTGCTAATGTACCACAGGCAGATGTGTATTCTCACACCCACTGCTCACCTGTGATTCTGTTTTTCTCTTTAGTAATTGTGCAAGTCACCTGATAATTCAGCTAAAAGCCCTTACGAGACATTACATAATGTCCTCAGAGAAACACTGTCTGCTGTAACATTGGAGAGATTATTATGTAAAACTTTCTCTCTTTTTCTCAGTTGTTTGGTTTTGGGTAGGGAGTCAGGCTGGATTTCCACTTGGCTGAATCGAAAAGATTTCAGGTTTACACTGGGTTGTTCCCCTGTTTTATTCATCTTTGGAGACTGTGCTGGAGTCGGCCTTAACATCACAAGTGAAATGAGTTTGGCAGGGCTCTCTGGATCCAGGGAGCACACCTGGCTGTGATCTGAGGTGTGATTCAGCTCAAGTGGTAACACTTACTCAAGAAAGTCCCCAGCTCTAATGTGATGAATTAATTAGCATCACTGGACCAGATCCATTGGATAAAAGCTTCCCCCAATATTCTCTCTGGACTGCAGAGCTTTCTATTTGCTCAAGTATTGCTGAAGGGATCATGCACTGCTTGCAAACACAGGCAGGAGAAGAGCTGTGGGCAGGCCTGTGCTGAGGAGGATGAATGCAAAGAGTTAGATCCCAGCTCCCGCTGAAATCTCTTCCCTGTGTGGCTGTTGAAGGCTTCAGCAGAAGGACTGACTCATTCACTCTCTCCTTTTTGCACCAGCCCCCCATCCTGTCTGTGTGCTGCTTGCCATCCTGCACAGTTCATCACCTGCCCAAGCGCAGAGCCCAGGAGCTCATCAGGGCTGTGGTTTGTAAAAGGAGTGGGTGGGAGAGCAGGATGAGAGCCTTGAGGTGATGTCATGGGCACAGGACCTGTGCAGGGGCCCTGAGCACCCCTGCCCCAGCAGGGTCCCCACACAGGGGAAGGGGAAACTGCACTAAAGCTCAGGTCCAGAAGTTCTGAATGGAAATACATTTTCTGAAATACTGCTTTTGGCTACATATTTCAAAGCAGCATGAAAACTTTCATTTCAGCTAAAAGTGTTCTCTTTGAATTGAGTTTTTGAGAAAACTTTTTCTAGTTTAAAACTGAGATTAAAGAAAGTCATCAACTGCAGAGTTTCGATTAGAAAATGTATCCAAGAGTGCAAAATATTTTTTAAAACTGCTTTATTGAGGGAGGGAAAAAACCCAATGACTTGTAACAGCTATGTTTTTCAAAGGGAAGTTTTTTCCAGTGAGTAAAGTATTAAAGAGCTTCATCAAAATTGTCTTTCCTTCTGCTTGTTCACATCTCCTTTTTTTTTTTTTTTTTTTTTTTCCCTCTCCTTACTTGGGACACCAACAACTGAGAATCCAGAAACCCTTTTTTTCCCCCAAAGGTTTGCAAACCTTATTGATGAACAAGCTTCAGGCTTGTCATGAAACCTGAACCCAAGGAAGGTTTCCAGGCTTCAGCTTTCAGTCTAATGTTGCACATGGCTCTGGCTCAGATGATTGCTTTAGTATAGCAGAAGGGATGGGAAATCCACTTGTGCAGAGGAAAAGAAGATGGAAAGTGTATGGGCTGCAGTGTTGAAAATCCAGCTGCAGGGCAGCCTCTCTGCCCCTGCTCCTAAAGCCCAGGCTGGCGCTATGCTGCAGTTCTCACCAGCTTTGGCAGCTGAGCTGGATTGCTGTGGACCACCTTAAATGTTTTCCATGCCAGCTGAGCACAGAAAGCTGCTGAAATGGGTCTCTGCTGTGTAGTGCGCACTCTCTCTTAGCAATGCCCTCATGGTGACTCAGTCCCATTCCCCGCTTCTTTTAACCCACAGCAGGTCAAGAGTTTAACAAAGTGACTGGGGCTAGGAGCCAAGTCCCCAGAGTTGCAATCTGCAGCCAGCATGCCAGCATCTGGAAAGCGTTTGTGACCAATAAAAAAATGAATGTGCAGAGTCCGCCAAAGCAGCAATCATTTGGCATTTCAAGCCCAGATCTTTACAAGATGATTCTTCTGAGGCTTGGAAAGGCTTGCCTTAGTGTTTTCTAATAAAAACAGTTCTGGGCTGGGCCAATAGTCGGGTGAATAGTGCTATGCATCGCCACATGGGAGACAGCCAGCCGGGAACAGGAAGGCATTGCTAGAGTTGAACCTCTGAGGCTGGGGCTGGCTGCCTCATGGCGGTGATGCTGGCACTTGGGCTGGGGCCAGGGCACTGCCAGTGCTCCAGCATCTGCACTCAGAGCACACCCTGTCCTTGGGCTGTTTTATCTGCTGCAGGCACATGGAGGAGCAGCGAGTACAGAATACCCTACTGCTAGGGCACAAAGCTATTGGTCAGTTTGACAAGAGCTGCCTCACACCAACCCTGTGGATAAAGCAATTTCCAGTATTCAGCAGTCACTTTTCCAGCTAGTGTAGGTTAAACATGCCAGGCTGTCTCTGCAGGGTACATTTGCCACATTTTTGTCAGTTCCTGACTGCAGAGATCAGCAGTTGTCAGGAGCTGCTCCCAGGCGTTCTCAAATACAGGTAACAGCACAGGTCCATGGCCCACCTTGAAGAGACTGAAGAGAAGAGGTTTAGTGTCTATATGGTCTTGGTACTTTGGAGTAGTACAAGCCTGATAGGGGGCATTCAAAAAGGGAAAAAACAGCATAATGTGAATGCTGCCATTGATAGCCCTTGCCAGCAGCCAGCTTATACTGTTGCTGTTGACTGCATCCAAGAGACCTTCTCATTGCTTCCAGGCTCTGTCCCTCAGGATGTGTTGAACTCAGCAGGCTGCTCCTCCTTGCAATCCTCAGTGGGATGGGTTTGTCCATATGCACGTTCCTTCCCTCAGCTGGATTCCTTCCTTTCTGTTGCCTTCTCCCTCCTCCCTGGAGTGACCATGACTGGCAGTCCCTCCCATACAAGCCTCTAGGGCTGTTTGGACTCCAACCACCACATACCTGAATTCCACTGTGAGGAAAAAAACAAAAATGGGTGGAAGTTTGGTAATTATCTTGCAAGTTGCCAGAATACTTTTGCTGGAGCTAGATGGATGTTGTTCCTATGGTGTCATCCTTTCTACTACAGAATCAGTACAGTGCTATGGCTAAAGCAGTGCAGCTGGCATGAAAGAAACCCCAGACCTGATCCCCTCTCTTAATTCTGAAGACAGTGAAAAGAAACACACATTTGGTCATTCCCCTGATTCTGAGCATGATTTGCAGAGGCACTGCTACCACAGAAGAGGAAGCTGGCATCTAAACTGCAGGATTCAAGCACAGACACATTCCAGATGCCCCAGCATCTTGAATTTGATCTTGTCCTTGAGGGCACATCAAATCTGATGATCCTGAGGAAGCTAGGAGAATGAGGAATCCTGTAAGTGAAGGAATTTTCTTTATTCATTTAGACTTCAATCTGGAGATATTTGAAGTGGGCCCTCTGGGACTACCAGGGCTGTGCATAATACTGCCATTTTACAAAGTTTGGGTTTGACTCAGCACTGTCTGATCTCACCTTAGTCCTGCTTACAGTAGTAAAAGGAGCCAGAGTTAGCCACTGTCAGCTACTGTATGTGCTTTTCCATATATTCACAAAGGATAGGTTAAGGTGGCTGACCCAGGGTAGGTAACAGCAGAATAACTTGAAGAGATGTTACTGATCGGGGTCAACCTAAAGTTTTACTACAATCCCCCCTTGTTTTGCCAGTCTTTGTAGGAAAAACAAAACAAAACCTACCCTCCCCTCAGCCAGCATATTTTGCTCTGAATTTGTGTCACACGTGCAAAATTTCTCCAAATAAATTATTTCCCTTGGTTTAGACACTTTTAATTGGTCAAAGTTGGCTTTAAAAACTGAGTAACTCTTGTCCTAAATAATCCTGATTCAAATTTCAGAACAAAGAGAAATCCAGAAACATATTTAGTTTTGCTTTGGGACATTTCTCGGAATCCTAAAGTTATTGTCACTTACTCCTGTAGTTAGTTTAAAATGAGTACTTGTGAGATGGCTGAGTGCCAGTTACTTTTCCTTTTGTTACTTTGAATGATTTTTTGGGGTTGTTGTTGTTTGTTTGTTTGTTTGTTTTGGGGTTTTTTTGTTAGAGATGCCCTATTAGCCCTAGTAAGAGGGATTATTTAGAGTTTGCAAAATACTATGTAACACTTTCTGTGCTTCCCTGAACACTGCTGCTGTTTCCTCTAGATGGAGATGGCCTGGTCTCTTTGTTTCTGTCATTCATGCAGGAGTTTCTTCTCAGGATTAAAAATGTTCCACTTCCTATAGATGCTTAGATATGCTGAACTGCGGTTGTGTTAACCCCAGCAGTGCTGCTACACTGTAGGGGCGTCTCAGTGATAAAAAGCTGCTTTGTTACTGCCCTGGGCACCCCTGGGAGGTAGTGGGGTGCTAGGCAGGCAGATCCATAACAAAAGGGTAGGGAGTTACAGGGCTGTGGTGTGTCCTGGGCAGTGCAGCCAGCACTGGTTTGCATGCTGCCTCTGTGGGGTGGCAGCTGGAAGGCTGGAGCAGGTGACACTCCAGCCAGCAGTGGGATGCAGGAGAGCTGTACAGGAATGCAGAACGTGCATCTCAGGAGGTGGGTACTGGGCATGCTGCTGAGCAGCTAGCAGGTACTGTGTGCACATCACAAGGTGACAGTGACGTGTGAATGAGGTGGCTCTTCTTGTGATGATCCTGGAGCTAAAAATATTTCACCGTTTTGATTTCTGTTCACTTATGATGATTGACCTTTTCCACACAGCAATCCAAGTGATCACAGAATACTTCCTTAAACATGTTCTAATAAAGGCTGCTGCCTTCTAAGCATTCTCCATGGTTGTTTCACTATTTTCCTCTGTCCTGTCTCTCTGACAGTGAAGGGTTAAATCCTTTTTTCCTCGTGGTTGCTGATGAACTCTAAATATGCAGCTAGGACCTGTTTTCACGCATATGTCCCTTTCCATAATCCAATCTTCTCCACTGGAGGCTCTTCTTCAGGCAGGTCTGCTGCCATGGGATAAGAAGCAGTAGGTTGATTTACATAATCACATATGCAAATAAGCCAAATCATGGTCATGTCATTCAGCTTTGGTTTTAGGGGGACTCTTTCCATGGGTTGAGAGCAAAGAGGTTTGAAATGATGGTTTTCTTCTCTGGAGCTCCTGTGAAACAGAGCACCCCCTCAGAACAGTTATGCTGTTACCAGTCCCATATAGTCCGATGAGTGTAAGTGATTAATTGTGCAAACCCACCTGATAGCCTATCCCATGCAAATGCACCCCTACCCTCCAGGCCTACATCATCTGTTCCCTCTACTGGAAGTGTGGACTGCATCCTTATGCAGGAAATGAAAGAAACTCCATTGTCGAGGAACAAAGAGAATTCATCTTTTCATCTGGTAGAACACTTAAAAGATGTTAAGAGCAGCAACAGCCTCACACCTGTGGCATACCAGATGAGACATGTGGGGAGGTCATTTCAATGTGTGTCCTAAGAAAGGCTACAGAGAATAAATCAGAGCGTGGCACTGTCATCAGCACTTGAAGCAAGGACTCCAAACATTTGTGCTCCTACTTGGTTCAGTTTTCCTTAGTACTGGGAAGCTGACTGGACTGGTGTGGGCTTCTGGAAAGCTCCAGGAAAGTTCCAGGAAGTGGTGTGAGCCATCCATGACAAACTCATTGATCAGTGATCCTGCTTCCAGATGTGTCCCTTGCAGGGATCCAAAGAGCATGAGGCTAACAAAGTATCTGGTAGGGCAGTACCTGTCCTGGACTTGTGAGGCTAGGACAGGTACCAGCAGCATCACAGAATTAAACCTAGATGATGGAGTGCTCTAAAGATTAGTCAGAAGATGAAATGTTTAATCAAATTTCTTAAATCCTTAAAAAAAAACCCCACCTAAAATTAGTAAGCCATTCATCTCTCGTGCAACAGTGGGAGTACCAGTAAATTGAATATGTTAATTAAACACTGAATAAAAAATGATGAAGTTTTGTCAATTTTAAGTGCTTTGCCTTTGGATTTCCACTGATTTTAAGAGAATGTGTATCTTGCTGTGCTGTTCTGCCTGAGTGATCAACTCCTACTTCAAGTAGGAGTTGATCATATATGGAACTTTCCAATTTGTTTTAAAGCTTTAGATGAGAGAAAATATGATCAGGTGCTCCAGCTAAATGCCACAGATTAAGGGAAGAGATCAAATCCAAGAGATACAGTAGCTGGGTGCTGTTGACTCTTACCCATTACAAATTCTCATGGCAGGAAGCTTAACAGTGGATAATGAGAGGAGGTAAAGTTGTGTCTAGCTTTAGGCAGTCTCCTCAGTGGAGGAAAATTATTTTTCATCTAAGTCTGTAAAGCAGCTTCATCATCCTGGAGTTCAGAGCTGCAGACTCCAGGCTGTTCTAGGGGTGCAGTGCAATGAGCTGTGTCATACCTTGGCTACCCAGAAGTTGGCAGAGCTCTGTAAACAGCTACGGGCACACCTACGCCAAGGGCAGGCAGAGGGAATTTTAAAATGCCGACTGGATTACTTTGGTGGCATTAAGAGATTCCCTCTGACATCTAGTTAGGTCTCCTCTGCAGTGTCTTTGCCCCTGGGGCAACACAAAGGTGCCATAGATAGGATCAGAGCTGGCTCATTAGGGGTGTGAGCTGTCCCTGCCTGGCTCTGCCTGCCGTGCACACTCTGTTGTACCCAGCAGGTCTCTCAACTCTCCTAAACCAGTGTCTACTGCCAAGTACCAGCAGCATCACCTACACTAGCAGGACATCTCAGAAGAGCAAAGATATTGTGGTTCTTATAAGAATTAGCTAGCTCTGAAGGGAAATTGCTGAGAACTGTTGACGCAGATAGTGTCCATCTCTTACAATTATAGTCCTCATAGAGTAGTGCAGAAGCTGAACACAGTTCCTGCTAGGAAACAGTACTGCTGTTAGAACCTGATCTGAGTTCATCCTCTGATGCCCAAGAGGTTGGTCCTTACTGCTGAGTTGAATTTTTAGAGCATTTTGCAGCACCAATACACACTGAGTGAACTAATTTGGTCAGGCAGTGCTTTGCTTGAATTGATGCATCACAGACAAGAAACTTATTACAATTTCTTCTTGACTCCATGTGGATAAACTCAGGTGGTAGCTGGTACCTGAGGCAGGAAGAGTAGGGGATTAAGGGAGGACCCAGTGGCTTTTTTTTCTTGAAAGGTGAGATTTTGAAAGTTAAGCTGAGTTTGCATGTCAGACAGAAACTGGGTGTGCCTGACACTGTGGTCTCATGGAGAGTCTGGGTCTGGAAGGCAGGGGCTGCATCAGCCTTTGAAAGTGCTCATCCATGTAATTTGATTCTGTGTTTTGCTTCTACAGCCAGTAAGGATGTCTTTGCCATCTCTTGATCGTTATACCGACAACAGGCCTGACCTGGACTGCAGGTGTCACCCAGCATCCAGTTTCTTAGCTCAGACTGAATCTCCAGTGGGTGGATAGGAGGAACACTGACCAGCTCTGCTTTTACATGCACAAGTATTTGCCATAGCAGAGAATCTTGCAAGTGTGTGTGTATTTATAGGGAGTCAGATGTAAACCACATTTGTCCCATGTTTCTGGCAAAGAGAAAGCGTGAAATATTTGTGACCCGAGTCATTGGCTTTCCTGCCATTTGTATAAAAATTTCCAGATGTGATTGTTGATGCCTCACCTGGGACCAATTAAAGAAAGAAGGGATATCCAGAACCAACTGTGTTCATGTGGACTTGTTTGTGTGTGTGTGTGCGCATCTCTGCTGCAGTGTGTGTGTTTTTAAGTAAAGCAGAATTTCAGTTCAAAGAACTTGTGTTCTCTCCTAGGACCTTCCTTTTGTCTGTTATCCTTTCCTTTTCAGATTTTCCCAATGATTTTTTGATTTTTCCACAAATCAATTTGGATTTCTTAGATACTTTCTCATCCTCATACCTTTTCTTTCCACCTCCCACTAACTGCTTGTGGCTCACCTTGGTCACTGTGCTCTTCCATTCAGGCACAGCAAGTTCCCTGGAGGAGACTCCTGAATACTATAAGCTTCCAGGAACTAGTGTGAAATTTCCAGGTACACAACTGGACTAACAGCAACTAAGCAGAACAGGGTCCAGCACAGCATTTGGACCACTCACCTCCAAGTGAGCATTATTCTCTGGTCTGTCTCCTGCCCTCACTTTTCTCATCTATTACTTCAGTCTGTCAGTCTGCTGGGTCCATATTAATAGACTATGACTGGAGATGCCTGGAGATTAAACTCCTGGCTCCCCTCCCTTCCAGGCTGTGTCCACAACAACTGCCTCCTAATTATCTGTTTGGTCTCCATTTTCTTCACTCTACTAATAACTGGAAGCTTCTATCATTTCTTTTCTACTGAAAATAATTTCTCCGTATGTTTTTGTCCCACCCCAGAGTCTTTTACCAGGCTGTCTCCCTGCCTTAGTCATACTCTGCTGAAAAGCAAATCTGAAGCCTTCCAATGTTCTTCCCTTATTTTACTGATGGTTTTGCAAGGAGAGTTCAATCAAATGCACCCTACCTCCCCCCAACATCTGGTGCCTTTCAGGGGCCTTAAACTCATGGCCTGTATGTGGAAAGAAAGGCAGGATGGTAATCCAGCTAATTTACAAAAATTAGGCATGGACCCAAAGGAACAGACTTTTTCTAATTTGCAGTATCCAAGAATAAAGTTTGCACTTCTATGCTCATCAGTCATCCCCCTTCAGCCATGATCAAAAATCCATTTCTGTGCTTCCCTCCATACCTGCTGGTGTCACCCACTTGGCTATGTGGACTCAAGGCCTTCCCTGTGCAAGCATTTATGCTAAAAGAATAAGAATGTGGGGTCCTGTCTGCAGCAGGATTCATTAGACAAAAGGTCTGGAACTGGTTCTGTGTAACTTCAAACACAGTGTGGCAAGTATCAGGTCCAAAGTGAACTTTGCTTTCTTCTATCTCAATTTTTAGCACTGACCAAGTGGATTTGGGTATGTTTATGTTTCTTTTCAACCCAGAGGATAATTAAAACACAACTGTCAATGCTAGTGTATGTTTTACACAGTCATTTGTTCATTAACAAATGTTTCCAAGATAGTAATGGTTCAGCTCTTGACTTTCAGCTAGGATTTTATTCCTCCAGCAACAGATGAATTTTCATAGCTAGACTGAAATTGACAGTCTTACTAGATGACATGTTAAAACAGGACTACAACTCAAGTGTAGATCTATGTTTTCTGTGTTTGTTGGGAGGAGATATATGCACATTCTAACCAGTTGATTATAGTCATTCTAAAAGGGTTCTTTTTGCTTCTATGGAATGCAGCAAAGGGAAGTATTTTGGTGTATGGTTGGGCCCTGAAAAAGTCTCTAACAATTAAAACTGTTCTGCTTCATTTTTAAAAATTAGAACAGGGACAAGCACTTTTGGAAAACAAGGACATGACTATCACTTGCTCAGTGAAGCTTTTAGGTGTCTGTATGTATTTGAAGGGGCACTGTTCTGTTTCGAAGTTCTGGCTGGCATGGGTGTAAACCAGACTTTGTCCATCAGCGAACACTGGCACCACCAACCCTTGACCCAGACAAATTTCTGCGCTGTGGAAAGGTGCATTTTAACTCCATTGTGATACTGTGTCATGTGCTGCAGCTGCCTAATATTGAGCCTCTCACTCTCCTTTTGTGGTGCAAGCAGGTAAGAAAATAAATGCAGTGATAGAATATTCCCCTATCTTCTCTGTCTCCTTGCAGACATTCTGGCTACCCAGGGCTTTACGTCACACTGTGCCATGGACACCGATGGCTCTGTGAGAAGGCTGTGATGGCCCCGGGGCAGTGAACAAAAACTGGGGCTACAGAGAAGCTGTGTTAAACTGATCAAATGGAAGATAGAAGTGCATGAAGAAGATTCATGGCTACATTAGAGCAGGGGAGTGGAGTTCTAATATATTGGTGGCACGAATCAGGTATCTGGCAGCATTTCTTTGCAGTGAGGCCAAGCTGAATATTCTGCTGCATAAATGATTCCTCGCTTTGCGGGGGAATTTTTGCCAAGTCCTTCCTCTTCTGGCTCCCAGGTCTGGGTGTCTTGCTCAAGTCATGGGGCTTCCAACCAGTTTCCTGGCCACTGCAGACTAAGGTGGTGCCAGTACTTCTAAAAACAGCCTGTGACTTCTCCTCCTCTTCACTTTGGTAAATTCCTGCCTCCTCCCTTTCAAGCAATGCTTATTCAGCTTTCCTTGCTAGACTTTCGCCCACTCTGGAGCATACTGAGTCCTGACCTGAGGAGTGGAGTAGATAATGCAGGAGGGACAATTTTAGGAAATATTCAGCCTTCCCTGCTATTATGAGACAGGTCTGGCTGCTCTGAGCTGCTTTCTACCTTCAGCAATCGCTTGATTGTTTCAGCAATGCTTAAATGAACCATTATAAAGCTTTGTGGTTTTTTTCTCCTATCCGAAGGAACACTTGTATTGTTGAGAATCTGGCCCAGTTCCCGTGTACTTTAATAAACACTCAGCAGTGTTTTAAACTGTAAGGACTTAAGGGGAGACAGAGACTCCTCCAGGTACGTGAGGGCAGGTATGGAGGTTGCTAGGGAAAAGGGAACCTCGGTTGTGGCTGCAAGCAGGCAATGCTCGTGCCCCACCCCAGCAGGATCGGGGGCTGCTTTTCCCCACACATGAGCAGAGCCACTCCAGCGCAGTGAGGATCCAGGCTGGTGGTGCGAGGAGCGATCCTCACCCTCAGGGACCGCTGGGGCTGCGGGGCGGTGCCTACCCGACCGGAGGGGGTGATGGCCGGCACGGTCAGGCATGGGGCCGTGGGCTGGCCTGAGCTCTTCGAGCAAGGAAGCGTCCTGTGGGTGAGGAGCAGAGGAAGGGGCTGCCTAAGGCAAGTGTCTGTCCGTGTTGTCTTGCGTGTCAGACTTGATTAGATTTGGCTGGCGCTGGGGCAAGGTCCCCACGCTGCGAGGGGTGGGGTCTGGCCGGAGGGGCAGAGCCAGACCCTCCTTTTATGTGATGCTGACAGGTGTCCTTTGTTGTGGAGTAGGCTGGCTTTGTCCCTTTCTGGAGGCAGTGCCCCTTTCTCTGGGCTTCAGCCCCGCAGAGAGGTGAGCAACCCGGTCTTTTTGTGTCAAATCTGAGCTCTGCTTTGNGAAGCATTTTCCCTGCTAGTTTGGAGTTGTTAATTTGAAACTGCATTTGACAAGGATCCAGCAAGGTGTTAAGCTAATTTAAATGGGGACTTCCCCCACCAAGTCACTCCCTTGTTTCTTCAACCCCTTGTAAAAGGTTTAGAAGAACATCTGGAAACAGAAACTCAAGTAAAATCTGCTCTTCCAGGCCTTTCTGCAGACATGTCCCCCCTAGACTGAATGGTCCGCACTCACCAATTTGCCATAAGGAAATTAAGGCTATGTTATTACATTATTAATTTTGAGGAACATAACAGACTGGAACTAAACAACTCAACCCTTAGTTGACTTTATGAAGCCCTGAGCTCAGGGACTGATATTTGTCCACCCCTTACAAACTGCCTACTCATGTCTTCCTGTATAGGAGAGCTGCAAGATGTATACCACTCAAACCAGAGAGCTCAGGGGGTGTGAAGGCAAAAGGTGGGTGTTCCAGAGAGCAGTTTCAGACCATGGACCCCAGGGGTCTTGTCCCTCTACCATGGGATAGACCTGGACTGAACGTGCAGCTGTGCCCAAGGGTAGTGCACTGGCAGCGCTACCCACTCCTAAAGGCTTGGCTTGCTCAGCAGTCTGTTTGCCACCTTCCTGCCCATTGCATCTGCAACATACTGATCCCTAGGCCGTGCTCTTCAAAGGACTGCTATGCATCATTTTAGTTTGTCCAAGGCCAAGTGACAGGACAATGAAACAATTTTCCCATGACAGCTGGGTTTATATTTACTGTGTATATTTATTGCTTTGATTAAAACAATTTTAACAGTACAGTAGCTGGAGGGCTGGCTATCTTTCTCTTAATATGACCCATCCCTCCTGTGTTGCCTTTGGCAATATGAGAACAATGACTGATCTACAGATGTCTCTTCTGCAGACTAATGCTATCATTGCCCTGGGCATGCATAAAGGTTTGGCACTGCAGGGGTTAAATAGCTCGAGAAGGGTGGAGGATTCTTCAGCCAAACCCAAACTGATTGCACCTGGGTTTGCTCAACCTGTGTGTAAATGACACCGTGGTCTTCCCACCCCCACACCGGCAAATGCCACAGGGGCTGCCAAGGTCTACGTGCAGGTAGGGCTGTGCGAGCAGGTGTGGGGCCTGCAGCACTGGGAGGCTCCTGGCCCCGCCGCGGGAGCAGCCCGGCCGTGCCAGTCACACACACACGGCAGCCTTGGAAACTGTAATCACCCTGAGCCACTAAAAATGGCTAAACCTCCTGCTAAACACACTTCAGCTACTGATAGACCTTAGCAGGGTCTGTCCTCTGGAGGAGGAAAAGTGCAGATTTTGGGAAGCACGCGTCAGGCAGCCTGCTCAGCCTGCGGGTGCTCTGACTGCTCTGTCTTTGTGCAGTGATGTGGCTCTGAGTTCCTAAGGCTGGGCAAGGCCCACTTCTGTCTTTGCTCAGCTGTGCCGCTGGGACAGTGCTGGCTGAACGCACTGAATTGAAAGCAAGGAGGTTGCTCACACACGTGAACATTGCTTTGCTGTCCTCAGGGAAATTATTAAAATGTATTCTTTCTTCCCCCACCGTGACTGCAGGTGGAGCCAGTCCTTCCTTTTCCAGTTCATGCTTACAAAGACAATTGTCATTGGGTCATCCTGCTCTGCAGAGCCTGTGCTTTTCTACGTGTCAACCAATATATCATTAATTTCTTGCTCTGTGTCCACTATTTAGACCAAACATATATATGTGGATGTAAACAGGACTGTTCTGCTGACTGTAAAGTTCTACTCAGCTCTAGGGGAGGCAGTTTAGCCCAGAGTTCCCAAAGACTGACCTGCATATGGGTTTTCTTTGGCATTGTATAAAGACTCTGAGGTGAGTGGTAAGGGCTGGGGAGATTCCATGTTGTGGCCCAGCTGGCGTGTGCAGCCACAAATAATAATTAATTGGCTCTTTAAGAAGTCTTGCAAACTCTTTTTTTTTTTGTCTGTCTGTCTTAAGCTCCTTTTAATTAACTTCAGTCATGTCCCAACACATCATCTTGGCTGAATCATAGACCTCACTGTGCCAGTTTTTTGCATTCCTGAAATACACAGGCCGCCAGTGTTGTGAATGCAGCTTGGAGGCAGTGGCTCAGAGGAAGTCGGGCAGCTCTCCTGGAACTCTGAAATTTTCAGGAACTGTTGTAACATGGAGAGGCAAAGCAGACCAGCCTCTGCTTCAAACTCCTGTGCTGCCCAATTCCCAGCAGTGTTTCTGGCTTGCACTTTACCCGCTGACTCAAGGAGCAGGCACCTGTGTACAAGCAGCTTTGTTCCTCCAGAAAGTCCCTTCTTCGGGTTACAGTGCTTGGGGCATACAACCTTTCTTCCCCATTCAAGAGCTTGTTTCTTTGTCACACTTCTTATTGCAAAGGGTCAGCTTTTCAAGATTGTAGGGCATGTTAACAAAATACTTAGGCTTATTTAGTCACTAAACAAAGTCTGTGTGGCAGCAGGACAAACTTTTGTGTCTCTTTGCTGGAAAACTTCAGGCCTGGTCCAAGGACCATTTCCTTCTTTCAAGAAAGTTGGGGTTCAGGAATGTCTGTTGTATTATAGCCTGTCTGTGCTCTCACCAATGTTGGTAGAAATAATGTCAATGTTTCCACTGACTCAAAACCGTACCAAGAGTTTTTGTCCTCTGATCTATGTGTTTGAAGCTGGGGGCTTCTGCATTTGGTAACTCAGACTCAATCTTAGCACTCCACTTAACAATAAGTTTAATTTTCTGAAAATAAGGGACATCTCTTTGTGGTCTCTTGGTACATGTTTAATGAGTGTAATTTTGATCATGGAGTTATCCAACTATGGACAAAAAAACCCCAAAATTGTTAACATTTAGTGGTTAACAGCAGCTTTAAAAAAAAGGAGGTGCAGCATTATGGTGGTGAGGATCTTTATCCATTTGAATAATATATACTACTGTATTCTTCATTCTAAAGCATTTTTTGAACCAAGTTTGGAAGCAGTCTCCAAATAAAATTATCACATTAAAAACAAAAGGAAAATTTATTCAGGATACTTCTGTGATCTGTGCTAAGGAATAAAGAATTGCAATTTACCTTCTGCCCTAATGAGATAGGAGACAAGGCATTATGGTAGCAGCTTCAGGTACTGTGCCCCAGGCTGCAGGTGAGGAGCCATGAGCTGCCAGAAAACTCTTTTCCAGCAGGTCTTGTGTTTCCATAGCAGCTCCAGGAATGACTGCTCAAAGATTGTTGCTGTGTTGCACCTTGGAGTGTTTTGGTGGCAAATTTTGAAAAGGTGTGAGGAAAACACATATGATAGCTGAGAAAAAGCAAAGAGGAAAAAGTGCCTCATTTTTTTGGGAGAAGCATAGGAAAACTAGAAAAGATTATTTCCAGCAAGCATCAGGTTGGAGCGTGGGAGCAACATCTGGATTGCTGAGGGTTGTACAAAAACACTAATGACACAGGCACATTGCAAATAGATAAGAAGCAGGAACAGCATTCAATAATGAGCAAGAAAGTAAATCAAAACTGAAAATGCTGAAAAGTGCTTCATCAGTCCCATGGAACTCAGGCTAATTCCCTCTGCATCCAGTGCATGCAGTCACTGTGTGTACATACTCTGACCCAGATGTACCCGCTCTAAGGAAATGTAGCTTATGTTGAAAAGAAAACTTGTTAGAAGTCAAATAGCAAAATACACTAGTGAAACAGTGAAAAAAGAGAGAGCGAGCTCTCTCTCTAATGAGCTGTTAGGGGCAACACTCAACTTTGTTGCCTGTTCAAGAATTAAGAGTCTGCTGAGACACAAAGGATTCGGGTCTTTTCAGTTGCAGCCTTAAGGAAAGACCAGGTATGCTACCGTGGATAAGTTCAGGAATATATTTCCTCTGACATACTTCAGAACTAACGACTTGTTTTTAAGGAGCATGTTAGTCACTGCTTCCCAGGGAGAGCATCGCCACGGATCTGGATGCTACCAGACCTGAGGGAATGTTCACTCCAGGCACACAGAAAATTGCAACCCCAGAATTTTGGACCCCAAAAGAGATGCATTTCAAAAGGCTGCCATGCCAAAAGCACATGACTTTAACAAGAGGGTTATAAAAAGCTCCTGTTATGGATGTTACAATAGTATTTTTCCTGAAATTCTTCCTCTTGTGAATAGTAAACACTGGTTTCTAGAGCACTTACTGGGCACCTGTCCCATAAGAAGTGCTGGAACAGCAAAACTGGAGTGTGCTGTCAGAGAGAAAGAGGGCTGGGCTTGGCCTTGAGCCACTGACAGCCTGTTTAATTCACTCACTGAGGTGCAGGAGGAGAAAAGGAAAACTGAGTCACTGATTGTTAGAAATTATGAAAACAACTACCAGGACCTGCTCACAAAGATCCATTGGTAGGTAATGTGCCTTTTCTCTGTGTGGGAGCAAGGCTACAAATCATCACCCAGTGTCTTTAAACAAATCCTACAGTGATTTGTTTGGGTTTTTATTTGGGCTGGGGTTTTTTTTTATATATTTTCACATATTTTCAGCTATGATTTTCTTTCAACAGACCACTTAAGACTAGGAAAACTATGAATGAAGTGTTGTTTATCCTGAGGATCTGGTGTCACATGTGTTTATAACCAAAACTATGTGCATTTTTGGAAGTGAAGGAGTTAAATCTCTCTTTCATACTAGGTGAAGAAGTGAAGAACCCATGCCACTCACTGGTCAAGGAAGAGAAAAAGATCTTTGTACAAAAGTTTGGGATTGCATAATGCAAAAAGTAACCAGTGGTAGGGAAAAGAGAAAGAAAATAGCTCTGAGAAGAGCTTGTACTGACCAGCCAGGCTGCCTTCGGAGAGCTGACCGGGCAGCTGCAGGCTTGAACTTCTTCTAGTGTGCTACTTCCATAAAATAGTCACTGCCTCTGCTCCCCTGTGCTCCCCATGGCCCCCCCCAGGGATCCCCTGGCACTGTGTGTGCATGATGTGACTCACAGTACAAAAAAAGGCTGGGAAGCTCTGTTTCTCAATGTTTTTCTGTCTGCTTCCACCTCGGAAGGGTGGTTCTCAGATGTTCTGCATGGTTGTGTACCAGGCAGTTTCAGCCTACGTTTCCATTTCCAAGGAACTTCAAAAGAGGAAGATACTCCCATTAATGTTTTGCATGATAACAAGTTAGGCAAGCATCATTTTTGGATGCAGTTGATGGAAGACTGGTCACTGCCACTGCCAAGTGGGTGTCTAAGTTGAGACTATCAAATGATGTCTGTTGTATTAAATGCTTTGTTATATTTCTGGCTTGGAAAATGATGCGTGTGTCAGACAGAGCTTTCTGTTCTGGCATTAAAGCAATCTTGGCACCTGCTGGAAACTGTTTACTTTAAAAGCTTAATTTTAAATATAGTTTTGGAACACACTTGGAAATGTCTGCAAATCAACAGTAACAGACAGGAGACTAAGGCACTGTTTCCTTAACTCCTGTGTCCTTTGAAATACCTTAATCTGCTTTGCTTTGTGTGAGCCGCTGCTGGTTTGCACATGATTTATTCCTACATTGTTTCTTCCTGAACTGGACGGTAGCTGAAAGACAGGTAGGAGCCAGCAGCACAAAAGAACATAATGCACAGCACCATTTAAAGTCTTTTTAGTATTATTTAACCCTTTTTTGTGATATACGACTGGCGCAAGGAGAACGTGAGCAGTCAACAGAGACAGCCTGTGTTAGGATCCTGAAGGGCACTCTCCAGTCTGCTGCAAAGCCAGTGGACATGCCAACATGCAGTGCCATTAATTTCCAGCTAGCAGAAAGGTTCTTTGGCGTGCCAAGCATGACGCCAGAATACAAAACACTTCATTCATCAAAGCCATAAGTAAGAAATTCTGTGTTTTTTGTTTTAGAAGTAACTTTTGTACATTTATGACTTTTTCCACATTAAACATAATTTATGGTTTGGAAATTGTTCAGGCAAGGGGCATGCGGTTTCTGCTCCTGAAAATCAGCAGCAGTTTTGCTAGGTTCAGTCTCTACTTTTTGTTGACCTTTTTTTGGCTTCTCATTTATCTTTTGGGTGGACCTTTTTGGAGCAAACTGCCTCAAGGAGAACCCATAACCTTTTAAAATGAAGTCGAAGTCATCTGTGTAAGGTGAAGAAAATTACTTTGGAATAGGGAATTTGGGTTCAGAGCTGTACTTTTGAATAGTACCTGGTGAAGAAATACCTTTTCTGGGATGTTCCCTCATCAGAGCAATTGCTGGAACAAATTGAGAAGCAGGAATTTTTCACCTGGACTTTGAGACATAAGTTGATAGGTTTTTCCATAGGAAATGTGAGAAGTTTTGGAGTAGCTGTTGAATTTTCAGTTAATTCTGTTTGTGCTGAATGAATGGTAAAGGGCTAACTCAAGATTTGGTTTGTGATCTGGGAAATTCATAAATTACAAATTGTACCGAGATTTCAAGACCCTCCTTTTTCAGGAGTTTCTATGCATAATTGCCATATTTCAAGGTAGAGTGGATGAAATTACATAAATATGTTCTCTGTGTGCATCAAAGCAGAGGTGATGCATGGATTGGATGTGCTTCTGTTCCTGCATCAGTTTGGATTCTAGTGCAAATTCTTTCTTTAGCTGACCAGGAAGGACAGAATTTAGAAACGAATGTTGGTTTTTGCCTTTCTCTATTCAAAGCTCTGTCTGAAAGAACGATGTGTAAATGCTCCCTCTGGGCTGCTTCCATCCAGACACAGGTTTTGTCTCTAGAAAGGGTAGCAGGAGATACTATTTAGAGGCAGCTTTCAAACCTGGCCCCTGTGTGGGGGCCACAGTTCTCAGGTGCTGACTCATGTCTGTCCAGAGAAGCTCTTCTTGTCCTCTTCCCAGAATCTCTGCTCTGGGGCTTTCTGCTCCAATTGCTCCGGAGAATTAGAGACCCCTTTTCTGCCATCACATGGGATAGCAGTCAGAGGGAGTCCCTGCTGTCTTTCCTGAGCTGTACTACCAAGAAAATGGGCCTGGAATAGAGGTCTTATTTTATTTCCCTGCTCCTGCCTGAATGAGGAATGAATAAAGACATATCCTATGATATATTAGGGGAGTATTCTTCACTCTTTGGCCCTTTGCGTGACTTCTAGTGTTGGATGCCTCTGTTCTGGTGCAGTGATCTTTGAGACTGAAGTCTGTGAAAGTTCCCTCCAGCAACAGCCCATGTAAAGTTGCGTGGAGCATACAGCAAATGGTGCCTAGGACCTCTGGAATCTGGGACAGAAGCTTGCTTGGAGGGAGACAATGCTGCAGCTGTGTTTTTAAAATTGCTTCCTCTGTAGTGTTTGCCTGTATTTTTCCATTACCTGACCATGGGTATCTGCCTGTTATGGGCAAAGAACGGCGCTACATTTCAAGGAGAGAAAACAAATTTTTAAACAAATTCTTTGGTTTGTTTTCCTTGCTTACCTAAACTTCTTGTGTGTGCCTACTTCCTATCCCAGCTGCTTCTGCAAGTCTAATATGCCTCTATTTCTAAACCTATCTTCTCTTTCCTGGTGCCCTGGGCTAGGGGCTCGGAGCATTTCTCTCTGGCCTCCCACAGCGGAACAGCCTGTAAGAGCAGGGTTTCATTCCCAGCCTCCTAGGTCAGGACCACAAGCCTATGCGTGGTGGTGCACGCTCTCCTAGCTCAGTCTCCAGCCTGATTTGTGATGGTTTCCCAATAATGGGAAGAGATTATGAAATCAAAGAAAGGCATACAGATGGAGAAAGATATTTCAGGGCTGCCAGGGCAGCTGTTTGAGATCTCTGAATCAGATGGAGACAAAACTCCACCACCCTCAGCTTCCCCACCCTCAACCAGGACATCTCCCATGTGCAAAGCAAAACCAGCCCCACCCCAGCCATGCCATTTTAGCTAATGGCCTAGTTAATAAAAGGCAAATTCCAAGAGTAATCCTGTCAAAGCCTTTCTGACATCCTCAATTGATAATATGACCCACAAAGTGCTCCACTGCTCATCTGATTAATACCAGAAGAATTCTACTTGATTAGATTTTTACTGAGGGGAAATGCAGAAAAGATAAATATTCCAGGGAAAAATGAGGCTTTAGACAAGGGGAAGTCCAGAGTGTCCATGGTTTGTAAAGCTTTTCATTATGTGGGGAGGGAGAGGTTTGTGATTATCTTCTGCTGCAAGATTGTGATTATCTTCTGTTGCAAGAACCCTTGCAAAGGATGCATGTCCCAGCCCTGCTTAGCCTGTAGCTGCTTTGTATCATGTTACTGTGAGCAGTGTAAGCCAGGCAAGTGCCTACATCTTTGAAAGGTTGAAGACTTTATATGTAAAGGGATAATGGCAGAGACCCACATAATTGTTCCCTTGAAAAGTCTGGCAAGGCTAAATTAGTGCAATGTTTCTGCTCTTGGCACACAACTGAGAGTGGAGGGAGGACCAGAGGGTTTTTTCCTATCTGGTCCCTACCATACTCCTTCCCTGGAAAGGCTGGGATAGTAGTTTGGAGGCTGGGTAAGAAATCCAGTATTTTGGGAAAGATACTGGGCTGCTGCCCTCTTACCCTTTCCCACCCTTTCCAGAGCAGTGGTTCTTAGTTATCTTCTGCTGAGATGTCAGCTAGTCACACTTCTCAAACTGCCTGCAGATTCAGACAGGCATCACAAGATTTCTTACACATCTTTTAAGTATTTATCATCCTGCAGGCTTCTAGAAATGGCTGGGGAAGGGGGTGTCTTTTAAAATGGATGTCAAGTTTGTGATACAGCTAATGAGTAGAGCAGTTCTTCATCCCTCTTTTCTGATGCTGCCATTGATAGCTCTGCTGCCTGCATCCTTGCTTCTTCCTAACTGGGAAGTACAACAAGGTTTGGTCATGCAGATATGATCAGAACAGGAGCAAATACTTGGACACATCTGAGTTGTTGTTTGCTGTGTGCTTCCCTGGCAGCTCTCTAAAGCTGGAATTTTCTTTGCTGACTGGAGCAGGGGAAAAAACATGGGGAAGAATAAAAGACAAAAAGGTTTTTGGAGTTGGATATGGGAGCTGGTTGCTCCCATAGGAGCTGGTTGCCAGAGAGGCTGTGGAGTCTCCATCCTCAGAGATAATCCAAAATCCAACTAGACTGTTTTCAACATGCTGTAGTTGAGCTTGTCATGAGCAAGGGGGATGGATTAGATGATCTCCAGAGCTGCCTCCAATCTCAGTAATTTTGTGATCCTGTAAGCACACTTGCAAAATACATGTTAGAGGGTGGTTGGGATAAGCTGACTTGGGAGGTGAAACTAGCTCTGGAGGCTCTCACAGGTCCCTGGCAATACCATAGTTGAAAGCAGCTCTCCATATTTTGGGGGCTTTTTTCCAGATCATCTGAAACATAGCCTGCAGATCAATTGATAATCTCAATTGGGGAACTGTAGTACTGCAGCAAAGTCTCTGGAGAGAAGAAATTTTTAAGCTGCCTCAGTTATTTCAGACAATTTTGCATGTGGCTACACTTTCAGCCCCTGCCCCAAAATATGGGGCTGTGCCAGTCTCTCTCACATAGCAAGCTTGGCATTTGCCTGAAGGTATGAGGAGAGCATCTAGGAGGTTTAGAAGGGGAGAACTGAGAGAGCCCAAGGCTCTTAAACAAGATTGAAGGAGAAATGTGATAAGATAATGAAGTAGTAAAGGGCTGGAGAGACAATACAGATTATACAAGGAGAAAGGGTATAATTTTTTCTCCATATCCAGGGCAGGGCGTATAGGACAAAATGTTGAGGTTTTTAACTACAGCAAGTCTTTCAGAAAAAAACCCAAAAAACAACAAAACCTTTATAGCAGTAAATCTAATGAAGCCCAAGCATAACGTGCAAAGATGGCTGTGGGGTCTATGAAGGAAATATTTAAAACACAGTGCAAAAATTTCAGTCAAGGATGGCAGACTGAGCTGAACTTCCTTGGGGCAAGCAGATAGATAGACCAGAAGGTCTCTTTCTGTCCTCAGCTTCTGTGACTCCCTAAACAGTGGGAGTTCATATGCAGCAGAGAGCTTGCCTGCAGGAAGAGGTTCCTCTTAATGTCCCCTGGTCTAGTTTCTGACTCTTAAAAAGCAAGAGAAATTCATTTTACCCTGTGGTTTTCTTACTCTTGGGCTGTCTCAGAAGGTAAGATGCACCATCTTTTGTAGCTTTTCACATCTGATGATGTCACCAAATTCAGAGTTCGTCCTGGGTCCAGCCCTGCCTTTTGCGGGGAAGCTCAATACCAGAATCGGCCTTTTTGTCATCATTCTATTCATAGTTGTTCTTCTCCCTTGTCAATACAATAGCCTGTCTAGAAGACCTGTGCACTGCAATTATATATTGCACTATATATCATATTCCTGCCAACATCAGCATGTGTAAAAATGTCATTGCACTCTGCAGGGGCTTCTAACGGGGAGCAATTCCTTAGGAGAGGGGGTGTGGTGGAAAGGCAAGCAATCTCCCTAAAGTGAGAGAGGAAACCACTGCTTGTTAACTGATCTTGTGGAAGGAGGGGAAATAAGCTGATAAAAATAATAAAAGGTGATAATGCAGAATAATTTGGGCATCAGTTCCTGTACAAGAAACAATTGCAATCCAGTGAAAGACTTTAAATCCGGATCTGACACATCCATAGGGAATTCCCCATCAAATATGTCTTATTCCCTTCCTACTTGCACCCTCCCACACCCTCTCCCAGACCACAGATAACATATTTAGGCATGCTCTGAGTAAGCAAGAGGGAATAGATCCCACTGGTAAAGCAGGCAGATGGGGAGATGAAGTTTCTTGCTTTAAAACATCTCCAGAATCTTTCTGGCTTCAAAATCAGCTTTGGGAATTCACTGAGCAGCTGAGCTGGGATTTTTAGGCTTTCACTGAGTTCTAAATTGTGAAACCAAAATCCCTGAGGAAGTTTCCAAGTCTCCCTCAGCCTCCCGGTCATAGCACCTTTTCAGCCCATCTCTCATTTGCTCCTTCAGTGGAAGGCAGTGGCCTCAGCAGTCTTCTGCTTTCTGCAGCCTGTGCTTTAGAGGCGCCTTCTCAAGTGTGGGTGAGCCTCACACTGCCCTTGAGAGCCAAACTGTGCTCAGAGAGCAGACACTCTGCTCCTGGCATTTCTTTATATTCCAGACCACAGCCATTCCCTTTCTGAGAAACCTAATCACTCTGTGTCCTTTGTTCCCTCTCTCTCAGCTCCCTGGACACATCTACTGCCATGAGATGTCTCAGCCAAGGATTTGGAGCCAAGATATGAAGGAAATGCTTTAACCAGATGTGTGCCCGTGCCTGTGACACTAAACTTTCAGATGCTGGTATTTAAAAAGATTTCCATCTTCCCTGCCTCCCAGGAGCAAGGTGAGTAATGGGTGGGACAGCAGCATATCCAGAAAAACACCTCTTTTTCAAATGGAAGTAGAGGAGGTTATAATTCGTCTGCAAAAATTTGCTCCAGGCTGAAAACTTGGCAAACAAAAGCTTAGTTTAGGAGTGATTTAAAAGGAAACAACGAAAAAGCACTAAAAAAATCAGGGCAGTCATTTTGGGTGGAGATGAGGGTCCAGAGCTTAAAGATCATTCTTTAGTGGGGGAGGAGAAGGAGCAGCTCAAGACAGAGTTGCATTTGGCTCTCAGCCCTACCATAACTAAGTCTTTCAAAGCCAGGAGAATGAACTTCATACAAGTCCAGTCCCTAACCCTTTCGTCAGAGGAAAGCAAGGCCCCCTAAACTTTTTAGGGCAGAGTGGATGCAGATATGATGGCATTAGCTGAATTTTTCCTATTGCCACTTTCTAAATATGGACTTCCCTGTGCGTTAAAAGCATGTGAAGTCATTTAGACTCAGTTTGCCCAAGAGGCAAAGAGGGGCAACCCTTGCTTTTCAGCATTAGGACTCTCCTCAGGCCCTCTCTCACTCTGTGCCATACCACACCTGCTGTTCAGCATCTGTGCCCTGCTTTTGCCTTCAGCATTGCACACAGCCACTCCATGACAAGCTGGAGGCCTGAACAAGAGGATGACTGCTCCTTGCAGCTTTTACATGGGGCTTGTTCACAGTCCCAGGCTGACAAAGCTAAGGAAGAGGAAGAGGTGGCTAGTGCATAGCAACAGAGACCAGGATGCCTCTGGAGAGAAGGCTTTTTTCAGACCATTATCTCATGTGGCTGGCAAACATGGTTGGCAGCATACTGGGCACAGGCTTGAGAGATAAAGACAAGGCCCAGCCAGTTCCCCTGCCTTTTGTCATCTCCAGAACCCTGGGCCCCTCCAGCCTGTATGCTCATGCATAACTGCATTGCTGACTCCCTTTGTACTGCTGTGACAGTACAAAGAGATTTTCCTCATGGCCTGGAGCCTCTACATATCATGTTTGGGAGAAAAATGTAATGATGGCATTCTAGACAAACTCCTCAACCTAGAGAAAAGGACTTCCCAGTGAAGTGGGTTAAACACTGGAGCAGGTAGCCCAGCAAGTGTATGAAAGCTCCATCTTTGAAGATTTTCAGAATTCAATTGGATAAGGACTAGAGCTACCTAGCATAGCTTTGCTAACTCTCCTCATTGCTATACACACTTGTAAAACAGCTATCCCCTTGGCTGCCTGATGGAGTGCTTTGGCTGTAGAAGGTACCAAAGAACAATAGGCTAAATGAATAATCCTGTGTTTGATTCCATCAGCTTAAAGTGACACAGGCAGTTATGGTTTAGATGGGATGCTACTTAATTTTGCTCAGAAGAGGCCTTCTTTGAAGGGCAGCACAACTTAAACCTCTCTGGTTTTGTAACAGGCTTCATAATTTGCTCACAAATATTTTTGTATATATTCATGGATCCTCCCTTCAAGCACCTCAAGGCTGTCTGAAGAACTTAGTGCTCTCCAGCAGCTGACAGTGCCTTGTTTTGCTTCATATAAAAGAAATGCACTTTAATTCTATTCTTTCTTTGGGTTTAATGAGGCAGGGTGAACCAGCCACTACAGAAACTTTCAGAAATAGGTCTGTTTGTTCAGAAGGCTTGGAGAATCTTTGTGCTTTTCTTTGTATTTTTTGCAGTATTAAGAGATCTCTTACCTTTACTGCTGTACCGTATGATTTGAGATCAGATTGTCAAAGCTTCACCTTTCTGAATATCTCAGTAGAGCCAACTCACTGAGATGTCACGGAAGGCTGTTCAAAATGCTGATGCTTTCATGTATTGCCATTTCTAGGGAAGATTGAAGCCACAGAGCATGGAATCCAGCCCTTCTCCTAGCTACCCAAGGGCAGTAAAAACACCTATAGACTGATCTTCTGCAGCTGCTCTGGAGCACTGGAACTTCCAGTTGTATATGTTTTCAAGGCACAAGCCACCTCAGGAAAGCTGCTTTTCAAAAGGTATGTCATCTCTTGTTTAGACTAGAAAAACTGAGAAGGGAAAAAAGAAAAACATTTTGCTTTGGCATCAAAACAAAGCAAGTCTTTCTTTTCCCTAGGCTTCTTTAATTGTGCTTCATGCAAAAGAAAATGGCACTGTAAAAATGAATGTGGATGAAGGTAAAGATAAGGTGCTGGCATTGGAGATAAGGTTAAATCAGAGCCCTGCAGAAAGAATATGGCAATGGAAGAGGTTTAACAAGTTCATTTTATGTGCCACTGTGTCATGCTTCCCTTTGTTGCTTGAGAATGTTGCTTCACTGGTTCCTAGGGGTGTGAAAGGGCCACGTAGCTGGGATGATGTGACCCACAAACTGCATGAGCTAGTATTGGGCTACTTTTTTTATCTGGAAATTGTTGTTTTACTTGTATTGCCATTTTTCTATGGACCAGGAACCGGTCTGGGCTGTAGTCAGAGGTCTTGTGTAGTATGCCAGCTTGTGGAACAGTAGCGTGGAGGACAAAAGTGCAAGAGAGCAGGTGGGCACTCCAGCTGAGTCAAGGGAAGTCAGTATGCCTCTGTAGTAGGGATCCACAGTGGTCAGGAGGTTGGGAAGGTACCCATCTTGTAAGGAGCTCAGAAGTGTAAGCTAAATGCTCTTTAAAATAAAGGAAATCCCTCTGACCTTTGCTTTCAAAGGGAGGAGGCAGGACAAGGTGCTCACAGCCTGCATTGTGTGTCCTGCAAAGGACAGGAGGAACCTCACACCCCTTGTGAGGAGGGGGAGAGTGCACTGTGAGTTTGTGACAAGCCCTGGCAGATACACACCTCCCCATTGTGAGCAAGGCCGTGCAGCCAGGCTAGGGCAGAGCTTACAGCAAGGGCTGGCATCTCTCCCTCCGGCCAGCATTTGTACCCATCCTAAACTGCTGCTGCATGGTCTGGTGTGAGTCCTGAGACTGGAAGAGCCAGCTGGTAGGCCTGCATTGCATAGCTAGAGATCTTCAAGCCTGCTTGTTTTCCTTCCCCTCCTCCATTTCCCACTGCACCCCCAGTTCTGGGACAAAGACTCCCACTGAAAAGCAAAAAAGCAGCTATAGTGAAAGATTCCCAAGTTGCCCACATCAGCTGCTGCTGCTCCTTCAGGCTGTGGCTTGTGTGATGCCAGCAAGGATTCAATTCCATGATTTTTTAAACCTTCCTCTTATGGCACTAGGTCCTTTGTGTGGCCATTGTTAGAACAGTGGCCAGGAATTGATCAATGTAAATTTATAAAAGAAACTGAGACAGAACTCTGGTTCCCTTCTCTATTTCTGTGTCTCCTCTACTTAGAGGCATGGACAGGTAGTTTGATGACAGCTGGTTGTTAGCTCAACCCTACAGGGAAAGAAACAAAAAAAAAAAAAAAAAAAAAAAAAAAAAAAAAAAAAAAAAAAAAAACAAAAAAAAAGAAAAAAGAAAAAGTGATCAGCTTCCTCCATTATTTGTTCTGCCCTTGGTGAACACAAAGCCTGTTCTGAAGTACCTCTGACTTACTCCAAGTAAGTCCATTGTAACTTCCCCTTCTATCCCTTCCTGCATAAAAGACAGTTTATAGGCCTTTGCTCTACAGGACCACACTTCACCTGTGAAGGCCTCAGAAAATGCAAGGTAGGACTCTTGTAACAGCTGTAACTCAGATGTTTTTGCACACATATTATTTTTAGTTAATATAGATGGTGTTAACATTAATGCCTTAACCCTTGAGGAAGCGAGCTAATTTCTAGGTCAATATGGCCAGGAAGCTGGCTGATTTCCAGTGTTTTAGGGAGAGAGCCAAGAAGTGCAATGCCAGGGTGTTTCTGGCTGCTGGTGTTCCTAAGCAGACCACATCCAGGTCTACACTTCATCCTGGGTTTCCAGCCACTGTCTGCCACCCCACCACCCTCTGTGTGCGCCGTGAGCTAAAGTGCCTTTAACAGCAGGGCCACCATTCCCAAGCTGCAGCTGCGTGTTGTGATACCGTCACCCAAAATGCCTAAAAGGGGACAAAGTGGCAGCTTGCTAGCCGAGCTGTACAAGGCTGGCAGTTTAATGAAGAACAGCCACCGTGCTCTAGGAGTTTAGTGTGAGTGAGATGTAGCAAAACAGTGACACCATCACCCATACACCCAGTGTTGTTACTGAAATATGGGTCTAACCAGGAAAAGGCTGTGGCAAGCAGGCAGGAGAGGAAAAGGGAGGGGGGATTTCAAACATCACAGCCCAGAGAAAGAAAACCTTGCGCTTGTGCTTACGTCAGTAGCCTGTCTGTGTGCTGACCCCAGGCTCACCTGAGCCTTGGCAAAGCTCCCCTTTGTTCTGTGTTGGCGTTCAGAATCCAGAGTTATCCACCACTTCGTGACCCATTCCACCCAGACAGCCTGCCCATGATTGCTTCATAAAGCAAGACCAGGAATCAAAAACAGGGCATGTTTCCTGAGAAGAGATGGAAAACAGCTGTGCTGGAAAAAAGGAGGGGTTTTCTGGCTGAGCAGTGGAAAATACAAATCAAGGCCTGGTTGTGCAATCTTCTCTGGCTGGCCTTTGGCTGCTATTGTGGTAAGGTGACCAGCTGGACTTGGCAGAAGGCTGCTGCCCAGTGATAGGGGTAGCAAGAGCCTCTGGTGACAAGGCTAGAAACCCAGAGCTTAGTCCTGCAAGCTTCACAGATGCTTGGGAGGCTGAGAACTGACATCTGGTGACGCTGCCCTTGCCACTGTCCTGCAGTCAGATCTGTCTGGCCAGTCCCAGATGGTGTTTGAATGGCCAGGCCTGTTACTCCAAAGGCACAAAGCTCTGTAGGGCTCCAAAAAAGCAGCATCTACCCAGGTGTGAAGCTCAGTTCTGCCTAGTGCTCATAAAGTGCTCCCTGTGCAGCCAGAGCCAGGGGATGTGGTTATGTCGTCTGGCCAGGTTCCTGCATCTGAATCCCCGGTGCCTGACTGGGGATTGTGAAGGGAGACTGACCAAAAGATCTTAGAGCTAGATCTGTTGTGCCCTGCTGTTCTCTGAAACCAAGGAAAAGCTATATCATGATTTTACTAGCCTCAAATGCTACTTGCTTCAAGCATGGCTTCTGGAAGTGTTCTTGATTTTTATCTAATTCAAAATCTCTGATGAAAACAAAAGGAACTGGCTGAGTCTGGATCCAGAGACAAGGGGTGCAGGATTCTGTCTGGTTTTTTAAAATCTAATCATTGTGTACAAGAAGGAGAGAATGGCCAAGAACAGAGAGGGAGAATTAGGCCTTTGCTTCAGAGACAAATTACCCAGAAAATTACCCATTACCCTCTTCTGCTGAGAGAGCCCTGCAACATCACTCCTCACTAAAAAGTAAGGGACAAAACGGTGAGAAAGCAGAAGCAAAGGAAGTAGGCACGACCACGAATCACCCCCTGGGCTGATACATGCCAGCTACATTGGCCTCTCTTCTTAGCACCTGGAACAGCAGAAGACAATATTATGGATGTTCTTTACTCTGCAGTGTTGGAGCTATGGATGTGCTGGAACTGCAGGGAGATCGTGCTTTCTTACAACTGGCTTGGCTACTGAGCTGAAACATATGGTTCCAAACCTTGCTCTGCAGCAGCTTCCAACAGTGTTCATCACTAAGACAGCACAACCACAGGGCAAAAAAGCAAACCCCAAATGGATTACTTCTACAGAGCCATGAAGGGAGGGAAGAAGATGTGTTATGGTGACCTGTATGTAGCAGGGAGGAAACTGCAGAATTTAGGCAAGAGCAGTACCCACATGATATGCAGGGGGAAGCAGTTTTGGTCCAAATACCAAACTTTGGAGTAGTTATGGTTCTGCGTTGGGAGCTGAACATGATAAACATACCCCATGGAAAGGGTGAGAGACTTGAAGCTCTGCTGAGAGCAGCCAACGTCTCCTGTGGAAGATCCAGTTTGATTGTTGAGGTGCAGCTTATTGGGGGGGCTGCAGGAGCTGCCTCCTGCAGCACGAGAAGAGAACAAGACAAGAAACAATGCATTTTGCTCTGGCAAGTGCACCTGCGTTAGCTATTACTGGTTTAAGCCAGGTCACACTAAACTTGGTACACAGAAGGCTTTGCACAAGTGCACACAAAATCAATTTGCTGAAACCTGGACAACTTTGTAAGATATCCAGACAAACAAAAACTCAGGTAGATACACAAATAGTAACTGCTTCAGCAATCTTAGGCCTTTTGAAAACACAGTGTTACTTGCAGATGAAATCTCAATCTTATCTTCAATACAAAACAAAATTTAAAAATATTTTAGAAGGAATTTGGAAAGCGAGATGCTAGACTTTCTGTCTTCACTGGCCTCAAATTATTCTTTATTAAAAAATTGTCCTTCCTTTTACATTTCTAATGTGGTATCAGTCATGATGATTCTTATCAAACAAACAAGCATTCTCCATCTATATGTACTCAGCAGAGTCCAAATGGGACCTCAACAGCAGCTGAAACAAAATTTCATTAAAAAAAAAAAAATTGTTCCCATGGAAAAGTTCCAATTTTGTTGAAATATTTCCTGCAAGAAAGCAAAAACCAAACCTGTCATTTAAAGGTTTGACCCACTGTCTGCTCTTCAGGAGGGAGAAGGGTAGTGGAGAGGAAGCAAGTGAGTGTGGGTTTGGAAGAAATCTTACCAATAAATGGGGGTAATGAAAGCAAAGGAAAGAAAGTGCAAATTCCCAGGCATTCCAGACATATCTGGAATCCTTTACATCCTGCACTCTTCAACTCCAGTTGTATATATTTCAGTGTTCCACTGAAGAGGCAGCTGCATTTCAGTTGGGAATTATTGTATGAAGAGTTTTGTATAGTTGTTGCAGGATCTTATGAGATGAAAATGAGCTGACCACGGCAAAGCAAGTAAAATAGAACATGCAGTATTTTAACTATGCTAGAAACCACTTATGCCACAGAGAAATGGGTGCCAGGAAGCAAAAATTTCCAGAAAAAAAAAAAAAAAAGGGAAAAACCAGAAAAAGTCACTGGTAGCTGGGAAAAGAGTACAGGCTCATTACCACATCCAAGATGTTGAAAAACAGCCTCTGGTTTTCTGTAGCTCTTCATCTATTTTCCTGTTCATTTTTGTCCTTCTCTTTAACCTTGCTTGGTAAAACACATCTCCAAGGACAAATAAAAATTATTTTCTTGCCAGTGCTGCTGACTTTGCAACCTGTCAGAAAACTGACTAAACTTGAAGCTCCTTCAGTCAGTCACTTTAAAATATAGTCAACATTGTGTTTAAAGAAAAAAATTAACTATATTAATTCAACACACAGGTTACTCTGCTGCATATTCTGCCAGGCTCTGGGAGAAATGGCACAACTGAGGTGATGGGTAGTGTTACAAAGGAAGTGCTGCAAAATATTAGGCTTGGCTCTTGCAGTGTAGTGAAGATGCTTTTTTGTTTCAATTAAATAGGTATTTTATTAAAGAATTCTTAGATTAAAAAAAACAAACAATGGACTGGGAACCAGAAAAAAATCCGATTTAGAACCCGGGCTCAGGAAATGTGAATTGATTTTCCTAGGGTCACATTTAACCTGCCCAAGGAAAAATTACTGAATTGTAACAGTAGAGGGGTTGTAATCTGCAGGGTGCTTTTGTCATCAATTACATTCATCTTCCCTGGAAGCATTTACCCCTTTTACCTGCACCATAGATGGTTGGAGAACTATAATTTCTTTTAGGAAATTTTTCTGCTTCAGCTTCCTCTCTGTTCCTCACAGTTACACTTAGAACCCAAATAATCTGGAGGGATTTATGGATTGGCAGATCCACCTACCATCTACTGTCTCTGGCAAATGCTGCTTTTAGACTATGGTTACGACAAAACGGGTAACTTTTCAAAATCAGCCTCATCTTGCTCAGGGTCACAACAAAAAGAAGTGATATTATGATTGGTCCATTATCCATTGCCTGCACTGTTTCTGTGTGCCCACCTGGTCCACAGTTCATCCTTATATTCTAATAAGTGTCAGATTCTGGCTTATGACCCAAGTGCAGGGTGGCAAAAAATGCGAGGTTGCTTTTTTAGGCTGTGTATGTGGGGGGCCCTCTTTGTGAAGTAGCTGGTTCAGATCCCTGGGCAAGAACAAATGAAAGGAAAACATGGAGAGTCAGCTCCAGGAACAAGGTGAACTCTAAAGCAAGAGATGTAATTTTTCAATCAAGCTTTTAATGAAAAGATCATAAAATAACAGTTTCTCATCACTGTACATTAAGACTGCAAATTTCTGAATGCTGAGATCATATTATAATTTCTGTATCTTTTTATATGACACTTGAGTTGAAGCCACAACTATTGTGGCTCTGACCTGAATTCAAGCTCTTGAAGGAAATGAACAGAACATTGCAGCAGGAATGTCGGCCTTTCCCTTGACCTCCCCTCCTTTCTCCTCTGCAGGAAACATCCAGGGCTTCCAAACTGACTGATAATTAAGGCAAAAAAATTAAAAAAAACCCCAAAAAACAAAAAACCCAAACAAACAAACAAACAAACAAAAAACCCACCAAAAAAAAAAAACCAAAAAACAAACCCAAACCAAAAGGGGTGATGCAACATCCCTTTTTCAGTTGTATCTAAAATATTAAAATAAAACAGGGAAAAACATCCAGCCAGCCAGAAAAAGATCCTCTCCTCATAGAAAAGTTATCCCCAGCCAGTCAAAAGTCCTGTGGAAGGTCAGAGGAACAGCTGTGCTGGGAGTGCTTTGATTGGTAACTTGTGACAGAGGAAGTTTAAACCAGTCCCACTCCTCAGGGAAAGCAGAGCTTTGAAGTAGGTCCCTAACTGCCAACAAATGCCACATCAAGTGTGGTGGTTCAGACCTGCCCCACCACATGCCACAGGGGCTGCTCTGTTCCAAAACCACCGATCCCCTGATCCCTCTGCTCAGCACTGGCCTTCCAAATGCTTAGGAAAATTAGGGAAGGAAAGAAAGAAGATGGTGGCAATAGGAGACGATGGAACAGAAATGCATTTCTATCTCTAAACTTATGATTCAAGATCTTTGAGTTGTTAGCTAAAACAAGGAAAGCAATATAAATTATAAACAGCAGTTTATAAATAATCAACTGTTGAATAAACAGCAATTTTGATGTGGCAGAAAGATGAACCAGGGCTGAAACAAAGGAATCTTCTTGACTTGGAGGACCAGCTAGGAACCTCACAGCAGAGCTGGAACTGCCTCAAAAGGGCTCCCAAATCTTTTCTCCTTGCAAGGAAAGCAGCAAATTTAGTGAGTCTAAAAGGAAATAATCAAAGGTGAAATTCCTTACCCTATTCTGAAAAAATGCAAAATACAAGGAGTGGAAAGGGGCTGAGAAACAGCTTTTCCTTTTGCTTGCTTGTCTCCTGCACTAAAATCAGGACCATAAAATACCATGGGTCTTAAAACACTGCAAAAGCTACTTTCAGCTATTGAAAGCAACCCCTAAATTTTCTTTTTCAAGAATATGGCCAGCTCTGGAGTTCAAGAATAAGCTTATAAAAAGATGATTTTACAGTAAATGGAGAGACTTTACTGATGTTGAGCAAATAATTATTTAAACAAAAACCTAAGAAAAAAAATGCCAAAAGTCTCTTTAATTATTCCAGAATTACAGCTCTGAGTTAATTTAGATTTTAAATTCTTGCTTAGACAAATGTTTATCCAAACATGTCATCTCAACGATGAGCATTTCTGCTGTCTGGGACAGCTCACTACCTAGAGCCTCTTAAACTCAAAAAGTCTTAAAGTGAGTGAGTCTTAAGCTCATTTAAAACATAGGGAGGTTTGGTCTCTTTGTTTATTTGCTTTTCCCTTAACTCTGGCACTGCTGATTGGAAAGGTTTTAGAATTTGGCAAATATGCAGAAATCAGCAAACATCCTTCCCTGATGCTAATTTGTAAGGCTGTAGTAGGGTGCTGACTCCACCAATACTGGAACAAGAGGCTTTGTAGAGCACAGCTTTTCCCAGGGGCTGGAGCCCCCTTGTGCTGTGGCAATTTGCAAGGCCCATCATGAGATGGCACAGAGACTGTGGGGTTTGGCACGGAGCTTCCTCTGCCCATCCCAGGTCTTGACTCCCCACTTTGGACATCCTTATTGCTACCACAGTAAACAGTAAGTGAGGGATGAGGGTAACTTCAAAAAGAAGTTACATCCTGTCTTTTGAGCAGGACAAGACTTGTCTCAGTCACAAGCTGCAATCAGAAGCACACAATTATTCCTCAAGTGACTTTTACCCTCTCTGGATTTTGCCAGCAGTCACCTCAGATTTCATTTTGTTTCACTAAATGCACTGGATGTTTCTCTGGTCAAGACCCATATTCCTGCTTTTCAGAACTGAAGCAACATGGTAAAATACTGCTAACCCAGACTTTGAACCTGCACTGCTTGAAAACAATGCTTTCCACACACAAGAGAGAGGAAAACAAAAACAAAAACAAAAACCAAAACAGGAATCTTAAAAGAGTGACACTGTAAATTGAAACATTTAAATACAGCAAAACATAAATTCCTCTTCTATGCAAAGCTACAAAAGTCCAGTCTTTGTATTGTCTTCACAGGTTATGGTTTATGGCTATGCTGAGTCTCTGAGATTCCTTTTTTCTTTTTTTTTTTTTTTTTCCTTTTTTAATATATTTTTTTCCTTTTTTTGAAATCCTGTAGAGAAGACCCTGCGGATACATCTTTGTGTTTGCAACTTTCTGAATTACATTGCAAAACTGTGCATACAGAATCTGAGAAATAAATACATTCATTACTGCACATACATATTGATACAAAAACAACACTGTCAAATAGTGTTTGCACCATCTTTGTTAGATATTAAGACCAGGCAAAATTAATATTTCATTTTCCATCAGCCCCCCCTCAAATGTTTGAGGTGGCTTTGGTGTAGAAGGTAAAAGCTACAAAGGGTCAAGACTAATGATGGGGAGCTTTCTTAAACCTTTTGATTTTTGGCTTTAGCAGTATTTTAGCAAACCATCCTCATTGGTTATCTTTAAACTGTTCTACCGTGCAGACCTGCTTAGGTTTCCACCTAGGCAGCCTCATGGGTTTTGGTTGGGCTCTTTGGGCAGGCAGTCAGTGAATCGATCCAGCACTTTCATCTGGGGGCTCAGGGGGCCCCGAGAGCCTGGCCCCGCTGGCCGGGGGGAGGCCCTCGGTGCCTCCAGCAGCTCCGGGTGTGGGCTGGGCTCCACCACGGCAGCGGTCCCAAAGCCTCATAGAAGCTGCGTGTCAATAGCTCTTTGGTGTCTTCTGTGATCTTTGTGGCTCCTGCTAACACCCCCCAAGTGCACAGAGCTGGCCCTTTGGGGTTTTTTGTTTTTTTGTTTTTGTTTTTTTGGGTTTTTTTGGTTTTTTTGTTGGTTTTTTTTTTCTTTTTGGTTTGGTTTGTTTTTTTTTTTTTTTCCCCAGGAATTTGGTTTTGGAAGTTTTGCAGTAAAGGACCAGAAAACAGCCCAGCTCCCCATGGCTAAAGTTAAGGAGATGTGCTGGGTACAGCAGCTCTCAATATCTTCTAACATGCTTTTTTATCTCTAGAGCTTCTTACATCTCCCTTTGCCCTCTTGGTTCCCTCAGACTGCTCTGAGGAAGAGGGAGGCAGGAATGCCACAACGATAGTGCCTGGGTCTCACTCCCAGCAACATCTCTCATGGATTGAGGAAAAAAAAAAAAATTCTACATGCCATATTTGTAATTGCCCACCCTCTCCCCACCCTCCCCAAGCAGTGCTGGAATGCAGGCTGGGACACAGA
>VWZN01014450.1:732517-753935 GCA_013396955.1 Regulus satrapa | reverse complement strand
AAAAAAAATGCAACTCCCTCCCCCCCCACCCTAAAACTCTTAAAATCTTAAATATGAAACTAGTGTTTTGCTTTCTCATTAAAATACAGAAAAATGTTGATACAATACTATGTCGTACAAATGCAGTTGAGTATTTAGGCCCCAAGCAGGCCTGAAACAGTCCCTGAAGTTTTGAGTATTATTAGTTATTAATTATTACTGTCACAATTTGGAAAACGTTGTTTATACTCAGTCTATGGAACACAACTTTACACAGCTATTTGAAAAAAGAACATAATTTCCTTTTGTACAATACTCTTGCTGTACACAGACTTTTTGTCGTACTGTTTAAGTGCTGGGGAGGGGATTTAAGAAAAAAAAAAAAAGTTTTAAAAAAATAGCATTGGGTCCTGAAAGTTCAATGTAATGCTCAAGGCTTAAGAAACAAATGAAGAGGGGGCCTGGGGCAGGGGGAGAAGCTACATCACCCACACACACGTAAAAATGGAATTTAGAGAGGAGGAGCAGAAGGAGCTCGGCTCCCTCGGTCCCAGGGAGAGCCGCCGGCCCGAGGAAGCTTCGGGCAGCTCCAGCCCCAGGCACTGCAGGGCAGCGCCGGGACCCGCGCTAAGGGAGCTCAGCCCGGCTTCGGCAGTGGGGCCCTGGCCGGGCGGCCCCGAGCGGAGCCGGAGCGGGGTCAGCTCTCCCTTGGGCGGCTGGAGGGGAGGTAAAGGCGGGGTGAAAATGTGCCGAGGAACTCGTCTTTGCAGAGCTGTCCCTGGGCTCTGCTCAGATTTGCTCTGACAGCAAGGTAGATGGCACGGCCTTCCCTGTCCTCCCCAAAGACTATTCTGGGGACATTCTCGGGGGAGGGGGTGTTGACAAGGAATCAATGAGAAAATAATTCAAGATATATTCAAAAATATGGAAGTGCTAAAGACGCTAAAATCCCACTTAACCCCCGAAAAGAAAACAGCGCGTCTCAGCACAATTAGACAAAGCCAAAAGTCCGTGCAGCCCTCCCGCGCTCCAGGGCTCGCAGGCGCCCGGGAGCGAGCGGACAACGGCACCGGGAGAAACGCACGGGAGCGGCTGTGGAGGGGCGAGTGTTCCCTGTAACGTGACACCAGGCAAGGCTCTGCGCCTTCGGGTTCTCTATTGCTTGGAGCCTGGGTTCCAGTTTCCTCAGTTCATTCAATTGACCCAAAAACTTCTCATGGACTAGTCTACCTTAAAAACAAACAAACAAACAAACAACACAAAAATAATAATAAAAAAGAACCAAGCAAAAAAAACCCACAAAAAACCCCAATAGAAAATGAAGCTTATATTTCTTTGTTTTAGTCAAACATGCTCACTTTTTTCTTTTTTTTTTTTCTTCTTTTTTTGGTCAAAACTTTTAAAAACGTGTCTGTTTGTTTGATTAAAAAAAAAAAAAAAAGACAAAATGTGAGGTTTGGTAAAACTTACGCATAGAGACTATACTGGTTTGAGTGGAAAACAAACAAACAAACAAACAAACAAAAAAAACCCAATAAAAAAACCCAAAAATGAAACACCAAAAGCCAACAAATGAAAAAATGCAAGTGTAAACCTTAGTAATTTCAGAAGGGATGATTCTACTGGCTGTGAATTTTTACCACCACAGTCACGGGAGGCTTGAAATAAGCCATAGCTTTCCACAAGGTCACGCCAACAAAGTCAAGGGGGCCAAGAATCAGTGGGCAAATTTCTCTGTCTTCTCTCCTAAACCAATAGCAGCTGTTGGCTGTGATGTCTTAGGCAGATGTTGCAAGAACATTTTGNAGCAGCAAATTGTGTGTTTACCTGAAAGACTCAGAGTTATAGAATATTAGTTATTTTATGGTTTGGTTTTTTTTTTTTTTTTTTTTTTTTTTTTTTTTTTTTGTGTGCGTGTGTTAAATTGTCTAAAAGGGAGGATATGAAACACTTTGGTTTGCTTTCTCCTCCTCTCCCCCACCTTATTGCACTCTGGATTCTAGTAAATTATAGGCTGCTATGCCCTCACCCTCTGTCCTGCCAGGTGTTTACAGACTGACCCAGATGTGCTGGGGGAGTGGAAGATGAGGGGGACATTTTCCCCTCCCCATAATATCCAGACTCAATAAATAAAGCTGGAAAGGGCCCAAAAAGCTCAGAGAAGTTTTCTGCTTTACCTAAAAGTGACTACAGACAGCCAAGAGACTGCGAATTGATCCAGTCCAGGCAGCCAGCACAGTCTCTAGCTCAGCGTATTTTTTGCTTTGTCTTTGGCCAAGCGTTGCTTTAACATTTCTCTAGTTGACTTTCGATGGAAGGACGGGGTGGTAAAAATCCCTTAACTTTAATTTAGCTTCTACTTTTATACATTTAATTACTTACAATAAAAGAAAAAAAATGCCTAATCTTTCACTAACCATCTTCTTGTTCTCATGAATTCAAGAGGTAGCAAAGGTAACAAGTCTGTCCACACAGACTTACTCTTTAGTGAGGGAGGAAAGCTAAAAACATACACACACACACAAAAATAAAAAAAATAATAAAAAAGTACCTATGGAACTTGTAGCAAGTCCAGCCTACATCAAATCCCCTCCCCACCCACCCTAGAATTAACCTCAGACCTTCCAGTTCAAACATTCACATAAACGTTACAATGTTTTTTCCTTTAATAAAACAAGTACCTCTAAGCAAAGAATATTCATACGAAACTACTAGAAAAGTAAAGACGACCCCCTGCTCACTGAAAGAAATTCCCAGGGCATCCAGTCCCTGTTCAGTCATGGGTAAGGCAAAAAGAGGTTTGCATGTTTTATGGGGGAAGGTAGCACGTGTGTGTATCACTAAATGTTGTATCAAAACCAAAACGGGGAAGGATGGTAAGGGAGGCTTCCCCTTTTCTTTTAAGTGAAGCCCTGGGAGCTGCTCCCCTGCCATCGCCAACCCAGGGGATGGGAATGGGCTCCACCACTGCTGTGGCTTTCCCACAGTCCCTGGAGGGGCTGCCAACCCTGTGAGATGGTCCACAGACACAGCTTCTGCACTTGAGCATGCTGTTATTTCACAGCTACTTAGGCCACTGAAAGGTGTACTTTGTTTTCTTTTTAATGGCAAGAAATACCCCTACTGAGTTTTGTTTTAAGAGAGGAGATGAGTACAGTGACAGGAGCACAGACAGAGGCATAGAGGGGGGAGCCAGCAAAGGCTGAAAGTTCCCCAAGGCCCCCCTACCTCCAGATAAGCAGTATGGCAATGAAGTTGATGTGTGCAAAAAGAGGCATTTCTTGCCAGGTCATCAAAATTTGAAGGGAGACTGGGACTAAATGCCTCAGCTTGGATGTGGACCTTTCTTTTTTTAAAAAAAGGGAAAAAAATGAACTTTNTTTTTTTTTTTTTTCTTTTTTTTTTAAGCAGCAAGTCTACAGAAAGGTAAATCACTGCGGATGGGCTTGAAGCTCATTCTGGAGTCTTTGGCTTATGTGGGAGAGGTATGCATTCGCAGGTGGCTGATCAGATTGCGCTGCTGGGTGAATTTCCCACCACACAGTTGACATTCGTAAGGTTTTTCTCCTGAGTGGACACGCATATGCTCTGTTAGTCGGTACTGCCGGGTAAAGCGCATCCCACATTCCTCGCAAGCAAAGGGCTTGAGCCCCAAGTGGCTGCGCATGTGCCGTGTCATGGTGCCCCGCTGCGTAAACATCTTGCCGCAGATGTTGCAAGGGAAGGGCCGCGTCAGCCAGTGAGTCTTCTCATGCTGCCGCAGTGTCGCTGGATCCTTGTAGCTCTTCTCACACACTGAACACTTGAAGGGCCGGGACTCCGCAGCGTAGGACTGATTGGGGTTGGACAAATCCTCAGCTTCGTCCTTGCTGCCGTACGTGCCTTCTTCCTTGATGTAAAGGTCTTCCTCGGTGTGCGTTTCCACATGGGCATTGAGCTGCTCAGAGCTTGGGAAGCCTTTGCCACAGGGGATGCAGACATACAGGTTGTCACCATAGGCCACTGGCTCAAACCCCTCCTGCCGGTAGACATAGTTGGCACTGGTATGGCCGCCGCTCTCACTCTCACTCTGGCCGCTGTCATCACTGTTCTCCTTACCGTTTTCTACCTCCTCCTTACACGGATAGGGCAGGTCTGCGCCGTAGGCCCCGGCCAGACTCCTCTCCACAGACTTGGACAAGGGCCCCAGCAAGATACCATTGGGCAGCCCTTCACCCTCGTCCCTGTCTTTGCCCCCTTCCTTTCGGTCAAAGGTGTTGTCTTTCTTGATCCACTCCTTCTTGCGGGATGAGTGCCGGAGGCCCTTGCGCTGGCTGCTCTCTGTCAGCGAGTGCTGGCACTCCTCGCTCAGATCCATCTCCATGGGGTCGCTGCTGTCTGCCATGCTGTGGGGGGCTCCGACACCAGACTCGTCGAACGATGAGGCACTGTTGGCTGCAGGGGCTGAGGCAGATTGGGGAGAGCCATGCTGGCTTTCGCTGTGCTGCGTGTCATCGTGGGAGGCTGTGACAGGGAGAGAGGGGCTTTTTTTGGACAGGTCAAGGCCTAGCTCCTGGTCACCGGTGCTCCCATTCGCACTGCTGCTCCCACCGCCGTTCTTGCTGGTTCCCCTGCTTAAGGAGTGACAGTTCTCTTGGTTGGAGCTGCTGATGAAGACCTCGTCATCAGAGAGCTTTCCCTTCGACAGCTCCTTTGAGTGCGAGCCCTTCAACCCCTCATTTGACCCTGAATAGCGAGCTTGGATGACTGAAGCAGTGGAAAGTCTCTGACTCCTGGCAGATCTTCCAACACCAAGGCCACCGGCCTTGCCAGCAAAGGACTTGCCATTCCGCTTCAGCTTCTTTCTGCAGAGAGCTGCCAGGTCGTGCAGTTGGAGGTAGCTTGCTGCGGTGAGGAGAGCATTAAAGTTCTGTTCACCAGGCTGGTCAGTCGTTAAGAGCTTACCAGTATAAATAAAGTCCAAGATTTGCCGGAACACGGTGGGGTTTACCATGTCCGTGTCTAAGTTTATCAGGTTGTCATGCAGGACAAGAGATTTGAAATACATGCTGCTGGCTGCCAGGATGTTCTTATGGGCACGAAACAGGGCATTTTCTACCACAATGATCACATCACAGAGGAAACCTTTGGCTCGTTGCTGGTTCAGCTGCAGTAGCAGTTGTTTGGCATGATTTGGCAGTTCCATCTCCACCTTCTCTTCCTCTCACCTTCACCCTACCACCTGCAAAACAGGAGGATGAGAGGCATGAGCTTGCTGTTTCCACTTAAACAGGTTACACTTAATAGACTGGCTTAACACAGTGCAGTCTATGTTAGGCTTGACACTGACTAGGGAGATCTGAGTACATTGAGCACTGCAAGCTGCAATCTTGCTGGGAATACAGAGAGAAATATTTCTCATGCTAAGACTTGATTCAAGTCTTTCAAAAATCAGATTTGTAATTATCCTTTTACAAAAGCAATCGTTGTTGGCTGGAGTCACTATTCAAAAGATATCAGCATGAAAACAATAGTTAGGTACAGGGGAAAGCTGTCCTCTCCTGACACAGACTTGAAGGGAGGATGAGCACGAGAAAAAGAGGAAGAAAAGAGAAGCATATTCTTCACTGTCACTTGCATATACAAGCATGTAAAATAATTAGCATAAGCTGCACATTCACTGCTTTAATGTGTAGTTTGTTTTTTGTCTGTTATGTGTTGAAAGCTTATAACACCCAGCTGCTCTGGGTTTGAGAAAATGACATGTAGCAAATAAATCCCTTGAAGATGGAACTGTCCACACTGTGATGTGAATGGGAAGCCTCCTTTAGAGTATGAAAAGCTGCTTTAAAAACCACTCCCCTGGCAATGTCCATATCCCAATCCATTGACATGTAGGGTTAGAATCAGTTCTCAACTGGTTGAAATTCAGGATGCTGAACTAGCTAAACGTCACCAAATATCTTCATAAATCTGAAATATTTTTCTCAAGTTATTTTTGTTATGTCTTAAATTTTGAAAGAATGTTGTTCAAAATAATAAAGTAATATATCTCAAGTCACATTTTCTCTATCCTGAAATAATGCAAAGAGAGGGAAATCGTGATTACCTGCATATAGTTCACGCATTTCACAAACAGTAGTCATGATGTATTTTAGTTTAGATATTTATATTGGTCTTCCTAGTAGTATAGACTCTAGGAAACACCCAGTTTGAGATGTGTTAGAACTAACTGCAGTTGCATGTTTGGTAGATATTACAATCCAATAAAACCCAGAGTTTAATCTGGGGGTGCATTTGGGAATCCAAGATCAATTTAAATTTTTTTAATCTTGTTGGGGTTTTTTTTGTTTTGTGTATTTACTTGTAAGTACCAACTACTACTTGCATTTATCCGTTAAAGTTGATTTAAAATAGTTTCTGAGGTTCAAAAGTAGGAATTAAATATCAAATTTACAACAACCGCCATTTAGCTCTCTACTCCTTTTTTTTATTTCCCAGTTCATCTTGTTATTGAAACATTTACCTTATTGAAGGAAAAGCAAGCCATAAATACAGAGAGATGATGAGTTTAAGTTCTCTTAAAACCATCCTCAGTTAATTTTTTTCATTGTTTGTGAGTCCCACTACCACACTGTGCCATCAGAGTTCAAATGATGAAGCATTAGACTACATTATGTTCCCTCTGTTCCAAGTACAGGTACACAACAAAAAGAAATAAGGAGTGATGCAGTTACTATAAAAAATTGCTTCCCTCAAACCTGATTCTTACTACCTGGTGATAAATAAAAAATATTTCATTTGTCAGAAAGGTGGTAAATTTACATCATCCATTTCTACACAACAGAGAAGTTCTGCTTTATGAAAAAAAGCTACCAAAAAGTGAACAAATGCAGTATTTCCTCCAGCGTTGTCGCTTGACTACACTGGTACTTCTCCCAACAGATCTGCCAAGCTGGTGCCTCCCTTCTTCCAGAGGGCACAAGTCACTTGTTTTGCTGGTCAGCCTGGTGCTTGCTTATGCTTTTGGTGGAATTTTTTGGTGGCTCTTCAGTGAAGCAGCACATAATTTAGCATCCACACAGATCCCTCTGGCTCAACACCCTGACCCACAGCTAAAAAGGCTGCTCCACTTTTCCTTTTGATTTTGTTTCAGCAATAAATGGCAACCCAAGGAGATGGTGGATTCACCACATGCCTTTGTGCACGTGGATGTTGTTCCCAGAGCTCAATGGCTTTAGAAAGGGTGGCAGCCAAAAGGAGGAAGTACAGGCTTGTCATGATGATAATTCTACCTATAGTGTTTCTGTAATAGAAACTCACCCTGCAGAATCAGAAAAACGTGACAGGACAGGGGCTACCTCCACTGAGCAGTGTTGAGCACTTTAAAACAAAGTTTTGATTTAATTCGTCACATCAGAGTTGTAGCACGGAGGCAGCATGTCTGTTTCTAGTGGCTTGCTTCCAGAATTGTTGATTAAGGAGAAGAAGAAGCAGCACAGAGGCAGAAAATACCCACTTTTATCTAGCCAGGCCAGCAAGAGCCCTTACTTCTGGGTCACTGAGATATATCGATAGGGGAGGACAAAAACATGGCTTGCAACATAACAGCATCTCTCTATATAAATGCATCCTGCTCAAGATAGCAAGAAACAGCCTATTACTACAATTTCACAACAAACATAAAGGTGCTTTTCCATGCCTGTAACACATAGAATCCCTGGGTATGATTTATAAGTGTTCCATAAAGGACAAATATGGGAAAGGAAGGGAAACAGTACAGCAAATATTTTCTGTCTAAACAAAGTACTATTAGTCATAAGAAGAAGTTACTGAAGTAAAAGTGGGCTTATTTCCTGTTGATGTGGCACTTAAAGCAGAGGTCCAGAAATAGTTGTATATTAGTTGTCTAAGCCTTAAGGCTTGCAACAGCTATTAATGCAGAATATTTTTAGCATTTCACTTTTTTTTGTTTTACTTTTTTCCCTCTGCCTTAAATGATATAGAAACCAGGTAATGAGCCTGCAGAGAAAAAGCCCTGGAAACAGTTAGAATTTTAATTTACTACTGAATTTCACGAGAAGATAATGTTTATTATTAAACTTCAGTGTGTTCTGCAGCATAAAAACTATCATAGTACAAGTTGTTTAAATTACATCTATTTATCTCACATGTCAAATTTTACAGAACTGTTTGTGTTCAGTAGGACATATCTTCAAGGTAGGCTGTTACCTTCAGCAGATTTTAAAAGCAGGTGTCAGGTGTAAACAGTATAACCCTGCCTATCAAATTTGAATTCATTAGCTGAAGTCTAACATAGATTTAACAACCCAAAAAAAAAAAAATCATTTAATGAATCAAGGCAGCAAAATCTACCAAGTTTAGAGCATGGTGTTTAAAATGTTGTCAGAATTGCCCACCAAGGGCTTTGACCAGGACAGGAGTGTGGCTCAGAGAACACTCCTTTGGCTGACATCCCTTTGTTGACAAAAGCCTTACAGCACCCTGCCTTGCGCATCTGGTGCAGTCCTCAATAAAAAATAAATCCAGTCCAGATATTTTCCAGAGGTGGCCAATTACAAACCCTTCTTTGGCAATGGTGTATTTCAGAGGTGGAGGAGGAAAGGTGTGTTGGAAAAGTTGTTAGCAAAAGAGAAGCAGGCGTTATTCCTTAACTTATGGCATTCCTAGAATCTCACTTCTAGCTGAAAGCATGGGACCAAGGACAACTTCTAAATCCTGTTTAAAAGTTATCTGCCCAAACAAATGGCAGATGCAGCCTTAGAAAGGCCTTGCTATCCATTAGTTTGCAAGAGAGCGTCACTTAACAAACCGTAACATTTGAATAACATCACAACAACCCTCAAAACCCCAAAAAATCACAGTGGGTTTATACTTCTTGTATTTCAGTATAATTTTCAATAACCCTTCCTTTTTTGTTTTCTGAAAAAAAAAAAACCCAGAAAAAAAAAAACATACTCCCAGTTCAGAGGAGCCCTGATTCAGAAAAGGCTCAGATGTATTCCTAGTAAAAAACCTAACCCCCCCAGACCTCAAGAATACATAGACGTCTCACTGGGGCCATAGGCTTTAAACATTTAATGTGGCGTGCAAAATTTCACCCTTTTGCATTTAAAAGAGGATTACAGAAGGCTCTGGACAAATAGCAGCAGCGATGGTCTTTTCCCAGATTCAGGCTGGTTCGAGACACACTTTTTTCAGAGCAGTGAACCTGCTCAAATACTCCCATGCAAAAAGGAAATGAAACAAGACTAGGGCTTTCCACTATCTCCACCATATCAATGACAGTGAGACAGCACATGCAAAGACATGAGAAGTACAGGGCACAAATCACAGAATACAGTAATGCTGCAAGCAGATGCCACACATCAAACAAAGCTTTGCAAGCTAAGAGCTGACAGCATCTTAATAAGCAATATTGCCCCAGGAGCTGGGTAACTGTGAGCTGCTGTGCCCAGCCTGGGGCACACCGTGACCCTATTGGCAGCGAGGTTGTGCACAACACACAGGCTGCTCCTGGAGCTGTGCTGCTCTCACTACACAGCAGGAAAAACTTTGTTTGCTCTCAATTTGCACAAAGAGTCTGGATATCATAGAAAATTGAATTGCTAAACAGGGGAGAAGAGAAATGCCTTCATCCCTTTCAACAGTATAAAATCTACATATTCACTACAGGTTTGATTCTCTTTAATATCACTAAATCTCTTCCTAAAAATAGTTACTGAATGAATGCTAAATGTGTTATCTTAGCAACCTCTGGCAGGAGATGCTATTTGATTTAATCTCTGAGTTATAGATTGCAGCACATGAATATCGTTTACCTTTTAAGAAGCAACACCAGTGAAGCAAAGAATCAATCAAAAAGAGATCTAAGGAATCACTCATTTCACGTAGAGGATTTGTGGCTGGATGAGAAGGCTAGACACCGAGCACCTGAACAGTGAGCTAACAGTACTGCAGATAAAAACCAACAAACAGATTAGATGTGATGTATTAAATTAGATGCTCTTAAAACATCAGCTTACTGTGCACGTTATAATAGACCCAGGAAAAGACAGTGGCCTGCTTACTTATTTCTCCACTTTCCCCAGCAGTTGAGCTGCACTGAGCAGACACTGAAGCAGTGAGCATGGAGAAGAACAAGACAACATGAAATCCACTGTTTCCTACATTGCTCTCTCCCACCAATTTATGACATTAAAAATGCTGTGTCCAGCTGCTACTGGAACCGAGTGAAACTGAAACAGATCATTTCTGCACCCTTCAGTTTCAGATGAACCAACTTTTTTTTTTGAGCAGGTAATGACCCCACTGGGAAGAGAGCATTCCTGTTCCTCATTGGTTCATCTGATCTTCCTTTCCCCACTTCCCAATAGAACCAGAACCCTCAAAGGTGTTGGTGGTGGGTGGTTCACAGCCACTCCCTGTCCCCAGGAGTTGCACTTGGTAGAACATTAACCCATGTCTTTTAAAGGTATTCACATCCTAGAACAGCAGAAGCATGGGGAGAAGTGCTGGAACTGTGTTAGTCCAAATGATTCCCTATCCCCAGCCCCTGCGAGACAGCAGAATTCAGAAGCTGAGGCACAAACATGAATTTTCGTCATTGGTAATGGAGCAGAAAAAGCTCTGCGAAGAAAACAAGCAGAAAACAGGATGCAGCACTCTTGTTTTTCTCACACAAATACTTAGCACTTTAAAATAGCTAAGATCGACATATGAAGTTACTCAGGCAGAGGTCTGCAGAGCTGGGAGAGGGAGAGAAAACATGCAGGACAGAGCAGGATGTGCAGCTGATTTTGCAGATGTGGGCATGGGAAAGAGAAGGAAAATGTAGGATGTAAGATCATTTTGCAGATGATACCACATCAGCAAACTGAAAGTGGCTCTTGTTTAGTTTGTTACATTCCAAATAGTGTCAGGCAGAACTGCCCTTCCGGCTCCCTGGGGGAGCTCTTGCGGGACTCCCACAGAAACGGCTCAGCTTTGCTTAAGGACATGAGCACCTGTCTGGTACCTCTGTGCGGCAACATTTGGATATTCGGGACATGGGCAATACCTGCTCAACTGCTACCAGCTCCTGGCCCAAAAAGGAGAGGAAAAAAAAAGAGTGGGATGATTTCCCAGTCCCTTCTCTCATGTTCTAGAATAACAAGGAGAGCCTGACATGGCTAGGCCCTTCTCTACTGCATGGCAAATTTCCCAGGGAAGGGGAATCTCCATGGGTGAAAAGGGTAGGGGCCTGTGTGCATGAAAGCACTACAATCAGGAGAGCAAAGTGATTTCCAGTCAGTGCAAGGCTGCAGCAAAGCAGGAACACCTTGCTATACAAGCTGAAACTATGAGCAGTAGAATGCAGATTAACCACTTGGTTGCCGCTTACCATGCCAGGTACATTGGGCTAAAGGCACCTCCATCCAGTGCTGCCCGACGTGCCAGGTACATCCCATGATGTTCCATTGAAATCACAACAGGCCATCAATAGAACGTGGCTGCACGGATGCAGAATGGAGAACCAGCAGGGACGCTGTTAAATGCAATTAAAATACTGCAATCAAAATTGAAATGTACATTTTAAAACAGCCACCTGCCTTAAATATGTAACTGCTAGAACAACCTCCCCTCCACCCATCTCCCCACAGCTGTCAAACTGTGATGGAAGCAGAACAGAAGGACTCTGCCAGTTTCTTACTGGTGCTCCCTGGCCACTTACGTTCATGATTCCCAATAGCACTGAGCTTCAGGAAGACCAGTTCATATATATGCAAAACCAGCAGATCCCAGGATGTCTGCACCAGCTTCCTTCTGCCCAGAAATTCAGGCAATGAAATATCATCACCATTTAGAAATGCCTCTATGACAAGAACAGCCTGGTGCCAGAGCGTCATGGTCTCAATCCTGACACAGTACAGGCAGCAGAAGAAATTCTTCAAACCTGATCTGTTGTACTGTCTGCTGTCCCTGTTTCCCTGTCCCATTTCCCAAGCCTTTGAAAATATCTTCTAGAGATGTTGTGGCATTGAGCCAGGCTGGATACTTTGGTGCAAGGCGGACAGAAGAAGACACTGTATACCCTCTCCTATGTATAATGATGCTTCACTGATAATTTAATCTCCATTCTTGGAGAATGGAGATGAAATTGATTCATGGTGAACTGCAGCTTCTATGAGCATCACAAAATATAAGATCTATAATTCCAACCTCCCCTGCCCAAAGGAAAAAGCAACATCATCTTTCCCATGTCAAGGAAAGGCACATGTCACAGCTACCCTAGGTTTGACAAGCTGGTTGTATCCTCCGCAGTGCAGGTCCTTCCCATGGAGTTCTCTAATCAGCTCCAGTGGGATTATCATGGAAGAGTCTCAGCACAGATTCCTTTCTGCAAGAGGTGATGCTGCCCCAGTGAAAACAAACAAAAAGCCCAAACCCACCAAAAACCAGTACAGAAATAAGCCTGCAGCCTGGCAGGGATTTAACATGTGTTTTTAGATCCTTATGGTGAAGTGAAACATGTGCATAGCCCTTATCACATTGATGGCTGCATGTCTCCAGCTGTGTTTCTGGAGACAGAAATCTTACATTTCAAAAGTGAGAATACTATTGATTATCAACTTTAAAAGGCCAAATGAAAAAGATCTAGAATACTTAATGTTGAATGAGAGAGAGCACAAAGGAGGACAGGTCTGAGAAATTGAATGGGTTGTCGTGAAAAGGACAGGGTATAAGAATATATATATATATACACACACACACACACACACATATATATATATACATATATATATGTTCATGTTAATTCTTCCTGAACATCTGCTGGGCTTAGGCCCAAGACAGTGTTCCCATCATTCTCACCTGCATACTTATCCCCACAACTCTGTAGCCAAATCTCTTTGACACGGAACTAATAGGTCTTTTGTATTCATATCACCCTGTTTTGACTGCTGTAGACTGAAGATTTTAAAATCTTGTCAATGAAGAAGTGAAATGTAAGCAACTGTTTGCCTACTGACCTGGGCTGTGCAGAGCCAAGAGCATTTGATGAACTAGTCTGAACAGACCACTGTCAGCATGAACAGGCCAGCCTATAGTTAACTACCACACTTGAAGCATTATGGGCCAGAGCCCCAGGAATTTGGAGCTCCCCCCTCTCCAGAAGATCACAATCTGCACAGCATTAGAACAACCTGAACTCCAGCTGCATCCACTAGCATCACAACTCTGCAAAACCCTCAGCAATACCAGCAATTCTCAAGTTTAACACAGGCTGGATGCTGCATAAAGGTATTTATTAAACAGCAGCTCAAACACAAGGTTCCCACCCCCCAGATTACATCAATTTGCTTCTTGCTACTGTGAAGCAAGAGCTTTTCTCCATAGTTGTATTTTCTCTCTAGGCCAGAGTTTAACAGAGAACTGCTTCAGCCAGAGGTATTTCCTACTGTTGGAACATCTCACTGCAGTCAGAAACAAAGCTTCCTGCCAACTCCTAAAACAGAGTGCTTCTATAACATACATTTATTGTCACTGCTGACACATAAGAGACTAGGACTACCTAAACCTCTACTGGGAGAAGAAGGGGAGAAGCATGGACATTGCAGATCTTGTCAGCCAGAGTCCAGCACTAAAAATTCCTGCATATCTGCAGAGCACAGTTGATCTCAGGAACAGAGCAATGCCACAAAACAAAGCTTCAGAAACTCGTAACCCCTTAGTGACCAGCAGTAGACTCCAGGCTCTTCTCTTCCTACTGAGCTGAGCAAACTCAGTTTTAGTTGTACCTGCATTGCAAGTAGTAAAGACAGCTCCAATGTCCAATGCTAATCTCATTAAAGTAATTTATTTTCTCCCTATTGCACAAATATAACAACAACCTATTGAATGAAGTAGCTCAAAGGCCCCTTTGGTATGCAAAATTTCTGTTTCCCAGCCACCTCTGAGCCTGTACAGAATTCTCCCTTTACAATGCAACAATTTAAGACCTGTCTAAAGGATCTACCTCCCAGTTATTCTTAGAGGTTGTCAGTCTCAGGCCCTGTCCTTCAGTAAGGGTAGGCTATTTGGCAGGGGGTGCATGGGGTGGCAACCTCATGCTGAGCATCACTCTGAGGGCAGGAGCACACCTGGCACTCTGAAGAAGGAGGAATATCATGATATTATGACCCTCTTCCAACCAAGACTGTCCTAATAGGACACTCCCAGCTGCAGCACTGCTTTAGGGCTCTGAGTCACCACAGGTACAAGCTGATAGCAGGCTGTGAAATGCAGTAATACTGAAGCAAATACATGACCCTTTCAACTGTCCCTGCAACTGGGGAGGGATCTCCAGGACTGGGATGAGGCAAGCAGCTAGAACTAGTGACTGTGACTCAGACTCCTTAGTTACATGGTTTGTTAGAGCAAACAAAGCCTCAGAGTACTAGGAAAAATGGGAGCAGGAATGATAAAGATCCTCCCAATTGGTCTGTTTATTTTCATTTCTTGTGTGGACTCAGCACACGTTTCTGCAGAGAGAAATGGTCTGCAAGGAGCATCTGCATACACAATACTGCTAATATCATGAGCGTGCAAGAGTTAACACCAAGTTTCCATGCTGAGGGGTGTAGTATCTGTCTTGGACCAAAATATCATCTCTCTCACCATATGCCAGATACCAGTGAATACAAAACATGCATTGCTTTCCTGTTTTTTTTCCAATAAGCATTCCCTTTACCCATATCTATAGATCCAGCAACAGTTCTTACTATAAATGATACCTTGAATACAGCACTTTTAGCACTTACCCACTTTTTTTTTCCTTTTCTTTTCCTCAAAAACTACTTAGCAAAGAAGTCTTTGGTTTTAAATTTCACTTTGGTGAAGTCTTTTGACTATAACCACTGTAAGAGTTGGTCCAGGCAGTATTAAGACTGTACTGCCAAACATCCTTCCAAGTCAGATGCTGAACCGATCATCCGGAACCCTTTGTATTTGGTTCTTTGCAGCCACTAAGAAGTCTCAGCACATCTAAGCCTGGCTCCTCTCAGCCTCACTCCTGAGAGGAGTCCAGAAAGCTTGTAAAAGCAGAAGGCCTAACAGACTCAAAGTTCTGCAAACTGCCTGTATTGCAGCCAAATCTCTCCAAGCTAAAGATGACCTAATGGGAAAGCAGAGTTTACTCACTTTCAGAATTCTTAATTTCTTTGGCTGCTTTTCCTCAACCCCTACTTCTTATTTTGACTGTTTCATTCCTCTGTCTTTTTCACTTGAGACCTCAAGCATTATTTAAACTCAGATCACAGACTGCAGGGAGGTCACTCTATGTATGTTTCTAAAATCCACTTCTTCCCAGCAAGGCTCCCATCCTGCTGGTTTTGTCCTGCAGCCCTGCACAGCACTGGTCCATGGCTGCAGATACCTCGGACACATTTGGCCAGCCCTCCCTGACAGGCAGTTTCTCAGCCTGGGGGATTACAGCCCCAGGCACATTATGAAAGGCAGCCCAGCAAGGTCATGGGGTGCTGAAAACTTTGCTATGGTTCAGAGCACAGGATCTTCCTCCTTTCCTTCCCTACACAGTATTCTTGTCAAGATCAAGGATTTCCTGGCAGTCCTCAAAGTACACAAATTATAGGCTTTTGTCATAAATTAAGATTTTAAACTTCTCTTCATTGTAAAAAAGTAGAAGGGGTGGAGCAATGCAGGGGGAAAGGTACTTTTACCTAAGATTTGGTTTTGAAAAGGGGATTGACAACCTATATATGTGCTTTACTCTGTAATCTGAAAGATCCTCCGGACAGGACCCTTAAAAGTATTTTATGCTGAACGATATACACATCCCAGAGCAAGAGAACCAGCAGCTCCCTGCATCCATTCCAGTCTGCTCAGCTCCTAAATCAACACTGCCAGAAGGCAAGACAGCTCTATAACAAATTAGCACCACTCACAATTTGTTGGAGTTGCTGTTGCATTGTCTGTTTATTTATAACATGCACAAGCACACACACACACACACACAAACCTCCCGAGCCTGCTCTCTGCTGCCATCCCCCAAACTCCAGATTTGTAGCCTCAGAGAGGTGAGCAAAGGCTGTGGATTAAACCCCTGCAGAGGAACAGCCACTGTGGTGGGACTCTGCTTGGGTTTTACTCTTTCACTACCAGCAAAACCAAAGAATGCCCACATTATTCCAGCTTGGAACATCAGGGTGTAGAAATTCTTATTTCAGCACCTGACTAGGGAAGTGTTGTTAAGAAAAAGAAAGAGCCACAGGCTTGAAAGGGCCCAGCGCTAATAAAACTCTTAGTGCTAATGCTATTTATGAACATCCAAGGGATAATCTGCACCCCTTATCAGCCCACAAGATTATAAGATCTTTAAAATAGGAAACACGTCTTACTTCATAAAGCACTGAATAAGTTTACAAAGCACAATATTAGTGGTAATAAATAATTGTCAAAGTCAAGCACAGAGGTGGGTGTAAAACCTGAAGCACCGTCACTGCTCCCATTTCACTTTGAGCTCGGGGCAGTAACACTGTAGATTCGCTGGCTGTGCTGACTTGGCCTCTCATGCACCAATCTGGTTTTATTTTAAGAGATCATTTGGGAAATGTGCTATGCTTATACTCACAGTGGAGAAAGTAATGTTTGATCATGAGGTGATCACAATGAGGGTGATTTTAAAGAGCTGTAGTAGATTCTTATTCTTCCACCAAACAGTTTAGTTTGCCAGCCTGTGTCAGTGTGCCAGCAGTGATTCCTCTACACAGACAGCATTTCTGTCTGTAGGCAATTATCACACACAGAGCACCCTACTATCAGAGCAGCTGCTCACCAGTTCCATCGTGTAGCCGACAGAGACAACTTCCCTTTTATTTCTCTTGGTTTATATGACAATAAGCTCTGGGCTGCTGCAGGCATAGTTTAGAGGACACTAAAGTCAGCATCATCCACTCAAACCCTTACATGCTTTCATTCAGGTTTGATGGGGTTTTTTGGGTTGTTTTTGGTTTTGGATTTTTTTTTTCATTTTAGAGAAGTTTTTTTTGTCTTATGAATGCTCTGAATGTTTTCATTTCTGGCTGCTGACAGATAACTGCATCATCCAAAGCATGTCTGCTCACCTGGGTTGAGCACAGTCTTGGTTTCTAGACAGGTGAATGCCACAGATACCACAGCTATCTCCACCAGTTTGACAACAATTAAGGAAATTAAGAGATTTTCTACTCAGATTGAGACTTTGGCATGAAATTCTGTTGGTGCCAAAATATCATAATTTTATTCTTCAGATAACCCATGATTTATCAAATGTTTAAATACTCAAGCCTTTCAAAAGCCACTCACTTTACATTTGTCACCTAAGGAAATTACTAAGCAATTTGTGCATTTTTTTTCCCCTGCCAGAAAAAAAAAGCCTCAAAGAGCAGAGCAGAACGCATCACCCTCCTTCTTTCAGCATTATTAAAACCACCTCATTGGTAATTATTGTCCTCAAGGTGGGTGTGGGAAAGTGAAAATCTGTAACAGATTCTATTTTTAGAAGATAGCCTTGGGAAAAACAGGAGGTACCAGAGAAACAGGCATGAGAGGTGAAGTTATGACAGTACTGAAACTAGCAGGAGACACAGGTGTACCAGGTGTCTGTGCCAGAGAGCTCTGAGAATACAAATGTGGCCACACCTCCTGCAAGATTTAGGCTTGGCTGGCAGGTTTCAGAGGCACTCAGACTTCACAAACAATTCACATATTTAAAAATTTGAGCAAGAGTTTAAAAAAAAACCAAAACTAAAACCAAACCCACACTAAAAGGTTATTTTAAAACTTTGCTGGATCTCTTCCCATGGAGCTCTCCCCTCTCAACAAGGAAACCGCTTAAAGAAAGGAAAAAAACCAAGCAAACAGTCAAGCAGAACCAAAACCTAAAATCAGCCAGAGAGGCTGGAACTTCCCTAACACAGGTGAAACAACACAGCAGTTTTATACCTACATAAATAGGATCAGAATCTGGCCCAAGGAGTAATACACATACAAACTTCTGCTCAAAGCCACAACAAACATCAATACCACACCTTAGAGCAGAAGGAAAAAGTAAAATTCTTCAATCCTTACCACTTCCAGCAGAGCCCAGTGATATAACAGCATCAAGAGACATCCAGAGGATGCCGAAAGTACTCTTAGCGAGGATGCATTTGGACTAAAGCTTCTCTTCGCAATGTGCATTCCCAAGCACCTGTATCTAGGATCCAGCTGCTTTCAGCCCCTGGCTGCACATTATTCAGCCACATGCAGTTCTGTCACAGAGAAAGGCTGAATAAATTGTGGCATTGTTACACCACAGTGCAGGTGCTCGGAAACACACACAGCCTGAGGCTCGTGGGGATGTTCTGATGCCATCCAGCTTTCCCTGACCCACCAAGTCAGTCCACCTTGGGTTAATTTATTCCCTTCTTTAGGCATTTTCTTGGCAGGCACTTCACTCAAAGAATATGTTTTTTGAGCAGGAAAACCACCTCAAAATCCCAAACCAAATAAGTCAATGCCTCTGAAGAACCTGAGTAAGTCACATAGGTGACATCCTTCTTATCACAGATGCTAACATGGTTTTCACTCACCTTCTTTCTCTGCAACCTCGTGTAAGAAGCCTCACAGTAATGCCAAATCCCCCGACCCTTCCAGGAGCAGTCATTGCACACCGAGACCCACTCCAGACAATCAAAGTCTTATAACAGGGTATGTAATGTGAAAGCCCATTTAATCTTGTGCAGACAAGAAATAGCAGGGACTTGCCTGTTGAAAAATTAGAATGTATATATAATAATTCATCATAGATTTAAAAGAGCCAGCTGTATGTGTGAATGCTGGCCCTGGCAGAGACAGTCCCAACCCCACACGTTTGCTTACAAATAGGCAAGGTGCTTTGGCACAGCTACTGAATCCTTTGAAAAGGTTGGTTTTAACATGTTGGAAAAGGATTTAGATTTTCCAGCTGCTCTCTAAGCAGGAGGCAATTGAGAGAACACACCCAAGAACTACAGCAGACAGTACTTCAAAATTTGTCTTAATTATGCTCCAATTTTTACACAACTTTCTAACATTAGCAATAGCCAGATGAAATTTTTCATGTTTCTAAAAACGGAGGAGAGGTCAGGAAGACACTGTTATACATCATTTGTTCTTCCTCTACTGATAGTCAGAGTCCAGAGTCCTGGCCCAGGGTTTCTACTTACATTTTTCCTCTGATTCTTAAGCCAACAAACTAAATAGAGTTAATTGTCAAGTTTATTTGGTTTCAAAACAAAAGGTCTATTAGAAGGGGGACTTTTTGTTATATTATTTAAAGGGTTTAGTGAGGAATCTAAAAATCTGTGGAAGGGTTTTTTGGAGGGGGATTAGAAAGAGAAGAGCCTTATAAAAGCAAGCCCACACACTCCAATCACAGGGTTTGTTCCTCTTCACATAAAATCATCAAATCACTTAGGCTGAAGAAGACCCTGAAATCAAGTCCAACCATTAACCCATCACTGCCAAGTCCACCTGTGTCCTCAAGTGCCACATCTACACATCCTTTGGATAATCTCCAGGGATGGCAATTCCACCTTTTCCTTGAGCAGCCTATTCCAATGTTTGATGACCCTTTCCTTGAAATTTTCCCTATTATCCAACCTAAATCTCCCATGCTGCAACTCGAGGCCATTTGCTCTTGCCCTATTGCTTCTTACTTGGGGGAAGAGACCAACCCCCATCTGGCTACAACATCCTTTCAGCCTTGTTGAACTCACCCAAGTGGCCTCAGCCAGTGGATCCAGCCTGTCCAGATCCCTCTGCAGAGCCTTCCTGCCCTCCAGCAGATGAACACTCCCACCCAGCCTAGTGTCACCTGTGATCTCACTGAGGGTGCCCTCGACTCCCTTGCCCAGATTTCTGATAAGGACACGAACACTAAAGCCTGCTTTCCATTAGAGAAACAAATCCAAAAGACCTGGAAAACACTGCACAGAGCGACATGGTGGGGAGGTTCTGGGAAGCAAAGCAGCAGCTGAAGTTATATGGAAATAACAACAACATTTACAGAAGTTCCCCTTGGATACATGTCAGTGTGTGGGAATGAAGGATTAAGATTGGGGATTTGCATTTCCCAGTCAGATGCCAAGATAGCAAAGCTGGCAGGCTGAGGTGTTGTGGCATTCCTTGAAGGGAGTCTCCAGCCACGAACACTGTGTGTACAGAGCTCTTCTGCTTGCAAGTGTCTCTCTCTCTCTCTAACAGTGAGTACTTTGAATTTTTTCAAACATGCTCTAGGTTAATGCTTATAAAAGTAAAGCATTAACAGCTCCAGCATAGCACGGGCAGCTGGGCAAGCTCTGCTGACAGATCCTTGCCAACACAACCCCAAATTAATCCTGTGCTGTGCTCCCAACCCACACACAGCAAGCAGGTAGTGCCATGGTGCCAACTGCTTCAGTCAGCATGTAAGAGCAAAATGCCATGTTAATAACTCTTCTAAAGGCCACAGCAGAGCATTTTGATCCCTGCATGCAACAGACATCTGAATAATTAGAGCACAGGGCTGAATCCCCTGGCAGATACAGCTTTTAAAATAAGACATAGCACTTCTGCATTATGGCTCTCTTCAACAGATTTCTGTGCTTTTATGCTGCTTTTTAAAAGGCCAGCATTAACATTGCCAATGATAAATCATTTACCAGGTGAAAAAAAATTCCGAACCAAACCACACAAAAACAGAGCCACTATTACAGAGGATGATGCATCATGATCTGTTTTAGGACCTCCAAGTCAGAGCCACCACCTAAAAGGTCAGGTCTTACCCTCTTTCTGCATCGGCCCTGGTCTGGCTCAGCCTTACAAGCCCCATGGTCTTCAGGGCAGCACAAGAGAGCAAAGTACAGCCAAGGATCAAGAACACTTTTGAACAAAGCTGGCTGTAAAGCCAAATCCTACGTGTCAGAGGTCACAGCAGTACCTGAGGATTGTGCTTCAACCCCCAAAACATCCTCTGGTATCCAGGAAGGCTGCTGGCAATAGGTGAAAGATGATTGTGAGACAGAGGAACAATGAAGAAAAGGTTCTTGGAACTGTTGTTGACACTCTGTGGTATATGCACAGTGAGAAGGCAGAGTGGAGCAGCACCGGGACCAGGAAGAACTTCAAGGGAGCATTCCTGTGGGCCTTTGGGCCTGAAATTCTCCTCTCTTAACACCCCAGTTTCCATAGTCAGAAGTGAGATCAATGCCTAACAAGATGCTTCCACTTTGTAATGAACTTCATTTCTAGGTGATTAATTGTTGTTGACTTCCTCCCTTGGAACTTTGTAACAGCCTAACAAGAATGGAAGTCTGGAGATTCTCCGCAATGTCCCCCTAATGCATCAGAAACTGGAATCTGCTGCAGTACATTGTCTCAGCAGATTCAGTGGCTAAGGAAGTCTTCTGAAACCAAATGT
>VWZN01014450.1:710580-721404 GCA_013396955.1 Regulus satrapa | reverse complement strand
AAAAAAAAAAAAAAGTGAGGGTTGGCAGAGAGGGAGGAAAAGCAATGACATAGAATACAGGCAGTCTTTCTCCTTCTTACACCCTGTACAATTGTTAAAGATCTCCTGATCCAGAGATTGCATCCAGGCCATCACTTTTAATAAGAACTTATCTGTCCTTCATTGATTTTTCAATCTGTTTAGACTTCTGCTATCCATAACCGCCTGTGGCAATGAGTTTCATGTGGTAACTGCTGCTTGACAGAGTGCCTCCTCTTTGCCTGCTTTGAATCAATTTAGCAAACACAGGAACTGTGAAGGATCACTCCCTACTCCCCTTCCCATTCATGACAATACAACACATCTGCAATCTCTGTAATAAGTGATCTTTTCTCTCTGTCATAGAGGAATCACAGGAACTCACTTTTCTCTCGGCATTCCCTAGCCCTCCACTACCTTTGAAGATGGTGCTAGAACTGCACAGTGCCTAAGACACTGGCACACTACGGATTTACCCAGCAGCACACTGATGATTTCTGTTTAGTTTACCAGCTTGGGTAAACATCCAGAGTTTGTTGTTTCTTCAGGGAGTAGAGCATTTCCTCCCAGCTGCCCATCAGTCTCTTTGCAAGAGCTTTCTGGGGACTCACTTCAGAGTGCTCTTAAGTAGTCTGCTGAGGTAACAAATGACATTTTTCTTCTCCCAACAACTGCTGCTACAGTTCTCTCAATTTATTTTTTTTTTTTTACCCCATTCAAGTCAGTTACAATCTCAGCTTTCAAATCCCTGATATTTTTCAAAGTCTTCCCAAAAGCACAGCAGTTTGCAGTCACTCAAAGCTCTTGGCTACTTTGTTTCACCTGTACACCCAGCAAGAAGGTCCACAAAGCAGAGAAGCATAAAGGATGTGGTTCTCCCCAGCAAGCAGGGGGGAGCATTGTTGCATTAAAAGCTATGCTGACAAACCAAGGAAACTTTCTCAGTCTTGTCCCAGCCAATATCCCAGATATTCTTTCTTAAGAAATTTCCCAGGAGGCCCCACAAAGCAGTGACTGTCCTGAAGGATCAGCCAGACTTGGCAGTGCAGTGCACAAATCACTGCCCTGCCTCATGAGCCCCTGCTAATCCCAAAAGATGTGCTTCACCAAACAGAGCTGTTCCGTATAATTGCTTGGCTTATCTCCCCTCTCTTAGCTGAGCTACCAGAGTTCCTAAAGGCCTTAAAATTAATGACAGATATGCTTGCAGATTAAAACCTCTCTACCTGTATAGTGCTGTGTGCATCACTTGTTCACACAGCGCTGCCATTCAGTTCCCAGCCGGGGTTTCTCTGTGCTTCTTATAAACAGCTCAAGTGCTGCTAAATTAGCAAACACTGAGAGGAAATATCAGAGCAGTTTGTTTGACCACAGTTTCAGAATTTCTGGCGGGCAGTTGTAACACATCAGGAGAAAAATAACAAAAAACAAAGTTATAAACTGAAACACTGAATCTCAGTGCACCCGACCAGAAAACCAAGCAGGTAATTTGAGCAAACACAGGCTCTTATGAATGCACAAAAGTAGCTCAAAACAGAGTAACAAAATAATAACACAGGCACATTTTAGTTCCATAGTTACAAACCTCTGAATTTGAATGAACTATAGAAATAACAACCTTTGTACATTGACAAAAAAAAAAATCTACAAATACACAGGAGCATAAGACAGTGTGCAAAAGCTGGGGTAATAAGGTAATCCAGTTCAGCCTATTGAAACATTCCTTTTGGATATCTCATTTACTGAATATTTTGCACACAGTGACTGAAAAATACACTGGGTGTGTTAAGATCCATGATGAAGAATCCCTTTCCTTCAGTTTCCTAAGGAAACTATGTGGGATAGAACATCCCTTTTACTTAGTAGGATGAGAAATTGCACCAAATCCCTTGGAGTTCTGACATAAAGGCAATTCAGAAAGTCAGCCAGAGACCTGCCCACACCCATCACCATGACTTTCCAAGACTGGAATGAGAAAAAGTTCTGTTTAAGTTTTGCTCAACTTCAAATATCAGTCACCTCTATTTTCTCTTTTGAAATACATACACAATATACACACACATTTATATACACATGTACAACTCCCTTCTAATATTTCTTCTGAGATCCCTACCCTGACACTTCTCGTGGTGTTGAATCTAATAGATGCTTCCTCAGTTAATTTATCCCCGTATTATAAAATGCTGCCATCCCACAAGGGATCAGAGCCAGCCAGGAGCTTGAACGCAGGGAATACAGCCTGCTCACAATAAGCAGCAAAGTTACCACTGTAAAGCAGTTTGCAAAGAGTGCCTTAAGCACTATGTCAAGAAAGTGACAGTCTGTTCAGAGGTGCACCAAGCAGGGAAAAAGTTTGAGTCACTTGAGTCACAGAGCTAGTTCTCTGCTGTTCTCCAGAAAGGAGTGCACAAACAGGTGAGGAAGCAAATCATATCTCCTGCCTTACACTTGACACCTGTCAAGGCTTTCAGCTACAGAAAGTCAGCATGTAGTCTTTGTTCACATCTCCTTTCTTTGGTAACCAAGTGAGAAGCTGCATTTTTCTTAGCATTGAAGTATCCAGCTGCAGTTGAACTTGTTTCAGAGAAGATCTGACTGAGAAGAATGAGGGAATGAGGATGCCCTCCTTGAGAAAAATGCTCTGGCCTCTTGTGGGCATAACTCTCCCAGCAGGAATTGACAACTGGTAATGTTATCACAGAATATGCATTTAAGCTCAGTTCTGTTAATAAGGTCCTCTCCTAGTTGAAACTAAAGGATCCCTGTTCAGCTGGTATCTTCCACATTTATCCTGCCATTGCTTCAGAAGTAGAGCTACTACTAGTGAGGAAAAATCACCCATCCTAAGGGAATGGACTCTACTTCTAAGCCTCTGAAAAGGGACAATGGATGAATTGACATTGCAGTTTGAGAAGGGTACTTCTTATCATCTAGGACATTTGCACAAAACAGCTTCTCCAGCTCTTGGTTTACCGAATGAAGGGATGAAATCTTTCAATACGTGTTGTAAATAACCACAAAGATTTGCCATCTGAAACAGCTAAACATGTGGTTCTCTCTTCATATCCACCATTTATATTTAAAGATTTCTCAAGTAATCAGCTGTGAGAGCTAAAGTAGGCAGAGCTCATTGTGTAGCCAAATTGAATCATCAAGGAAAAATTTGGACAACACTGTGTTGAAAGTCTTGGAGACAGTTTGCAGTGGCTTCACTATGTTCAATTTTTCCTTGAGCAAATGTTTTTCAAGCAAGCTGGTGATTTTCCTATTGTATCAAATTCCTTGGGAGTAAATTTAGCTGATCCATCAACATTTGCATGGCTTTTTTAAGCCATGAAGAAAATTCAAGTGAAGAGATGAAGAAAATTGCCCAAAGTGAACATGGCAATTGCAGAGCTAAGGAGGGACCCCCACCCTCACTCCCCTGTCTCCTTGCAGCTATGGAAAGGTCCTCAGCCAAAGTACAGTGATGGAGTGCTCTGCCTCCAACTGCCTAAGCTCAAGCTGCTGCTCCAAGTCAGCAGCAGAATCATCACATCCATCCTTCTCAGGAGCTGCCCAGCAGGCCCTAGGAAGAGCTACACCCCAGGATCTATCCACAGGGTTAGGCAGAAAGTAGTATCCAAGGTACCTATCATGGTAACATCTAAATGCAAGTATCAGAGCACTTTACAGACAAAAAGGGCTTTCCCCCAGGCTGTTTAAAATTTGCATGTTCCTGTGTAGCACTGAAGATAGCAGCAACAGTGATTCATTAAGATAATGATTTAAGTAGGAGGCTTAAGAAAGTCGGGGTGGATTAACATCCAGAGGGCTGCAGTTGGAGCTTCTCCACTCTAGGCTGCCACCTTCCCTTTTAAGGGAAGGGATGAATTCCAAAAGTCAAGAGAACTATGAATTAACAGCAGCTATATCACAACTACAGTGTACTGAATCACAAGGACACCACCTCTGCTCTAGCCCATCCTCCTTGGCAAAGACAAGCACAAAAATTTATGCTGCAGGAAAACTTCCATGGCATTTTAAATCATTGGCAATTATAAATTACTGGATTTCCCTCTCTTTGATTAGTTTGTAAGTATAGGTTCTCCTTAAAAGAAAGGGACCATGTGAATTTCTTTTAAACCAATTTTCTGTCCACCTTAAAACAATACACATTTTCTTCCACCCAATTGTCTTTCCCCGCTATTGAATAATCAGATGAGTTTGATAAATTGATTGCTCCCACATAATGAAGTAAATATACACATTGGGAAAAAACACACAAGTCCTTTCCACACCCCAACATTTAATCAAATTGCAATCAGTTACTGGTTGAGACATGCATTCTGTCCATAACGCCAGACAGACAGTCACAGGCAGCTCAGACTTCATCCCTGCTAAGACAAGGCCTTTGTACCATGATTTTCATATTTACTTTCAATTGCCTTTTAGAGAGATGTGCGGGCAAGCAGTTCGGCTATTCTGCTGCTTCCTTGGAATGGTTACAATAGGGCATCCCGGTGTGTATTGCCCACTCACCGCTAGCTGTGCTTGGTCTGAACGTCTTCTAGGCACTCTATCCCATGCTGATTCAGAACAGAATAGCTTCCTGGAATGCAATTATAGAAATAGTGAGGGTTTGTCTTAAAAAGGGATTATTCCAGAACAGCTATTCCTTATCAACTATTCCAAATTGCCTCTTCATTAGGATGATGAAATTAACTGAGAATAGTTCTTCCATTCAATTTGTAACTTACCTTGGTCTCAATCAATGACCCTGTTTAGATGAGCCCTCTGTACAGCATCACACACCCGTAACAGCAGCTTTAGCAACAGAAACAGACTCACAGCTGCAATGAAAGTAGAGCTGCTGCACAGGCTCATCTCAGCTGAGTTTGTTTTAAGTTGGGCAGATAACAGGATTGGGAAATATGTTTTAAGAAATAGTTGTTTCAATCACACATCTCATCAGTATTGCCTGTCACATTTTGTACTTTAAAAGTCTTAGAATCTGCTTCGTTCAAACTTGGGTTATTCCTTAGATATATGGTGACCTTAACAGCAGGGAAATTTTGAGTTCTGGAACTTCTTTGTTTATTAAGTTCTTAGCTTGCAAGACTTTTCATCCAAAAGGGCTGAGAAAGTACCTGGCACATCTTCGATGCTTATTGAATACATTAAATAAATCAAACGTTTTATGATAAAATTCCACTCCCCCACACCAAACAGATGTAAGTGCTAGTCAAGGAGACTTGAAAAATTGCACTAAAATTGATTTTGCTCCAGTTTTCCCCAAAGGAAAAAATTTGAGTGTAGGTTGAGACAAAAACACAGAAAGTTTAAGCTATCATGAACAACTGAAAAGAGAAATGGAGAAAAGACAGAAGCCAAAATTAAACTTCACGTTCTGCGTGCATAATTCATGCTCTCTCCAGTGTTCTACACGAGAGGCATTCCTGGACTCACACATAAAGTGGGAGTCTTTTTTCTTGGGCTCACCATACTTCTAGAGAGAAATACAAGATACTTTAAATCTGTGTCTCCTGCCTACTCAAGGGGAAATTACAAACCACAGAGATCCTGAGAGGATAAGAAAGATAGGACCCAACACAGCTGAGGATGTCAATACCAAAAGGATCCCGTGTAAAAAAAAAAAAAAAAGGGTGATTCAGTCTGTTATAACTTGATCACAGTATCAATCTTTCAGTCTCCTTTTGCATACAGGCAATCTTAGTCCATGTATGTAATATTTTATAAGCAGCTTTATGGGTTCCTTTCCCCATAGAAGAGAAAGTTAGGAGAGGCATGATAGACAGGAGTAAGGGCAAATATAAATATATGCAAATCAACCCGGAGGTAAAAAAAAAAAGAAAAAAACAAAACGAAAAAAAAAAAAAAAAAAGAAAAAAAACCTGAAACCATTTCCAGTCTCTCCCTCCAATAAATTCCACACTCTCATGGTCTCTGGCATTACTTCACAGTAACCCCAAAAGATGTTCACCTGCTCCCACAGCACTAAGAAACAGTGAAACATGAACAAAGAAGCTCCCACCTAGGATGACCAATGTCATCCTCTGAGAGCACATTGAGAGAGGAAAACCTTATCATGAAAGCAGAAGAAAAACAAACACACACATGCACTCACACAGCTCCACCGCTGTGCACCATTAGCATCCTCCCTATTTCTATACACATCCAGTATCAGGAGATTTATATTCAGGCCAAAAGCTCATGCTGGCAGGAGAGGAAAGTACTTTGGAGAAGAGAGGGGAAGGGGATAAAAAAGCCTACAGTTTCTTGGCTTGTGATCAGCAGGCTGGATGCATTCTGTGGAACTAGGCCAAAGCATTGGTTATTATATTCAAGAGAACATCTGAATCCCAGCTCAAGGGAGCCGAGTTTGCGGCTCTCATTTATGCTGCATATCAATTGAATATCAAACCACATTTTCCGCCTTCTGAATAATAAAGCTTAATAGCTTGAGACTCCCATATGGTCTATTGTTAAAATATTTCCAAACGCTGGCTGCTGTTTTATTTCTGAAGGAAAGATTTCTCTTTCCTCTTCAAGCTTTTTACTTGTTTAAAAGATGCTTGTGGCAAAAGCTAAATATATTAATAATTTAAATATTTCCAGAGATTGAACTAGGGCTAAGGAAAGGGGGATAAGGAGGGGATAAGAAAAAGAAAATACATTTTGAAACTAGCTTTTTTCTTTTTAATGTCACATGCAAATGTTTGTCCCAGGCAGAAGCAGCTGGTGCCACCAGCTCTGCCGTTCAGGACAGGGGGTGCAGAAGCTTTCAGAGGCCATGAGTTGCTCTAACAAAGGAGGGACCACACAGACTCAAGCCATTCACAAAAGGACCCAGGCCGATTATTTGACTATTACTTACAAGGAAGCTTGGCCAGTAACATAGGCAATAAATACTGGAGAAACCTGTTCTGAGCATAAACCAAGTTTGTCTTTTCACAAGTCCTGCTCTCTAATTAGCTACTCTTTCCTCAAGGGCACTGCTGATGGATGGAGTGTATCAATTTGGTATATTTCTTTTTAAAAGTCAAGAAACTTGCTAAATAATAAAAGCATCAGGATAATAAATACTCCACAGTGCTAGGAACAGTCACTAGTGCTTCTTCCCCATCCCACCAGAAGAGTATTCCTGTGCTTTCTACTTTGCAGAAAAAAAACTCAGTGGCAGAGAGTCTATAACTGACAGGGCTGCAGTGCCTGCTCAGAGCCAGGATGAGAGCTCAGAAGTGCTCAGCTTTTGATCCCGCATTCAGCCTCTGTTCCATTTGCACAGAATAACTCAACTGCTCTATGAGCAGAAGTGAAACCCTGCAGCACTGCCNCACCCAGCCCCTGACCTCCTGTGTGAGTTCCTCCTGTGCTCTGGGACAGGACCTCTCAGTGTGGTACCTTCCCACACATCTGGACACTCAGCCAAGCACAGGGTGCTGAGCCAGACATGGTCAGCAGTGTAATAGCACAAAAATCAGAGCTGTTCTACAGCTCAGGGAGCCAAGTAGAAACTTCTGCTCTCTGCTCCTTATCTTTTGTTCTTGCCCTCATCGCTGTTTCTCATTCCAGTCTCCTAATTCCCTCCTCCTGCCAGTATGTTCCACTCCCCTCCATGGCCTATCTGCCCCTCCATCACCTCCTATGCTCCGGGTGTACAGGGCTTCAGAGTCAGCTGTCCCAACCCTGAAACTGGTTGCTCTTACTCACCAGCTGCCTCCTCCCCAGAAAGGAAGAAATTCCAGTATTACAACATTTGCTCTCATCCCAATTCAGACAGAAAAACTGAAATTAGAGTCTATGCAGAATGGAAGTTCACAAGTTTAAAAAGAGAGAAACAAAAGAAAAGGAAACCTATTTGTGAACACCAGTGCATTTTGTATCATTTGAAATGGAATATTTTACATTACTGAAACCAAAGTTAGTTCATTTTGGTTTGGTGACCTGACCTGAGAAATTTTGTTCTGAGTCAGTACAATGTTGAGCTGCTTTTCTTCCCACAGCGTTGCACTGCCTCAGTCACTGCAGCTTGGCAGCCTGGTAACCCTGGGGGTTCTGGGGGGGACTCCCGTGCTGGAAGGCAGTTCCCAAAGCATTCACTGAGGTCTCCTGTGGCACAGCATGGCCCCTGGCAGACCTGTACTGCCATATGGGAAGGCCAGGGCCCTTGGAGCACAGCAGAATAGGTACTCCAGTCAACAGCTCTCTGAGCAGTCAAAGATGACCTGGAATCCAATGCAATGTCCCAAGTGAAGCCTTTTAGATCAGTGAGAGGAAAGCAAAGCAAAGAGGTATTCCCATTCAGGCAGCATAGACAGGTCAGTGTAATATTTCTGGTTAAAACTAGTTTATTGATTTTACAGTGATCAGAAATCTAGCATTGGGCTTTTTCTAGGAGAAAAACAATGTTTCCATTTTAAAGAAACTACACTGTTACCTGGAAAAGCCACTCCAAGGAAAATTCAGATCAGTCTCCTACTGACCACAGCAGCATTCTTACAAACTGGCTTAAAAATAATACCATGAACAGATCTCACTCCTGCAGAAACTTCCTCAGTAGGGAACTTAAATTACAGCAATATCAGCATCCTTCTGCCTCCTGCACAACTCCTGGCATGACCTAAGGACTGTAGGATTTAGTTCATCAGCAGAGTTTAATGACTGGTTTAGAGTCTGACAAGTATTGAACCAGAGGGTTTGCAACAGATGTCTGAACAGTCAATATCTTGCTGCTTCAAGCTTTTCTGAGAGTTGGGTAGGAACAACTGCTGGTGGAGCTGCTGAAGGCTCTGAGTTCTGCCCCAAACATTAAGGGTGGCACCAACACTCAGCAACCGGTTCTTAAAACAAGTGGAGAGGACTCAGAGGGAAGATTAGTATGCATTCACAGAAAGGTATTTTAGTAGTTTTCCTGTTGACTCTCTAATGCAGTTCTTGTAGTGTGTGTTCTTCCCCCAGGTCTGTACCTCTGAGAGAAAGCAGAGTGTGTGTGTATGTGTATATGTGCATGTATGGATGGATTTGATTTACTCTTGGAGAAAAAAAGGAAAAGGAGAGACACTTAGCCTGTAGTTTCAGTATTGGAAACAGCAATAAACCTCTTTTTTTAAACCACATAACCTTGCGACTGTTTTATAGTTATAAGGAATCATAACCAGAGAAAGATTTAGCCTAACAGTGATCTGCTCTCAAAGACATTAATCTGTCACATCTAATAGAAGGGGAATAAGGAGACGAACCTTTCCTCTAAGTAATTCAAACAGCTGGTGTATGGCTTTGGTGGGAACTTACTGTAAGTTGCCCCTGTAGCAAGGGTGAATTTGGCAATGCTGCACACCCAAGGATGCTATTTACAAGTCAGTGTGAGAAATATCTGCACGATTTCCTTGTGTTTTAAAACCTAAATTCTCTACAACTGTATCTCACTGCTTTTGTGGTTGACACCTTTAACCAGCTTTCCACCCAGTTTTTCACCCCCTTTTTGCCAGCAAAACCAAGTGTCTCTTGATTGCAATTTTTAACTGTTCTCAAAGTAATTTTTTATTTTTGAGGGATCAGCAGAAAATAATTAAATGCATCATGCCAACATGTTAAAGCACAGTTCTTTACCGGTATTTCAAATATAATTTTCTTTGTCTAGGCTTATAGTAGATTCTTTCTCACCCAACAAAGCACACCAATGTCTTCCGTTTCATCTCTCTTTCTTTCCTTCTTCATACCCTCTTATAGAAAAGGTCTATTTTCTCTCCTTCTCTCTTTCCCCACCCCACAACCTCAGCCCCCAATTTCTCTTTTTTGGTTTTACACCTTCTCTTCCCTGCTTCTTCAGACTCACAGTAAGAAGCATTACTTGATTACCTTGCTCTGGGTTTCTGCCTCTCCTCCAGAGGAGCAGCAATTGGCTCCTGGGACACTTTGCTCTGTTTCCTCTCTTGGTAGACAGCCAAGGCTTGCTCAATTCTCTCTTCCTCAGGTCTGCCACTCAGCCCACTAACCTATCCCCATTTTCCACCCACACTGAACAAGACATATGGTTTCCAAACTTGTCTGAAGAGCTTAGTCCCAAATTCAGCTCGTTGTCCTATAAGAGACCAGACATGAAACCAATACCAATGTTTGAGAGTTCCCATATATCTCAAAGCAGGTGAAGACCATTATTGTCAGATTCCTAGCATACAAGAAGGCTGATAGGGAACACTGAAAGATACGGGGTAGCAAGAGACCACATTCACTTGCAGTGGCAATCCTGGGGGGTGTACTGAATTCAAAGGATCAGTAAAGTTAGACACTGGTTTTCCAGACTGGTCAGGGGAGGATTGGTATTAGAGGACCTGAGGGTAATCCCCAGATTACTCTTCCCCACGCTCGCAGGGAGCAAATGTCACTTTGCAGGGTGCAGCATGCCAGCTTGGGAACATGCTCTGTGTTTCATGTTAATGAGCATTAGTGTGGAACCCAACTTCTTTCTCTTCCCAATTTTTTATATAATTAAGGATTAGAAGGAGCATTTTGTTTCAGTCTGCAACAATGACAGACAACAGCACTAAAAAGTAACAGCAATGGGAGGGAATGAAGAAACAAAAAAAATGCAGGTGGTAGACACTGCTCTGGCCACTGCATGAAATGAAGGCTTGAGTGAACATTTTTGCCTGATTGCATGGCTGTCTCTGCTGCCCATCTAATCTGCTTAGAAAACTGGTTTTGAAGGATACGGTTCAGACATACCACTCGCATGGGGAGGGGGGAATGATGAGGGGAGAAAAAAAAAAAAAAAGAAGCACAGCCGAAAAAGAAAAAAAAAAG
>VWZN01014450.1:678282-709442 GCA_013396955.1 Regulus satrapa | reverse complement strand
TTTTTTTTTTTTTTGAGGTGGGGTTGGGGCAGAGGAAGTAGGGCCTGTTAGTGGTAGAGGTAGAGGGCATGAGAGCATTTTGGCATGTTTTGTCTCTTTCTTCAAAGGTATTTTGTCTCTTTTTTCCGTTCTGTGACCATACATACTGTTACCCTCTCCTCTGCACTCTCCTACACATACACCTATATTTTCTTTGAAAGAATCAAGAAGGCCAGTTCTTGTGCCTTTGTGGAGACACTGTGTGAGTGGTTACTCCATCACCGAAGTAAAATACGAGGGCCTTTTACATATAAAAACAAATTAAAGCTTTCCAAATATTAACTGCTTATGAAAATTAAACATCTGCTAATAATAAACTCCCCAAACAAATGAGAAGATAGTTTCAGTCTGACTGAAATGCTTTCCCTTGCTAATTGCTAAGGGAATTGCTAAAAATACCATTTTCTCATCTTTGTAAGGGCAATTTCATTACTTTAGTTCTAAACTAGAACTTGAATTTAGTTAGTTCTCCAATTATCCCAGTATTTCAGTCCTTTCACAACAGAATGAAAAAGGTCTGATTCCCATCTCCAACATAACTTTCAAAGTCCTGCAAAACCGAGCGAGAAGCGGCAATCACGATGAGCCACGAAAAGCCCTCGGGGCAGAGACGGACTATGTGAGTTGCAGAGTCCACCTGCGCACCTTTTCTTACCACATCACGCACAGTCCCCTGCGAGTCTGCCGAGTTTTCACAAGTATCGTACTACAGACTACATCCAACTGTGGCAACTGGGTGCTGGAAGTGCAAAGAGGAGCTGAAATGCTGATAACCCACTCGAATGCTTAGAATAGCAGATGCCAGGGGGAGAGAAGGGGGCCACCAGCTGAATTTGCATCACACAAGGAAATAAGTCAGTTGGGAAAAAGCCCCATATGGCTGCTCGGGAATGCAGAGCTAAAAGGGCTTTCACTGCTTGGAGAATTGCAGATCTCCTCCAGCTTCTCATCTCACTCTCTTCAACTTGGTGCAGAAGGATACAGAAAAGATTTCAAAACTTCACAGTACTTCTTACTGCACAAGAAAAGCAACTAGTCCTTTGCATGAATATATTTTCTGCATTTAAGAATCAAAAAGTACTTAGCTACAGTACTTGCCCTCTATCCACTTAAGGGACGAAAGGCCCAGCCTAGTTGGCTCAAGGTCAAATAGCAAGTTCAGCAGCAAGAGATGACAAGGGCCCAGGTACATCCAATTCCCATTCAGCTGTTGTACCCCTTAGAGTGAAGGGATGTTAAACACCCTCATGGCGTCAAGAATGACTAATGCCCTCACAGGTCAGCTTGTGATAGAGAACTGGGAACTCACACATCTCCTTGCTCTTGCCTCCCACTCCAGTATTGTTGCAAAGCCCACGTGATGAGATTTTCCTAATCAGCAATTAAATAGTTAATGCTTCCATTACAGCAGATGGAACAGGAGTTGCTGCTGGGAAGGTATGCAGAGGGAAGGAAGAGAAAAGAGACTGCAAGGAGGAAAAAACAGAGAAACAATCCTAAAGGAAAAGCAGTTTTCCCACTAAAAGGAGTGATTAGTTGACTAGACAACATAACCCTTAAGACTTTGTCTAGACTAGGATAAAATGCTATACTGTTGAAGGTGTTTGAGAGGTATAGTGTAGGTAAGGCTCGTGGCCTTTGAGGATGTGGTAGCCAAGGAAGAAAATAATTAGGATGTTCTGTGTTTAAATCCTTTCCCAAGAACTCAAGGCTATGCAAAGCAAAGGTCTCTGATGCTGTTCTAATGATTGTAGAAGCAAAGCTATAACACAGTGCAAAAAAATCAGAATGGTGAGGAATTGCTGAAGTCTCACACCCTCCATTTTTCTTATGTTTATTGAATGTCTGGGAACATTTGCATGTTAAAACATTCACCAGCATTTTACCAGAAAGCTCCTAATGACATTTTTCCTCTAAAAATCTAATCCAAGGCCTAAATGCCAATAGTACAAGAGACCACAGGCTAACAGCCTACACTCCTACAAAACTTATCCTTTTGCTCCAGTGTTTGCACAGGCAAATTTTGGAAGGAGAGCTTGAGAGAAAAAGAAGACAGGACTATGAAGAGTGTGCCCAAGGATTCAGCAAAAGCATCATTTCAATAATCCATTACCAGATTTATAATTAAAATCAAATCCCACCTCACTAGGACAGCCAGATGTATCCACAGAGATCTTGTTCTGAGAGTTGCTATACTAAATACCAAGAGAGTCACAAATGCTGTAGCTTCCTCTTAACCCTTCCAGCAGTATTTCAGGAACCACCTGTGAGTTTGAAAGACTGATCGTTTTTCTCCCAGCTTGTTGCAGGCTCTAGGTGTGCCCCTAACCAAATAGACTTACCACTTAAAAGCTTAATTGCACCTGTGGCTTAAACCTTATCCCAGACAGCACTTGGGAGCATTTGGATCTGTGTGTTTCAGGTATGAGACTGGGGCCTGCATTCACAAACAGAGCTAGGCAAGCCAGAGTAGGAGCCCCTGGTAAGAGTAGGCAGTACACTGAGGAGCAGGGGATGTGGAAGAAAGAAGTGCTTTTTCCATTTTGATCACATTTAACTGTATTTACATTTCAAATTGGGCTTGAGTAATGTCCACCTCCTTTTTTATGACTGAGGGCAGGTTTCAGAGTCTCAGATTTCTTTTCCACAACAAAAAGATCAAAGTTTGAGCCACTTGTGCAACTTAGGTGTTTACAGTGAACTGGTCTAATCGCATGGCAAGCCCTCCCTTCCATTATCAGTCTCACACTGAGCCAAGCTCCTTCATTCCATAAGCACCAGGGAGGGCTCAGAGGAGAGGGCCCACATCTGGTGTGGATTATAATCCACTATCCCTTCTATCTGCTCTAACATGGGAACTAAAATACAGTGTGTAAGGGAAGAGTTTAACAAGTTCAAGTAAATATTCACTTGGGATGTGGTCTGCAGGGTTAACAAAGCATTTCCAGGTTGTATTTTTGAAGAAGCTTTCTAAAAAGCAAGCAAGCACTGCGTGAAGAACTGGAAAAAAAAAGAGAAGGCTCCCTTTGCTCATCTTCTCAGTATTGCCTAGGTAGTACAGGCTCATGGTGCATCTTATTGTCAAAGGAAACCTGTGCTGCCTTGCCGAAAGTTACTGGCAAAAGAAAGATAAAGTCATGCAGTCATACAGTAGAATTCCACGTTGACAAGCTTCCACGTTCCTAATCTCATTTCGTCGCAGGCAAACGACGCACAAAGTTTCTGGATCTTTGTTTTGTAAGCTATGGAATGGAGCTAAATTTTGGGGTTTTGTGAAATGGTTTTTAATTAATAATTGCAAAGCACACATCTTCAGATGAAAGGTATCATATAAATATTAATGAGCTCAGACTACTGGCAGTATGCGTGTCTCTTAGGAATCGTAAGCACCATGGATGGATCAAAGAGGACATGTAGCTCTAAGAGACTGAGTGGTGGGAGTAGTCTTTGTCTTTAACTGTATTTTAAAGTAGATCCTCAAGACTGTTGTGAATATGCCCTATCAAGTTACAGCAGCTTTCAATTAAAACGACATTTTATCCTTAGGCAAAATTCCACCGCGCACCTTTTAATATTAGCAGGGCACATTTTCACTCATGTAGATATTTCTTCTAGGTACAAGCATTACTAGAGCTTTGTAAATAGGGGTCAAACCCACAGGAAATAGGGATTTTACCTTCATTTTCATCAAAATAAATACCCCTTACCTAGTTACATTTCTGAAAAACTTCCAGCTCCACTGCAGTGCCGTGACAAGAAGTAAGCAGGATGAGGATGTGGCAGCTGTTTGCTTCGCGGTGCTCGTAGCTCAGTCTGGCAGCACTTCAGACATGGAGCTGTCCTTTGAACGAATATGGCAGAAAATGCCGCATGATGGAAGGTGCTGCTTCTGCTCCCCTGTTCAGGGACAGCACAGACCGTGGCTACGGACACGGCGAGGCAAGGTGCGAGCCCCTCCGGGGGCCGTGCGCGGGCATGTCGGTGCAGCGAGGCAGCGGCGGCAGCGGGGCCGGCTGCCCTGCTGGGCAGGCTCACCGGGGAGGAGGCTCGCAGCCTCGTCAGGAATGCGGGATGGCCGCAGGCCTCGGCAGGGTTTTCCAAAGAGGTGCTTACTTTGTTTATCTTAGGGTCCAGCAAGCCTGTGCTTTTTTGTTGTTGGGGGTGGTGGCAGGGAATAAGGGAGAGTTGCCTTGTTGGGGTTTTAAAAAATACATTAGAAGACAACAGGGAGCAGGGAGCAAAGATATTTCTTTGCCTGAGGAAAATTCAGTTTTGTCAGCTGCCTTCCTACCTTTCTGAGCTGTAAGACACTATAGACAACTTTCTGCCTACTCCTCTGCAGCCAGGCATCCTGAATGCCTTGTGAGCCTGCCACGTGGCCAGCCAGGGGGTCTACAGCAACTGGCCTCCAGTGTGGGGCTGCATTTCATTTCCTCAGTGCAGTCACACCAATGGCCCTCTGTCCTGCTTACCTCAGGCGCATTTCCATAAGTTCTGCTCTCTGCAGTTGCTGCTAAGGCAGTGCTGTAGCTGCCTCTGGTTTTGTCTACGCTGGAGCAACTGGGACTGATTGTTTAGTGCTGATAGCAAAACCAAAACTCGGATGGTTTACATATATAGTGCATGTAATTGTGTCCCTGAGTTTCTCAGAGGGAGCACAGCAAAGAGATGGTATTAAGAGGCCTTACCACCTCTTTAGCAAAAGAAGTTGAAATTTGGAAGATGCTCAGAATAAATAACACCTTGGTAGTTCAGAAAAAAAATTCCCCAGAAATTAATTTCCTTCTGTGTTGCCAATAAAAGATGGCGTGTTCACAACCCAGTGAGTGGTGTCCAAAACAATGGTCTAATAATAACTTGGATCTACTTTGTGTGCTGGGTGCTTAAAATATGATAGAAAACGTAACTGTGTTTTGATTCCAAATAATGTAAATCTGGCCACCACGCCAACAATTTTTAGACAAGGAACCACGAATCCCAACCAGAGCGATTGGGAGGTTAATTTGTTCCCCAACCACACCAGGGAATTTTACACCTCTGTATGAATAATGTTTTCATAGCAAACCCAGGCATCAGTCCTAGAAAATACCTCTCTGTAAACTCTAGCCCAAAAGAATCACTTTGGAAAAGGTCATACCACCTCCTGTTCCCAGAATTAAGTTAATTAGCACTTGTCCCTCTCTGTATAAGGTCAGGGATCCTCCCACAAAGAAGGTACACAACCAGATTGTTAAAAGATGTACATATGTCCTTTGAAGCAAACAGGCTTCTTTGTAGTAGCACTAAGATTCCCTCTGGTCATCCCTGTAGCATCCTCCCAAATGGAAGGCAAGCAGACTGGGAGATCAGTATAACCAGTGCTTTGCCAGGTACAAGTAGAACAGTGCACGCCAATAGGAGTGTTGATATTTTAGTAGTAGGTAGTGATCTCCATCTGGATTATTTTTATTCAGCATAATCAGGTTCAGCATCAGCCTTGACGTAGAATGAAATATCTGAACTATGGGAATGCTTTCTCATTTGTTTTCTCAGGTTGAAAGATTTACAATACATTTTCCCCTCTGAAACACTTTATTCTTATTTCTTCTTGTTCCATCCAGGTATTTGTGATATATGTATTATAGAAGTTTCACATTTCACTTCTCCATGTGACTACCTACTTGCATTGACAGAAAGCAAATCCAGGGAAGACCTGCTATCAGTTATATCTGGGTGCAACTGAAGTTTGATCAGCAATGAAGGTCAACACACTGTTCTGTATTTTCTGTCCACAAAAATGTTGCACAGTGCACTTTCTGAAAGAGGTTTAAAAATAGCCTAGCCCACATGGTTCTTGGGCACAAAAATATTGTCAAAGGTTGCCTGCCACAAAACTCAATTGCTGATTTACACCAGTAGTTTAGGAACAGAAATCCAAGTGTTTAATTACCAGCAGGTCCATTCTAATCTAACACAGCACAAACTGTGTAGGATACTAAAGCCACCTTTCTGTCAGCCAGCCATGGCTGCTTGCTCTGAGCCTCGAACAGCCTCGAACCTGCCAAGCAAGAAAGGGTTGCACCAAGGACGACAGGCTCCAGTTCCCCGGAGTGAGCACTCCTTTGCAGGCCCGTAAAAAAAAAAAAAAAGGGTTCAGAGACTATTTGTGTCAACTCCCTAAACCACAGACCGCAACTAGCCCTCCTGCTGAAGCACTTGCCCGCTGCTCCTTGCAAAGCTGGAGCAAGATATGTTGGCATCCAGATCCCGCCTTTGGGGGCCCGCCCATCCCTCTTGGGTTCCTTCTGTCCCTTATCACATATTTGCAGACCCTCTCCTTGGGCAGCAGCAAAAACCAGGGTGTATTTGCCTCCAGGTTTGGCATTCTTCTGTTTCACCAACTCCTTCTTCTTGTGACCCAGGGTGCAGCCTTGCCACCCTGCTGGGACCTCTGATACCAAGAGGGACATGTAGAGAATCACTAGTAAGGAATGTGAAACTGGCAACTCTGGCATTTGAAAGAAAAGGAGATTTAGGGTGCACTTGGTATTTCAGCTTTAAAGTTTAAAATAAGTGAGGCAAAACTGAACTGAAGAAAAGGAATGGCTTATGGGCAGCTCAGACTTGTCCTAGACTTTAAAGCCAGCCATTTCCCATAAATACTCATAATTTCAAACATAAGAAAGGGGAAGAGGAGACAAAACAAACTGAGTCAACTGCTTACTGCCTTTCTGATTCAGACTCCTTAGCAGATGTAGGACAGAAATTATTCTATGAAAAAGTTCCTTTTTATGTATCTGGGACAGCCCCCAGAATTTTTTACCAGAGGGGAAGAAGAGGACAAGAACTAAACTGCGAACTTGTCCGCACCCTAGCAGGAATTCACCCATTTTTCACCTCCCACAGGTATCATTAGCATGCTACTGAGAGCAGAGAAAAAGCAGCTAAGATCAAACACAAGCTGGTAACAAAGCTTTTCCTCTTGTCATCCTGCAATGGGCCAGAATTTCTGGCTGCAGCTTGTCTTTCCCTGAAAGGCTGGGCTAGTTCAGAGTCCCTTTTAAAAGAAGTGCCACACTATGAACGTACTACAGCTGCGACACAGAAAGTGCAGAAGGCAGGAAGTCTGACGTTCACACCAACCTCAGCCCCTTCACTCACACCTCTTTTCAAATAGCTTTAGCACATGGAGCCCACATTTTCACATTCTCAGAACTAGCTTTATCTATCACACTGCAAGTATAAGAGAATTTTTTGAAATAAGTCTCTTTTTCCACATTCAAAGACTCATTCAACTGGGAGCAACTTTTAAATTGTTTCTGTAAACTATTCTCCTCTGATTTTTGCAATAAGTTGCCACAGTCCCTTTAAAAATAGTTTATATAATTTAAAAAAAAATAAAATACAGATTGAAACACCATACCAACTGTTGTCACAGTCCAAAAATGTCTGGATTTTCAAACTTAAGTCCACCACTGTGTAAAAAGGCCACACACATGTAAGTGTCAATCAGGCTCAGTGGCAAAACAGAGGGACCCAGACTGAGCCTGCAGAATGGCACAAACTTCCCTGGACAGAAAAAGAGCGCCAGTTTTCACCCATCTGGAATGATTTCTGCATCTCCTGCTTTGCCATGTTTTATGACAGAACAGGAGGAGAGAGAAATAAGAAATTTATTTCTTATTGTAGCCTTGTATTATTTACAAGGCTACACCTTAATAATACCTAAAATTACCATAGTGACTGCTTTTGCAGGCAACTCAAGTGGTCTGTTCTGTGCCCAAAAATTCTGTAGCTGATCCTGTGCATTTTTAGCAGAAACACTATCTCCTCTCAGCACCAGGATTTAAATAAAGTAACATTCAGAGTATTTGTAGGAAATGGCAAACAAATGGATAGTAAAGCCTGGAGGGTTGCTTGGCAGCAGAAATTAGCTATGGCAAGTAACTCAGTGAGGGCAACAAAACCCAGCATTGTCCAGCATTTGGACACTCAGCAAAAGACTGATGGGTGAGGGGAAAGGGCCAACCCCACATGGTCCTGCCAGGTCTCAAGTACTATTTTGAATCAGGTAAACTAATATCTCCTGTACCTGTTCCAAACCACAGAGTAGTACATGGTCTCTGCCTACAAAGTCTGCTGGCTTCTCCCTTTGGAAGTAGCATCTATCTTGGTGAAGATCTTGTATTTTCTCTTGGTCACTGGAAAAAGATTCCCAAACAAGTGGCAGGGACACAGGGGTTTGGAAGCCTTTGCATGTTTATCTTTACTGATAAGGCTGCAATCCTTCCTGTAAGCACATCAGCCTGTGTCTGCAGCAAAATCTTACTCTAGTGGATGCCTGCCGGCTTCCTCTGGACTGGGCAGTGCCTTTAACCCCTTAGTGCCATCTAAAGAAGCCTTTGTGTAGATTTCTTTTTCTTGCCTGAAGATGCTTTCATACTACTTTAAAAACAAGCAGGTAAATCAGACCTGCTTTGAGATGGAAGCAGTGCAGATTATATAGATTATATAGATTATATAGCTCCACAGATACTATCAGAGCAATTTACCTTCAGAGAGTTTCATCTCCCCAAACCTCCTCTGGTTCTGTGCAGATCAAAAGAACTGTCCATTTAAAATACAGCTGTCCAAACTGTGGGTGAAACACATAAAAATTCATGTAAGAGGAGGATTTACTGAAATTATTTTGTTTAATTGATTTGGAACCTTCAGCCAGAGCTATTTGGATTCTTAGAACTGGAGAATCAGCTATGATTCCCAGCCATCCAATCTTTTTCTAAACAGTTAATTAACCTTGATCATGCAGCTTTGTTAATGAAATCTCAGATCATTCAAAAAGACACATGCTAAGGGCAAATATCCAGAAAGTCACTAGGGTTCTCCCAAAGCTCACATGCCAAGAGCTTGGCAAGCCTGAAAATGACAAACAAGTGGCTTTTCTCTGGCAGCAGGTTCTATTTATTTGCTCCCACTTGCTCTTTCCTCATCTTCCTACACCACTGAGTCAACCTTGACCAGACAAGTTTCAGTTAAGCATGTGCTTTGCCAGAGGTGTTTTTAAATTATGTTTTTAAAAGTTTATTTATAGTACACACGCACAGTGCATGATGCTCTCTGGGCTTCTGGAGACTTCAGCATGTCAGGCAGAACTTCTCCAGGTAGAAGGAACATTAATTCATCAGCTGGCCCAAGGAAAACCACCTCCTCTTCACTGTGTCTATCTGTATACCCCAACTCAAAGATGGAGTGCAATAAATAATTTTTACTCCATTATCTGCTGCCCATTATTCATAACATCTATGATCAACATACTGGAAATTCCAATTGAAAAAGTGTAAAGAAATCCAAGTGATCCCCCTCCAGCTGATCCCTTACCAAAACCAGCAGCCCATGAGACAGTGCAACTATTCTATTAACAATTTCCCATTAGGGCAAGGGTTGGAAAACAGTCCTATAAAGTGAACTGGGTGAAACTTGCAGTTTCATGGAGAGTTACATGGTCCAGCACTCCTTCCAGTAAGTTTCATTTAGGGGTTTGTCCTAAATGGTTGTATTTGACCCATATGACCAGTTTCTCTTATCATAAGGAAAATGTAACATGACCACAAGATCATTTCCAGATAGAAAAGCAAATATTTTCAGGAGCAAGCCTCTCAGCTAAGTTCTGACCCTAAAAGAGAGTTGTTCTCATGGTTTGGCTTCCTAATTATGTGCAGCACTAGTCTGGATTTACTGCACAAGCCTGTGGTATGCACAAGAGATCGCCCATCCTGCTCCCTGCTCTGTACCTGGCCTGAGCAGGAATATCCACTGGACAGGCCCTTCAGATCAAAGGGTGTGTTCAGGACTGGTTTCAGGACAAGTTTAACTTTTCCTGCTCCGAAAGGAGGGTGTAAGTTGCTGAAATATTGTTTCCTCAGCTGCACAGCAAATACAACCAGAGCAAGTTACTCAGAGTAATAGCTCAGAAACCACAATTTTAGGAGGTGGCACAGAGGTGTTCTGTGAGAGGAGAAGAAAAGGATGTGGTAGACAATTTGCTAATGCCCAGAAACTCTCTGTCTTGGAACAAGCGAGCTGCACGCCAGAATGCCCCAGGACAGGGGTGAGTCCATTGCTCTTTCCACAACAGCTTTTTCTAAATAAAGATGTCTTTACACGCAGGACTTGGCAAACTTAATTCAGATTAACTAAAGTTGTGAATTTAAAGTAAATTAACTAAACCACATTGCATCTCTGTACAGACACCCTCATTCAGTACTAAAAGAAATTTTAATTTCATTTATCACATTCTACTAAATTAAGATAATTTTAATTCTAAGAATGCCCATGCAGGGATTAGTGGGTCACACAAATGATGAAGTTATGCTGGAGCTGAGTGTGGCATAGGAAATCTCCTCACTTCCATGCTAAAAAAAATGCTCATTTCCCACCCACTTATAAATAAGCTAACTAAAATTACAAATTTCATTTTTCTAAGCACCATACCTACAAATCTAAAGCTGCATTTAGAAAAGCTTGCCTATGGCTCTGCATCTGTCTTTTGTTTCAATATGTCAGACCATATGCATTGTTTAAAAGTTAAAGTATCAGAAGAAAAAAGAATATTGATATAATTTTAAAAACCCAAACAGGAAAAGACAGCAGCACATAAGAAATATTCACTGCATTACTTTAAAAAAAGCCAGACACCAGACCCAAGCCACATCAGCTGCAGTCTGCCAATGGACCTGGATCTAGACCATTCCACGAGTTATTCCATGATTTGACTAACAGAGAGGATAATTCTCAAGTTTTGGAATTGAGATTGTTATGTTTTTTATTAGCAACCAGGTATGGAGGAGCTCTTACAGCTTCATCATGGGTCTTACAATGCCACAACCCAGATAGTGGCTTGAACAGAACAGTTCTTCATCAAAAGGCTCAGCAAAAATCATTTCACTGGGGAGAAATGACAGGTAGTGGTCAATCCCTAGCTGCCATTTGGGAAGAGACTCAACCTCTCTGCTTCAGTTTACCTGGGATCACTGGAGGGTTTGCAGCAAATCAGAACCATGGACTACAGAAATCCTGGTAGCACAAGGCTGACTGACCAACTGCTACCAGAGCAGTCTGGTAACTGTGGTTACTAAGTAGGCTGAGCCCAAAAGATCTTCCCTATGGAATACGTGCTACTTTCCATGCCACCCCTTTTCAAGCTGGAGAGGAAGCAAAATAAGGATAAAGAATTTTTATTATAGATCTTAGGTAAACAACACTCTGGCTCTAATGCAATCTTCCACAAGAAAGAAAAACAACTTCTCAAGCAAGTTCAGATTGTTAAACAGGAGACGGATGAAAGCATTGCCTCAGAATGCAAGGAAATCCCAGGCTGGCTGGTTGGGAAAGAATTAGCAATACATAATTAAAAAGAGCATTCTCCCCTTCCTCATCCCTGAGGTGAACACAGGTCCTGCATATTACTGACTTCTACATCAGCACCAGACAATGAAGCTATCTATCACTTGAGGCCTTTCTCCTTTCTCCCCAGGCCTGTCTCCCTCATGCTTCCAGTTGCTGGAAGTTGTTTCACAGCGGTCCCTGCAAAGGTCCCTGTGTGGCAGGACACACTGTTTGCAGGTGCAGCTCGTGGTGAAAGATTTGCCCACTGGAGAACACCAGGAGGGATGAAAGCAGATAGCAGCACTTATTGTGACTCGTGACAGAGGTTCAATGGTCCCCTACTGGTGGCCTTGATTGAGCACCAACAGAGCCAACCCTCCCTCCTGCTCTGGTGTTTGGAAGACAGGAGCAGGGCAGAGCTCAGACCCCACTTCAGTGAGCAGAGCAAATCCCGTCATTTGCTAACACCGCCTGGAACACAGTCTCTTGGCATCCTCTGCACACAGTGGCAGCAGCAGCACACTGTGGAGCTCAGACCCCTTGCTACAGAAGTTGGGGACTGAGGGCCACACCAGCACAAGGCAGTGGTGCAGCTGAGCTGTGCTGTTCCTTGGCACCCAGCTCCAGAGGCAGGGAGCGGCTTGAGTGCAAGTCTGTCATATATGGAGAGAATACCCAGCTACACACTCCCATAAAGGCTAGAAACTCCCTCACCTTAGGGCGTAAACCAACCACCAACTTCCTCTATGTGCAAGTTACACCATATTTGTTTGTTTTAGGAGTTCTTGTACCTTTCCCTCAAGCATCTGGTGTTTGCCTGTCTTGTAGAAAGGATGCCAGGCTAGACAGACAGATCATGGCTTCTTTCTGGTATGGCAATTACTGCATTCCACCTTGGAAGGGGGAGAACCCACTGGGGAAAGCGAGGAATGCTAGATGGCAATTCCAAAAACACATGGCCCCATTAAACAGCCTTCTCTCTCTGACTGGCCCTGCACAGTCATGGCAGCAGCACGCCAGGAGCACACAGCAGCACAACTTGGCCCTTTGCACTCTAAAAGAGTCCTGTGTTCCACCACAGAATGTGGGAACAAAGCTGAGCGGGGCTCAGCTCTCATCCTGGAAGTCCTCACATGTACAAGAAGCAGGATGTTCCCATGCAAATAAATGTGTTACAAAACAAGGAGACAGAACAGAATTGTGGTCTGCAGCACAAGTTAATACAAAATACAATATTTAAAAACAACAGATCTCACTAGACACCGTGGTGCCTTAACATCAGGTTGGATCAGTTATTGTCCAATAGGATCTGTGCCTCTAGAGCCAAAAAAAAAAACCCAAAAAAAACCCCAAAAAAACCCAAAACAGAAAACAAAACTCAATCAAAGGTTACCTACAAAACCAATTTGTACAAACTTTGAGTAAGTCAACCCACTTCCAGCAGAATATCTGTATATAACTGTATCAGTCTGCGAACGAGGGGCTTGGGAGAGTGTTTATACTTGAAAAGGGTATTTGGCAAAGCCTCTTTCTTCCTGCTCTGGAGCCAGAAGGCTCCCAAGCTCCCCAAGACAATTGTAATTTGGGAAACTCAGACCTACCTTTCTACCTAAAAATTCTTCTCTCTGTTGACTTTGGCTCTGTGCCAGTTTAGCCATCAATTTTATGTCTCCTGATCTGTGTGTCAGCAGAAATTGCCAGTAGATATCTGTCCAGATTAGCTGCCCAGACACCATCTCACTTGTGGTCTGCTCATGGATACCCTTCTTGAAAGCAGCTGCTGCTGCTGCATTTATCCACTGGAGCCCTCATTTCCTCACTGCCCATCTGCTGCAGGGGAGGCAGAACCGCACAGACAAGATACAAATAACTGATGAGGAAGACCTTGCCACACCATACAGTGAAGACCAGGAAATCCAAAGCCTGCACCTACCTCATGAATTTGTGCTGGTTTTTAAAAGCAGAAGAATGTGGATAAGCAAACAGAGATACGGTTGAACGACTTATCTAAGTTTGGACAAGCGGTATCTAAATAATGCTATTTTATCTTATTACTGTAACAAATATGAGAATTGATTTAATAACCTAATGTTGATTTTGGACAGTAGAGGTCTGCATCAATGGACCAAGACACTAATTATATTATCTTATCAAATCAGTGTGTAATAATAGAACTTCTCTATGCATTGATGGAACTAGGCTTAGCTCTGCAAGAGAGAATAATCCTTGAAATTAAGGAATGAGACCATATTTAGCAGAAACTCCTTGTGCACCATTGTTGTTTTCTTTCCCTTTCAAAATATTATTATCTTAAGGGTATCGTATGACAAGAAATTTCCTCGATAATCTTTATTGCTTGTTATTTAAACTCCCTCTATCTTTTTGAGGGGTAGTCAATATAATTTTCCAAAAGACTTAAGTAAAAGGGAAAGAACTTCTGGTGCGTATGCAGATCAATTCATTGTAAACTGACAATAAAGCTTTTTTCATCAAGGTACAAGCAAAATGACTTGCTGACATTAACTGGTAAGTATTTTGCATTCATATGGTATCTTTCATCTACAGACTTCAAAGCATCTGACAGGAGGCAGGCCGGCCTTGTTTCATCATCCTTCCAAGGAAGAAGCTGTGGCACAGAGTGGCAAGGCTTCCCCAGAAGGTAAAGCCATTAGCAGAAATCTCAATGAAGTGATTCCCAGTCCTTCAAAATGAACTACTCTGCCCCAGTACAAATTACACGTGCCCCAGAGAGCAGAGCCACCACTCACCCACACCCCTCTGAGAACTGCTCAGGATTCTTTAAGAATGTAAATTTAATTCATGAGAAACTAAACAAACAGAAGAATACTCTTCTATACACAGGGAAATGATGGGGAGCTGAAACCAATCCAGATCTGAAGTTCTGTAGTGCTTCAAGGAGGAGCACTCCTTAAGTGAACCTGCAGAAGCACAGGTTTTCATTCATGAGGAGAGGGAGGGAAATCCTGACACATAATCTAACAAGTGTTTAAATAAACCTGTTCAGATGAAGATCTCTCCAGAGAAAAACTAGGACTACAAGAAAGGTTATGGAAGTAATTTTTGAAATGCCATCTTAAAGACAGTAAACCTTCTTTCTGCTCTTCACCTTTTTCATATAGCTGAAGAATGCTGACTGCCTAGAGCACTCAAATGGCCAGCAGAAACTCCTTTTAACATAAATAGGGAAGAAAAATCCCAGCACAGTGCTATTTTAAAAGAAGCATATGGATTCCTCTAAGTTTGAAAACAGCAAACAAAAAATTATGCCGAGGCAATCTCTGGAGCAAGCAGTCTTTCAGCATTGCTGAAAGAGACTGTAATAGAAATATTTTAAAACCCGCTCTCTAGTTATGAGATCTCTCATGGCCTGTGGAGGTGGACAATATTAGAGGCCACTAAATCCTGAAGTTTATTTTTCTAAAAGTTTTCACTTCAAATAAAGCTTTGTTTTAATATGTATGGGGCCAACTGTTAGAGCATTGAGGTCGTGGTTATTAGCCAGCTAGAGCTCATGAATTATGTTTAGTGAGAAGTTTATTGGCTCAGTAAACACCATTCCATTTCCTCTCACTCCTGAATCATGGAAGCCATACCAAGAGATATTCAATGCCATATAACTACTAGCATCAGAGCAGCCATTATCTGATTACGTTTTTTGTAAGGAATTTGCTTTTGCATCATTTAATACATGGAAGTCTTTAAGTTTACCAAGACAACACGCAAAGAGTAAATAACTGTTTGGTCCTGTTTATCATCTTCTGGAGAGTATTCGTTTTCATCTCATAGCTTTCCAAATCCAGGCATTACAGAAATGCAGTCCCTTGAACACTTTAAGGTAGGAGTCTGGCAAGGAATTTTTAGCACTAGCAAGGTGCTCATGAAGATCTGAAGTGGAGCCAGAGCAGCCTGAGGTGGTGTTGGCGCTACCTGGCCTCACCCCATGTGGGCAGGCACAGGAACCTGCAGAGCAAAATGCAAGCTAGGCATCTCTAGAACAAGCAGGACCGATGAGTAGCTGTGCAAATCCAGAAGCAACTGCTTCTGCCACTTGTGTGGCTGGCTTTGTCCTGGGTTGTAACTGGTTACCTTTCACTGCCATGAGCTAAAGCCCCAAGTACAGAGAGTAAGCGATGATCAGTCAAGTTTGTGTGCTTGTTGTTCCAGTTCTCTGGAATAGCTAAGATAGCCAGAAGACTGTACAGGGACTGTGTCAGTCCTTGAGGCAAGGAAAGTTAATTTAGTTGGAAGAGTAGGGATGAAAAAAAGAGTGCTATAATAACAGTAGTCTATTCTGGTAGCAAAGTAAACTGTAACTGAAGGAGTTTATGTTCTCCTCCTAGTTATTTACATCTGTCACACTACCTTGGCCAAATAATACATCTGTTTGTGTCTCTGCTTCCTCTCTTCCCTTTTGCTTTACTATCTACTATTATCTACTATCTACTACCATCTACTATTTAGACTGGAACATTCTTCAGGGAAGAGATTGTACTGGTACAGCCCAACGACAGCCTTAGGGTTCTGCAGTCCCTAAGCCAAACACAGTTCAATTTACATAACACCAACTATGAAATCATGTATTCTCATGTAAATGCTTCTTCTGATGTCCTGAATCTGTCCATATGACAATGAAGAAACTTGGCGGTACAGATCCTTAATGTCCAACCTATCCCATAAGGACATATAATCACACAAAGCACCTCTGGGGAACAGGCAGAGTTAAAATCTTTCCACTCCAGTAGTGGTAAAAGACAAGATACCCTTCTCTTTAAATTTAACCCTCTCCCTTCCAAAGAATGCCTGGAATTTGTACTATTTCCCAGCAGAGAGTGGAAGGCAAAGACTTGGCATGGGGCAAGACAGATAAGAGCAGTTGCCTTCTCTAGGTTTTGTTAACTCTGCATAATTGCTTAGGGCATGTGATGGTTAGAGAGAGACACATCTGCCAGAGACAGCCTACAGATCACTAGGATAATTCCAAGCAAACAAAATCTAGTTTACAATGTGGTTGTGGTATATAAAACACCTCTGTAAAACTACAGTATAATTCAACTGCTGTAGTTTCATTTACAAAGCAAGGATACAGTTTTCCCTCTCAAAGACTGCCATTTAGGATCACTATGACATTGAATAAAGTCTTGGCAGTCCTCTGGGACACAGGGTGAAGGTTGATTGTTGTTGGAAGTTTCTCTAAGCAAGCCGCATTTAAATACCATGTTTTGCAAAAGGGCTCATATTGCCTTGCCTGTGAATTCACGTTCCTTTACCAGTTTAAAATCTGGGTCAAAGCAATTTGCTTACATTTGGAGTCCTTTTCCAAAATTAATGGTGCATGGCATTTGGAGTTGCAGATACAAGACAACCGGATACTCTGCTATTAGATGCTCTGCATCATGCATCTACCATCTCCAGCCCTCCTGCTAAACTTTGCTCATAGGGACAGCCCACTCCTGCAGCAGTTGCACACTCAGCATCCTAACGATAGTATTCTTGGCCATCCTGTTAAACTCAGTGTAAGGTAGATGCACAGGAGTGAGCCCTGCTGGATTCTCAGCAATTTTTAGATGGGTCCAGATTACAGCTGGCCATGGGTGGAAGTTTTCATAAGCAGTGATGAAGTTCAGAGCTTTTCTATTCAAATTGGGTGTTGACTACTGCTCTCTCTATCTCCTTCATTTCTGTGGTGATAATTAGATTATCCAAATGTACTGGGCTCACAGCTACATCAGACCACTTGGAAGATCCAGTTAGTGCGACATAGAACTGCCAAATTGGTTAGCTAAATTTCACACAGGGATCACACACAACAGCTGTGACAGTTGATGTTTGTCTCCCTTTGCCATTCAAGGAGGCACTTTTGGATTACTAATTTCTTGTATGACTTGTATGGGTGCTGGCTAGTTCAGAGATTATTTTGTTGTATCCTGACAAGCAGTTGTTAGCTGGACCCTAAGCCCTCAGCACACACATTTAAATCTCTCTGATCTAGAAATCTGGGTGGCATATCTGCTCAGGAGTCCCACCCAGAGCAAGGATCCTGCTCATGTTTATTTCAGTACTTCTTGAAAGAGGAAAGACAGAAAGGAAGGGAATAAGAAAGAAGCCCAAAACCACAACAGAAATTTGCCACTTAGTCTTACTGACAGAACTGACCTGCAAAGTACAAACAGTAAGAGAGAATTATGATATTCACGTTTTCTCATAGTACTCCTTCAGGTATAATATATAGTGTTTCCTTAATACAAACCACTTTGGAGTAACAATCAACAAATTACATTAAAATGCAATAAGAATATTTGGTTTAGGATAAAAATGTGGTTCCAGCCTAATGTAAAGGAAAAGTCAGCAGAGCCTTACTCCTCTTGTAGGTAAATTCTGAAGTTTCATCTCCTTGTTCACAAGCCAGGTGGAATAAAAATATCCACCTACACTAAACCAAAGGGAGCCACTCGTAACTCAGACACAACCACAACAGACATTCTCGACAGTCCTTGGCTTAATAGAACACTGCTTTGTGGTTATACCCACCACTAGGATTTCATCTTGCAAGTTCTAGCACGTTTAATTTATTCCAGGTTATACATCAAACATAGTATTAAAATTTAAGATGGCATTTGAGATTGAGACTTTCTTTTGCAGTTCAAGTAGAGAGAACACAGTTGAGACTGTGGGTGCACGAGCATATTAATACATAAACACGAACCTGCAGCCATCACCCAAGAAAAACAATTGATCTTTAAGAGGGGAAAAAAGTTGTAAAAAGAATCAATTCCATTAAATAGCTCTATAAATCAATTCCACCAAAAATCAATGGGAAACTACGTCCGCCTTGTGCCAAGTAACTCCCACATATCAGGTGCAACTGTCTGTGACAGCGGCCACGCAGCAGCTCTGCCTACCAGGAATTCAGGCAGCCAAGGGCTGAAGCAAGAACCCCAGCATTGTCCATCCTGTCCTCCTGAGTGCCCCAGCACTGCCTACACTGCTATTCTGAGAGCCCTGGCACTGCCCACACTCCCCTCCTGAGAGCCCTGGCACTGCCCATGCTGCCCTCCCGCTCCTGCCATGGCGCCTGAGCCCTGCTCGCTCAGGGAGAGCTGCAGCCAAGGTCTCTGGGAAAGCAGCTGCTCCCTGCCAGGGCCTGCACAGCTGTTCAGAGAGGCCGGGCTGGGAGCAGCCCCGTGCTCCCAGGAGCTGTGTAGCCCTCACCTCCACACACCACAGTGGCAGTCCTACCTAAAAATCAACAGAGGAAAGCTCACAGTTCTTGTTAGAGCCAGGCATCCTACATGCCCAGGTGTGAAATGAAGCGTGACTTCAGGATTTTCCAGTAGGTTTTGAGCCACATCAAGTGTCCCCCAAAGGGGAGCTGACTTAGACACAGATACAGGGAAGGTGGGAGGGGAACATTAAGGATGTGAGGCCCACGAGCCACCAGCATGCAGTAAGTCACATACTGCTTAAACAAATTACTTGTTTAAGCATGAGTTCAGAAGTTCCACACTGTGTCAGTCTTGCTAGTTCAATGACTCCCCCAATGACTGTGCCAGGCCACTGTCCTCTCGCTTTCAAAGTGCAGCTCAGTTGCATTTTCACATTTATAGGTGGTGGGTGCCCCTTCAATGACTGGAGAAACCCTTGGGGCTTTCACTTTGTGCTGGCAGCTCTCAAATTACTTTAGAAACAAAACCCCTGGGGCTTTTGTTCTGTGTGGCAGAGCAGAGAGGGCATGGAGGATTCTGGCTTTGTTAAAACCTGTAGAAAAATTCATGTCCTGTGTCTTCCCCTTCATGTGCTTCACATGTGCTGTCATGTCTCTGAGCCATTAGAGACATACTGTTTAAGAAATTCACATCTAGCACTTTTGCAATAGAAAAACTTGGTGAGTTGGCCTCTGTTGTTCAGCACTAAGCACCAAAACCCATTTTTTCCTGTTGCAACGGAATGTCAAGTGTAACTTGACAGCTACTGCACACAGAAACACTCATGTATGGTATTATACACGTGTATTTTAAACAGAGAAAGAAGGCACATATGTGTATAGCAAATAATGAACAATTTGATGAGAGGGCTCAGGACTGGCAGTCCCTGGCAGGGAATGAAACTATCTACTGCATCTCTCCAAGGCTCTGTGACCCAGCTGCAGGAGGGATCTGATCTCCAAATTGAATTTTTTATCTTGGGCCTGATCTCAGCAATCAGCACCCTTAGCTTACTGATTTCAGTGGGATTTGAGAGCATTTGATATCAAACCCTCCATCAGTCACAAGTTTCCCCTAGATGTAAGGACATGCAGTTCTGGAAGGCAAGACTTTGACATAAGCTGGAGGTTTGATGTCAAGAGTAAGTGGGAATTATACAATCAGGGGCTTCAATCTAACCACTGGTTCAATCTAACCACTGGTATTTGGCAAGACAAAGCAGCAATACATTGAAGTCTGTCTCTTTTGAATTATTCCTTAAAACTCTATCATATGACTCTTCTGCTCCAGAAGAATTAATCAAATATTAAAAAGTATACTAAGGAAAGCTGAAGGCCATTGTCAATAGAACAGCCAGATTTTCCTGCAATTAACCATGGAAGTTCCTAATTTTCCCTGTTCCTAAATGTATCTGCGGTGATACTTCATTTACTGGGGTTTCAGTTTCATACAAGTCAGAAAAAAATATTTGTGGTAGGTGGCCTTGAAGTATTATAATAAGCAAGGGCGTTTGCAGAGAGTTTTGAAACACAGATCCTGTTCTAAAGAGTCTCTGTGCATAAACAGATGCCACACCAACACTTGCATGGATGCAACTTGCAAATATTTGGAGGCTCTTTGAAGGTCTGCAGTAGTTTAGAGTGAAGAAATTAGATATGTTTATGAAGGACAGCCCAAAGTATGGTGTAAAATTTGTGTGGAAAGAGGCAGAGAAAACAGATAGGAATAAACACAGCCCAGGGAACAAGGAGATTACAGTGATACAGCAAATACGTAGGAATGGTTGGAAAAAGCAAGTATGTGCCCAAATGGGCAAGAAAAAAATAATTGCACAGGTTAGATAACCAAAGCATAAATTGCAGTAAGCAGACACTGTGGACTAGGAGCTGAAGCCAGCCTAGGGAACTGAAGTGTCAATTTGCATTTAAAAGACTATCATAGCCAATCATAGCCAGACAATCATAAGCCAAATTGTATAATAGGCAAATTAGATGAATTGAAAGATTAAGCTATGAAAATTGACTCAGAGATTGTAAAGATCTTTTATTTTTAAATCCTGCTCCTGAACTCTTTTATTCTCAAGGAAAAAAAAAATCTTAAATCCCATTTCCTGCCAGTATAGGGCTAAAATGTTAACACCATATTTCATAACAGTTAACATGAAAAAGGATTACTGTGCTGACTTGTTCTTGAAGAGCAAATACACTCTAAAAACTAGATTGGGGAGGAGGTAGATCTCTTTCTGACAAATCTGCTGACAAGAAGCAGAACGGAGATAACATATTTTTCTCTATAACTTCTGGGGATGAACAGAACTTAGAAGTCTGTTGTCTTCAGTAGTAGCATTGATGTACTCTTCAAGTTGGATCTTTTCTGTTCAGTTATTCACTGTAGAGACTGACTTACTCTGAATAATCGTGCTTTTCTTTCCTACTCAGATGAAGTGCTTACACTTTTTACAATGAAAGCAAAAGAAATGCCTTGTTAACCTTAAGTTTAAAATAAGCCAGAAAGAGCTTATTAAGAAGATCCAGTGACCCATCAGAAGGAATAACCAGCCAGGGAACTGCCTTCTAAGAAAAATAAAGATTCAAACCCCTACCCAAGCAGACTTGCCAGCCAGAGCCTTCTCTGACACTGCAGTCTATCTAGGACTTCCCTGTGTCAAAGCCTTTTACACGGAGAGCATTTAGGCAGCGAGTGTGTGACACATCCAGTGAGACTCGTAATGTCTTGCCTGTTTTCTCTTGAGCCTCTGAACTGTGACCTCAAAGCAAATGAATCTGAGAAGAAAATACATTAATCAGGCATTCACTCAGCCAGGCTCTTGGTTTTTAAAGCAGGGATCTGAATCAGCTCTACTGCCTCCCACTTCTTTCCTGATACAATTAGTCAGCATCTGCCCTGGCAGCCAACCCGCTGCATCTCGGGGCGGGAGGGGGGCTGAGACAAGCAGCTGCAACTCTCTTGCCCACTGCTACTTCCTAGCAGGCTGCAGAACCTCGGAGAACAGCTTCTGAATTCCCTCTGGTGAAGGTTAGCATCCACTGTGCTCAGGGGAATGAGAGGAGCTGAGAACAGCTACCACTCACGGCCTCTTTGATTCCCTGTTCCAGCCCAAGTGCAGGTTCAGACGTGTCCCAGCCACACCTCTCCCACCTTGGGCCAAGGCCATACCAGCTCCACACACCTGTTGGAGGCTTCCCCACATTTTAAGGGAATCCCCAGAAGGGGATTTGCAGGTGCTCCACTCCCTTCAAAGAGTGCAGGCAACAAATCAACCTGGGAAATTGGACTCATAGCATTCAATGTGGCCCTCTGACCTTTTCCATAATGTTCTCAGCCCACCAGGATGGCAGGACTGAACCTTATAGCTAAGTGTTTTGAAAGAAGCGTGCACTTTTAAAATCCAGTAGAATTTTCGCTAGGGGAATTTTACAAAGGCATCATTAGTGTATCCGCAGTTTTGCAATTTTAGGTTGCAGCTGATTACAGCAAATAAACAGGCACGCAAGTCAGGGTCGGAAGTGGGCTCCTACTTAGAGCCTGCCTCTCAGGCACTTGGAAAATAAATAAACCCCCCAAGCAGTTCTGTTTTACCCAACAGCTTTCAGGCTCCAGCCCCACTCCTAGGGCTGGATTGTGCAAGCTCTTACTCCAGCCGTCACACCGAGTTCAAGCAAAGTGCCTGAGTAAGCATTTGCAGAATCTGACCCCCCCCCAGCCAGTTATCTATACAGCCCCTATTTGGGCCTTGCATTGCAAGCTCTTTAACTGGGGACATGGTCTGGGAGTATATTGTCAGCTGCAATGTGCTTTATCTCCATTTATAGCATTAAATCTAATTTTTGGTGCCAAGTGCAGCGTTAGCCTTACAATGACATCTATTAAAGACATTTTCCCCTGAAGACTGTGATCTGACCAACAGCCAGTTTGCACTGTTCATATTTTTATTTTATTACAAAACCACCATGTTCGTACTACCTTTCCACTTCTTTAATTTCAAACATTTTCTTAAAATACACTATGACAGGCTGAATTACAGAGATCCCACACCCTGGCGTTGCACTGACTTCACCTGAGATGCTGCCCTCCTTCCTTCCCTGAATATTTACTAAACAGGGAACTTAAAATTAAAGCAACAAACTTGACTGGTTAGTCTCCAGTAATGTGTAAGTTTAGCAGAGGCAGACTTGTTTTCTCTGTGCCATCAGAAGCATTCCTGATGGGCACCCAGCCCCTTCCCCCCTGCCAAGACAGAGAGGAGGCGAGGGACAGCAGCCTGGCACAGCATGGAGCAGTTCTTATGGGAAAAAAACCCTGCAAGTTCCCCTGAAATGCCTGACTGCCTCAAAGGACAGCTGCTACCTTCTCACTTACAAAAATGTGACCCCAGCAGTCAATCTACAGCACCAATGCTGTCAGATGCCCTCCCACTCACCACTTTTGATGGTCAAAGTCATTGAAATGCAGTGGCTCCCCCTCTGCCTCAAAAGGGGATGTGCTTTGCTTTTGCTCCAGGAGGTTTTAGGGAGGGCGCTTTGGGTTTTTCAGTATTTGGTGAGGGTACAACCAAGCTATTTTAGATAAACACACACAGGTAGCAGGAGACTTTGTGTAACCACAGAGGAAGCGAGCACAAATAGGCAAATGTTCTGAATAATGGCAGTGTAGATGCACACAAAAACTTGCTTGAACTCACCTGGACTCTTTCCCCTTTTCTTGTCCAACCAGTTAAAGGACAGGGAACATCCCAGGCCTCTGGCATATGGTAGTAGATGCTCTGGGAATTAGGTAGAAAAATAATAAGTCTTTTGAAATGGAGCAGTTGATAACATGTAGCCCAGGTCCCACTTCATATAAACTCTCAAAATTTGGAAAGGAGAGGGAGGTTTTATTTATTACAAGTGAAACAGAGAAACTGAGGTGCTTAATCAGTCATTTGCATCTAATGGGAGTGGAAGCTGGTTTGTTGGGCTATGGCCATGGCTTCTGCTCCGTTAAGGAAGAACGCTTCTGCAGCTTTCAGGAAGGCATAGAAACATCTCAGAAAAGGTTACATGAATATGCCAGAGACACAACTGTAAGTCACAGATTACTAATTATGAAAGTGTTTTGAGATCTTTGAGTTGAAATATGTCTTTTCTGATAGGCAAATATTTTAATTCCATCCTCCAATGATCAGTGTTTCAGCAGGGCCCTTAAAATATATTTTCCTTCCATGACTGTCCTCTATTATTAGTTACATTTCCATGCATGATTTCAGGTACTACAGCTCTATCAAAAGTACTAGTTTTCTCTGCATTTGGTTCCACTTGAAAGATTCTGAATAATTAGTATGGGTGTCAGCTTGAAATCCAGTTGCACATTTAACAGGGTGAAATATTAAGACAATAGCAGCTACTATTGTTATTTTCTGTTCATTAAATGCTAATGGAAATTCAGCCCATCTTCAAAATACCATGGCCTTACACAGCCAGAGTTGAAGAGGTACAGACATATTAAATTATTTTTCCAGATTCAAACAATGTATCAGTGGCAAACAAATTATGAACTCAACTCTGTTTTAAGCACCAGAGCAGAAGTTGTCTGAAGCTGATCGTCTTCTCTCCATACTCAGGTCACTTTTTCCCTCAGTCAGGAGCTGAGGAATATCAATACAATTAAACCCATCACCTTACAAGCAGCAACCAGAAACTGGGAGACCCAGCCTGACTGGAATAAACCAGCTGACTGCAGCTGCTAAAAAGAGGTCCACACTTGGGCAAATACTCAAGACATTCCTTCTGCAAGGCACCACACATAATAACAGGCCAACAGTCTCAAACACCTCTGCATTTGGATGGATACACAGAACCGCATACATTAAACTGCTTTTCTTGGAGTTCATTTAAGAATGCTGCCAGCTTGTAAACAGCAGAGTCAGTTTTGCTGCCAACACAATTTCTACCTAGAGCAAACGGAAGTGCTTTTCCAAGAATTTCCAAAACTGTTGCGTCACACTGTGGGCTAGCATTGCACCACACAACCTGCAGAGGGAAGACACTAAACTACAAGCTGTGTTTGGTGCATCCTGGAGGGGATTGTTTAGAGGAATTCACTTATTTTCAGGAAGAGACTGACAGTGCAGAACAGACCTTCCAAAAGCTTCCAGTGCTCACTGCAGGGGAATATAGTCACATTAATACTTCCAGTGCTGTAGCAAAAATAGAGTAAGTTTTATAGCTGGCGTGTTTCAATTTTCATTACAACTTGGAAAGCCTTGTTTGATAAGGTACAGTGGAGACTAAGAAACATAGCATTTCTGAAGGACTAGAGAGGCTTCTTCTCTAGTCTCCCTCCCCCGTTGTGGGTTTTGCATAATCCTAAAGCATTAGTCCTTTGGCAACTTTACCATTTTGAAGCTTTATTAGAATTATGTGTATGATGACAGCATTTACAGGCTGTTGCTAAGGTCAGGATCCCATTATGCAAACTTTTAAATGATGAGCATTTATAAGATAAATACACAAAATAAACCAAGGACCCAAGGACATCATATTCACCATACTTTAAAGATGAAGAAAACTGAAGTTGCTTAACTGCCTTCCTGACCATAGTACGGAAAGTTTAAATCAGGGATGGAAGCAGAGTTCTTTAGACCACAAGCTCAGCCAGAAGAATTAAATGTGGGCAAATATTCAACCACTGCATCAATTCATAAAAGCAAGTGCCTATAACCAAGCTTTCTGGGTAAAACTTTTCAAGTCATAATTTACATTACTTTTTAAAAAACACTCAACCAAATATCAGAATTTCAAGACAACTCTCGCTTTCATGCCAAAATTCCTATTATTGGACATTCTGGCACTGTGGTTCTGGCTATGTACATTTCATAGCCATGCACACAGATTTATAATTTCTAGTGGATTCCTTGCCATCTACAATGTTGGTAGGTATTTTCCCTGCCTGGAAGGACATCCATTATTTTCTTTGAAGACCGGGCATAATTATGTCACTAATATCATGTTATCAAAGAACTTTTGAGCTGCCTAGAAAAGAACAAAGAGCTTTTTTCAAGGACTTGAGAAGTTTGATGCAAAAATTTCCCCATGAGGACTGTTCTGGATACTTTATAAGGGTAAACAGAAACTACAAATAACAAAGCACCTCGCCCTTCCAGGGGTTGGGGAAACAACATTAAATAAGAACAGCACAAGTTGAAGTCTCACTATACACTGTCATAATTTCAAACCTTCTTTTAAACAGGTCTTAGTTTTAAAAAGCATTCTTCAGTTGTATGTCTTTCCTAGTGAAGTTTTGAGGAAAAATTGTCCCTGCACAGAAAAAGCCTGTACTTTACTGCTACATCCACTCTGGGCAGTTAATTAACCCTAGGCACCAGAGCATCTCGCAAAGGGTTTTTCTTTTCAGTTTAGTTCAATAACCACTTCTTTCAGACTGCAGAAAGCAACTGAGATTTGAGGAGGGGCAGTAGGGCAGGTAAGCTGCCTTCCCTCCAAATGAAAACTAGGTATTAGAAACTAATATCTGCTAGTTCCAAACTCATAAAAGAGCAACAAAACTAGAAAATAATCAGGTCACTTTTGCTCAAATAATGCTTCCTTTGCTTTGCATATAAATTGGAGCTGAATAAAAATCACAGAATAAGTCACACAGAAACGGACCTCAGGACATCATCAGAAAGGATTTTGATCAGAAAGTATTTTGATAAGAAAGTATTTTACAAATATTTTTATTTAACACTTCAAAATCTTTAGGTGTAACATTTCAATGAATTTAATGCTATATAAGAAGTTTCTTGAGTCACATCTCAGAAACAATAAGATAGTAAATTAATTTTTTTTCTGATTTACATGTTGAATCATAGCTGGAATATCTTAGCCCTGTCCTTCTGCTTAACACAAAATTTACCTTAAAGTTCTTTTAGTTGCGTATCAACATGTTTTAATAGGTACAGACCAGCAAGATTCAATCTCTCTGCTGGAGAGTAACTACCACATAGACAAACAAGTGAGCTTTAAAATAGGGTTTCTTGTTGCCTGATTTCAATTCTCAGTTAAAACTGGCAATGCAAATTACTCTAGTCTGTTCTTTATCGAACAAGAGAAAAGATTTCCAAACTGTCAAACTGGCTGGTGGCATCTTGACAGCAGATGGAAATGCAGTAAGTGCAGTTCTACATGGCAGTGTCTTTATGTGACTCCTAGAAAACAGAATCCCCTCACTGAATGGCTCTTTATACAACAGGAAATGAGCACATATTTGGGGGAAGGAATCTGCTGCCCACCCCTGTCATCTTAAACAGGTCCAGGAATGAATGGGACTGGCCCAGCATGAGGAGCAGTCAGGCTGTTTACCACGAGGCCTCTCCCCAATCACTCCATCGTGTATCTCTTTTTACACTCATGGCAAAGGACTGATTTGAAGACAATTTTATCGTGCACAGTGTTTGGTTCAATGGGGGAAGGGAGTGGATAGGGCAAACTGATGTACTATGGAAAGCAATCCCCTCTTCCTTTACCCAGGGGACTGAAGGACAGCAAATGCCTCAGGGCAGCGTACTGATATAAAATATTTCCTACCTCCCATCCAGAACTTGGGCAAGGACAACATTGACATGCTTTTCCATCCAGTATCTAAAGCTGGAAGAACAAGAGCGGGTTGTTCCTAGCTCCTGCAGATCTCTCAGAACACCTAGCAACAGAAGCAAGAAGTTCACCCTGTTTTCAGGGATGCTTTTATTGGGAGGGTTCCCTGATGACTGTTTTGAGCAGGAAACTAATCCCTGCACTTCTTTAAACTCTTCTTATTGCCAGCTGAAGACTCAGACCCTTCTTCTCCCAGCTTAGCTGCCAGTGCATGTCTTCTGACACTTTCTGCAGAACAGCCCAGTTTGTCCTTTCTCCATTAGAGAAAGTGAAGGAAGCGTCCTACAAGGGGTCCATCTCTAAACCACTGCTTGAGGTTTTCGGTTTAAAAGATCACTCTTTAGCTCCTTTCAAATCCGCAGGGTGCACATCCGAAAATGTGATATAATACATATGTAATCCTGGATAAACTACATTCCCCACCCCTTTTCATTAAGTAAAATCAGTAACTAGAATCCCTGTTTAGGATTTGTGATTACAAGGATCACCCTCCGCCCTTCCCCGGTCAAACAATACGGGCTCTAGGAAAGCATGAGAGCCATCATTTCAATAAAGCAAAACCCTGTTGCTTCCACTCCAGAACAGCTGACTTGAAGTGCATGCTAGGCTGTGCTTATTAACAAAATGAGAAATCTGATACATAGAAAGAAAACACTATGTGAGGATTAATCCTGCATTGCAGTTTGTGGCCAGCACTGGGCCATCATCCAAACACAGATGAAAAAGAACATAATTTCTCCCATCTGTCACTTACAGCAGGTAGAGCTATTGCTATCTTGTAGCCTCCTCCTTTACAGCTATTGTAACAACTCATTTTGTATCAGCTTAAAATTCGGGACTGACCTCACTGTTTCATTTCTTCCTTGTTTTGTGGGAGCCAGCACTGGAGGGTGAATTTTCTTTCCAGGAATTACAAACAAGCATGAGTAACTTACAAGTTTGGACAACTAGCATAATACATGTATGCTTCAAGGAAAGAAACCCAGCTTAAAACCAGCATCTTTTTGGAATCTGGAGATGCTAACTGAACAAGAAAATACAACTCTCAGAAACATCTTTCTTAAATTGTTCTGCTGCTTTTGAGAGAAGTAAGCACACTGTCGCTGCTGATTGCGAGAGACCTGAACAACCCAATGCAGTTTCTTTGCCAATGAGCTACTGCACAGCAGAGTAAAATTGCTATTGTAATGCATTGTCCTTGCTCCCGATAGTACAGCAAGACAAAAACCAATATAAGAACGCCTAATGGCTCAGTCATTGGTGTTCAATCCCCACCAAACCAAAGAAGTAGTCTCTGTTTTTTAAAAATATACTCTCCTGCTCATGGTTGGGTCGACACTCTGTTGTTGCAGTGCCACAGCTGAGCCCTGTTAATTTTTTCTCCAAGCCCAGCAGGGAAGGCATGTCTGCTGATGCTGAAATGGTCCCTTCCCATTGAGCTTCGCCTGTCACAATGCAGCCAATATAATGGCTATGTCACAAATGTGATTCTGATTTCTTCCACCCTGACACCACATTTGCCGCAGCACTGAAATGCCGCTTTGTGCCACAACGTTCTTCCCTGGCTGGTGGCAGAAGCTGCAATGTTGTTCGTAGGCTTTATCAGTCAGATTTGGTTAGGGTATGGGAAACTTGGTTTTATGGAGAGAAAACATGGCAACCCCTTCCTACCAATACCTCTGGCTGTCAAGCCATGCTATGTGCATCAGACTGGATGATGGGGTTAAATGCTGCAGACAGCACAAACAGCAGTTCTGATAGGAAAGCAAATGCACCTCGGTTTTCAAACATCCTCCCATTTCCCTACATCTATCATCAAATAAGGCAGCAGGAGCTCAAAGAATAGCCACATACTATTTTCTGCAAGGTCAGAAGAATGCACAACATACAGTTTATGTTTGGCAGCTCTTAATTACTATGGGCTGTAAAGATGCTAGAAAACGACAACTCTCAGCGCAAGGTCTGCTGTTCACAACTTCAAATTTCATGCTGTGACCACCAATTTTGGGCTGTGGTGGCTGTTTTAGAGAGTTTGAATCTGTTACACAGACAAACTGCTCAGCATTAGGTTGCTTTCTAGTTATTTTAAACAACTAATCAAAATGAATTGAACATGTAACCTTCTGGAAAAAGGCCTCTCACCTTCTCTTTCTCTCCTCTCTCCCCTCACCCCTTGTCACACATTGGCTTCTGCCAAACAATTCAGCACTGACACTACAGCGCATCACGTGATACCAAGTGCTTCAAGCATCTTGCAATACTTATTACTATCTACACATCCATAAGTCATTCCACCCAGAAACGTATGTGAATACTAACATGAGCTATTTCCTTATGCATTAAAGATTTAGAGCTCTCCCAGATCCTTGGAAGAAGCTTTTTCCCCCAAATACTGAAAAATCATCCCCTTTATGCGTGTGAGCCTCATCTGCATTTCACATAGATTAGGAAGCATGACATAAGGAAATTCTGCCATATCCTCATACTCTCCCTTTCCTCCTGCTTATGCTCCTGCAGCCACACAAGTCTGTTGTGATTAAGCAATGGATTTTAGATGTCCAAGAATGAGGCACACGGTGTGTCCTTACCCATGTTAGAATGGAAAGTAACAAATGTAAGAGGTTGCTTATTCTTAATGCTGATCTCCAGAGCTAAAATGATATGTCAGTAGCAGGTGGCAAGTTTGAAGACCCCCCTCCCCTCCCCCCTTTTTTTTCTTTTTTAATAAATATAACAAAGAGCACACAGATTTGACCTAGTGGGTCAACCATCAAAAGTTAAACTGATTTAAATAATTAGACCTAGAATGTCAGGCACCACTGCAAATAATTGCTCCTAATGCTTTTTAGGATTAGATTGCTAATGAAAAGGCGCAAAAAGGAGCCCATTTGCAGTTGTGGAAATAAGTCAATTTTCTTTCCATATGTCATCCTCCCCACATAGGTTTGCTGTGAAATCCTAAGGAGTCATTTACAGCTTTCTCTCCAGAGCCGCTGTACTATATACAATAGTTCTGAGTAATAAAAAATAGCAATAAGTCATCTTGAAATATTGTTTATACACTGTATTTATCAAGCACAGCAAACATCTGTTCATAGTTCTGACATTTTCCAATGAAAGTGACTATTGCATATTGTTTGCCCCTTAATTTCTGGAAAAACATGGGAGCTATTCAAATATAAACAGCATTCCGCCACAAATTTAAACCAGTTTTGGTCAAAGGACAGTTCATTAGCAGAATGTAATTCTGATGCTCTTAACTGGTTTTTGGCTGCTCTCTCAGATTTATTCTAACAGCTAAGTAATGCCCTGAGTGATATCGGTACCCGTCTGCTAAAACGTTGGGTTCCATGTATAATTCATCAATTCTGTGCAAAGGTGCATCGACCCCCGCCCCACTCGCAGACTCTAACGCCAAGTTACCCGTCTCTGGAAGCGCCCGGGCCACCCGAGTTCTCCAAGGTTGCGGATTTCGCAGCAGAAAGATGCCAGTGCCCAGCCCCCGTGTGTACCTACGCGCTCCCCGGGTGGCGGCGGGGCCGGGCGCGGTGTCCGGCGGCCGNCCGCGGGGCTTCCCGGGCCGCGCACCGCGCAGGGGTCCGGCAGCCTCCCCCGCCCGCACGGCTTTGCTTTTAAATGTAAGCAGAAAAACACAAAAAGCCCGGCTCCCCCCACCGCCGAGCTGGCACCGGCACCGGCGCGCCGGAAGATGCAGAGCCCGGTCCGGCTCCGCGGCGCCGTGCCCCCGGGACCGGGCAGCCGCGGGCAGAGACCAGCCCTCTCGGTTCTCGGTTCTCGGTTCCCTCAATTACGATGTCGAGTGCCTCGGCAACAATATTGCCAGCCTGGACGCACAATTTTTCTTTCTTTCTTTTCTCTTTTC
>VWZN01014450.1:651720-677082 GCA_013396955.1 Regulus satrapa | reverse complement strand
TCCTCTCCCTCTCCTGTCCTCTCGGTTTATACCAGCCTGTTCCTCATCTCACAGCCTTCCTCCCAGCGCCATCTTGCAAGCTTGTGACGTTGGGAGCCGCTCACCCCTGACCCACATTTGAATAGAAGCCAAAATGAAAAAAAGAAGAGGAGAGAGCGAGGGAGAGAGGAGAGAAAGAGGGGAAAGAAGAAGAAGAAGAAAGAGCAGAACAAGGAGAGGCAGGGAAAGCAGAAGCTAAGCAAGTGCTGTGCCAGTGTTGAACAGCATCGGCTCCGCTCCCTTGCCAGCTAGTTTAGTAATAAGCAATTTCCTGCTTTTGCAATAAATGTTGCAGCGGCGGGGCTGGGAAAGGGACGGGGATCTAAGTAATTCCCACCGAGGGACCAGGGCTTCCCCCAGCCCGAGCCGCCCCCCCTTCCCTGCCACCCACTCCCCGAAACCCAGCCCGGAGCCTGACCACTACCTCCTGGCAACCCGAATACTGCTGCTCCCTTCCAGGTTTTGAGCAATGAAAAAGGCATTTATTAAGATTATTTCTCCCATCACTGATGAACTCTCAAGTGTGTGTTAGGAGAAAATACACCGATTATAACTTGTATATGTACTGGAATCTGAAATGAGTTTTATACACAAATTTAGGAAACATCACGTATAGCGCTATTTGCATATTAGCTTGTTGTCACTCATATCTGCATGTTAAGGACTGTCAGTGCATTTTGCATCATTCGGGGCACAGATACAGACACGGGCTTTGCAGCCACAGAATCTGAAGGTTTGTTTTGTGCATTGCTTTTTTAGTTATTTACCTATCAGAAGTGTACTGGAGGGAAAAGTTATTTGTGTTATGTGTCCCTGGTCCTGCAGGATTTCCATGAATGCTTAAATTAAAGCACAGTAAACACAGAGTAAGAAGGATTACTCAGATGGTCACACTAAGAGTGTCCCGAGCCTGCAACCGCTACCTATTGCTTTGTAAAATGTTACATTTGCTTAAAATTTTACATCATAATCTTACTGACTGTTGCCACAAAGTACAACTGTGCAGAAATCTGAATTACCCCTTTGTAGCACTCTCTCCCTTCCATAGCTAATTAATCTATAACAACAGAAGAAATGCACATAAACATTTTTATTGTAATTGTGCACAGGAGTACTTCCACTATCCCATGTAGTAATCACTGTATTCGCTCCAAGTATGAGATGATATTTCCTTTTCTTCTGGCCCTCGCAACCACCCATAACTAAAATTCTCTGTAGCCTCAGCAAGGCAATTCATTGGTGAATCTAAGCCTAAGTTTAACACATGTCTAATAATTCCCTAATAGCCACAATGCCAGTGACTCTCTCAGCCACTTCCTGTGCAGATCCCTGAATCTGCCTGCCCTTCAGCTGGACCCCAGCTGCAGCCTAAGCTCTCCATCCCTGATAATAAAGATATTTTCTAGTTGCTCATCCAGAGTTCAAAGTTTTTGCAGGACATGGTTTCTTCAGCTTTACCAAAGTGGCTTGAGGAGCAAATAAAGATAAGGCAAATCACAACAGCCGTATCAGAAGGGTCTGGTGGTTTGTTCACAGTACACGCAATAAAGAGCAGAACACTAACAGTGGTGAGAACAGCAAACCTGACTGTCAGCACAAGACCCAGTGAAGTAGATAAGGATCAATTCAAGACTCTTCCCCCACCAGGAAAGTTAATTTAAGAACAGTGGTGCTTCTCTGAGCTGTATTTTAAAGCTAAGTGGCCTTGCAAATAGCCAGGGAGGTGTTTCATGCCATTTGTTTCACACTGTGCCAGGGAAAGTAGTAGGCAAATACGCAGAAGTCCTTGCATTATCTAAACAGGGACTAAATGCATCATAGATATTTTTTCAGATAAGTTTAGACATTCGGGTTTAGAAGGACCCACTTTTGTGAATCTTTGTGTGTCATTTCAAGACCTCAACAATGCCACCATCTGCCCTCATCTTCCTTCCTTCCGCTGAAGTTTTCCACCCCAGCACAATCTGTGTGCCCCTGCCAGTTCACAAACCAAAATCTTTGTTCAAACCTGCTTTCATCAGACATTTGAACAAAGGTGCCAGGTTTTTCACAGGAATGGCTTGAGGCATAAGCATTTCAGCCTGTCTGCCAACTTTGCTAGGCAGGTGTTAACTTTTGAGAGTAAAGGGGAGAAAGAAGGTCAGGAAGATGAGCAGAAATATCCTAAAATGTGTCCACAAGGTTAGTCTAAAAAACTTTAGTTGTATCTGAATCTTCTCTAGGTTTGGGAATTATCAGTTTGCATCCCTCAGGATCTCAGGAAACTGAGAGATGGACACATTTGCAGTAGAGAGGCGACAAAAAAAAAAAAAGAAAAGATAGAAATTAGGTGTTTGGCACCTGGAAATGATATGGTATGATACAGCACTGCATTCAGCTTCATATATAGGTGATAATTATAAGGTTGGAAAAGAACTAATGAGAAAGTTAGACCTGGCATTGTCACTAGACCCAGGGACATCTATAGAGAATCTGATGAGCCAAGTTGAAGTATGGCCACACCTACCTGGAAAACATCTACAGGCTCGCAAAGCAGATACCACAATACCTGTAATGTCTCCAAGCAACCACAGCCAGGGAATTTGCCATCCAAACAGAGGGTACACCCTCAAGTTCTGAGAAATCACACCCACTGTGGGCCCATCTGGCACCGGTAAAACGTGCCCCTGTGTGTGAAAGGCAAACGGGTTGCTCAGGTGCAGAGAGCAGCATGCTCAGATCAAAGGCTGGATTAGAAGGGTAATGGTGACACTCTGCTTGCCAATACTATGGCACAGTGGGCATGCTCTGGAAGATGGTTTGGGCTTGTTAATCCTTTGAAGAAAGAGGCTCTTCTATTTCCAGCTGGACACTTGTCATTTACTTCATTTTCTGGTTTTGTTTGTGAGTTTTTTTAGCACTTATACCAAAAAGAGGAAGGCAGCAGTGAATTGTGCTGGGTGCTCTGCAGACACAGTTCAGAGCTTCAACTTCCTCTTTTGTGTGTTGATGAGTACATTGAATGCATGTACTCATGCATTCATACTCATACACATCCAGAGTAGCTAGGACAGATTTTTGCCCTACCAAGACACAAAGAATTTAGAATGGAATCCAGAACAAGCAGATATCACACCATTCTTCTATCTTAGTCCGTAGTATCTGTTCACAATAGCTCTATAATGCTGTTTTCAAGTTTAATTAATTGTACCCCTCCCCCCATAAATTATTGTTTGCAAAAAACTTAGACTCAAGTCAGTGATTGAAACCCAGAGGAATTTCAGGGTTTCATTTCAGTTTTCAACAAATGGATGGGTTCAGAAGCAGCTCCAGCCCTTTGTAGCAGTGCTAACAGTTTATACTCATCCTAGAGCAGGAAGAGGACATGGGTAGAATTATTGTAGTGGCAAATGAATGCTGTGGGAGAGGAGTGAAGTAATCTGAGCAAAGAAAATGCCATTGCAGAAAGTAAACAGAATAACGACCAAAGGGTGGCCATGTGCCCTTACGGCTCTTCAGTGCCACCTGCCCTCATCCCAGCGCTGGTGGATGGCCAGTGCCATCTAGCAGGCAAACAATTGTTTACATTGCGAGCCGATGGGTAAAGCTGGGCAGAAAAGCTCTCATGAATAGCAAAACACTGCAGTTCAAGGAACTAAGCAAAATACACAGGGCAGAGAATGCCAGTTTAGGGCTTATGTCAGAAAGCAAGGTTGAAGTAAGGGGTAAGCCCGTTCCTCAATAATAGATAATGATTTACCTCTAAAAATAAATTGTAACAAAGTTTCTTAGCAAGAGGTTTGCACTCACTGTCTCTGCAGTGGGGTAGTCCTGACAGCTCCGCCAAAAATCCTGAGGGCCAGAATGTCGGTCTGGAACTGAGAAAGGCATCGTGTGAGGCATTGCAATGACCCAGAAAACTGTGCTTGGATAGTATCAGAACAACTGGGGATAGTTCACGAAATGGCAAAGTTATTTCACTGTCCACTCCATAGAAATATTCCTCTACAGTCAGATGTATGTGTCTGGAAAGTCTTGTCTGACAGACTCAGAAGTGCCCATGGAGGAGACTCCTATTTTATGCTAAGATGGGTTTGGAAAATCTTTTCTCTCTTAGCTGCAAGTGTGCTGTGCTTGAGTGTACATCCTCAGTAAAGCTCCTTCATCGTTCACTGGATTAGTTGGTTTCCCCACTCTGTTACTTCTGACTGCAGTCACTGGATGCTGCACAGAGCATTAAATTTTGACCTTTGTGTAATGGTATCTGAATTTCTCTTATCTCTTCCTGATTTTACTAATTCAGAACTTGATAGAACACAAATTTGAGAAGTAATTTTTTTCACATCTGAAAAGGGGAAAAAATCTTTTTGGAAATACATTTGTAATGAAGGAAAATCAGAAACAGTAAATGTAACCTGAACCCTGAGTATCAAAAATTGCCACGAAGGTCCCCACTTCAGAGCTAGTTTTATGCTGTTGCTGGTCACAGATTCCCTCAGCTCTGCACTGTTTTCACTGTTTTACCTTGTGAGAGTTCTGCTAAAAATCATGAGCTTAGAACCCAATCAAAAAACAAAACAAAACAAAACAAAACAAAACAAAAACAAAAACAAAAAACCAAACCACAAACAAACAAAAAAATCCCCCACAGAAACAAAAAGAAACCAAACACAACAGAAAGTAGCAGTTTGAAAAATTACATTAGTGGTTTAGTGCTTGTACAAAGTACTATTTTGTCCACTTCTGCCTCTGTTTGTTCTGATTGCAGTTTTCATTTCCTTAGAAGAGAAGAAACTTGCACTGTTTTGTGGAGGTGTTCTGGCATAGACAGGGCTGAGACAAGGGGTTTTGCAGCTCTAATCAGATAAAAATGCTACTTCCATTATAACAAGATCTTTGATTTCTGTTGGCCTGTGAATTTCATTGTAAATATGTTCACTCTCTACCTATCTCCAAAACATCTGTGTTAAACGATGTCTATGGTGCTAGTTAATAGAGTCTATGCAGCAGCATCACTGCACTGGGCTCTGGGAGAGGAAGCAGAGTCAGGGGAACTAGTGATGAACAAACCCACTACCTGTGAGTGTTCAGAGCAAAGAGAGATCTGCTGAAAATAAGTCTCAAATAGATGTCAAAGGAGATTAAAATGCAAATTAAATATTTCTTCACTCGTGTATAAACAGGGAAGAAAAAAAGAGCTGGTGCTACTTTGAAGAGTAGGCAAAGAAAAGGTTAAAAAATCTTTTGTAACCAAGATCTAAATAAAGTTTTGCAATAGATTTTAAGAGGGGAGTGGAGAGATTTTAAGCAGTGGAGTTGAAGAAAGGAGCAAAAACAACATGATCAGTTGGAGTGAGGGGAAGAAAATGGAAGTTATAGCAATAAAGGTGAAAGCAAGTCTAAAATATCATAACATCTTCAAGTGAGGGAGACCAGTATTTCTCATCCCAGGAACTAGTGCCAGATTGATAGCGATCATTTGAAATAAATTTTTGAGTTGGTGGTTGTTTCATGATTTGAAAATAGCAGATACAAACTGTTCTTTTTAAAATTATTAGAAAGAGGTCTAAGGAGCCACTGAGTTCATTGGTTTTGAGACCACCTCAGACTTTCAGGAGAGTTTTGAAGAAAAATATATTTAACATATTATATATATATATTTTTTTTTTTTTTAAATTTTTTTTTTTAAGATGGCAAGAGAAGATAAACAATCACAATGCTGATTATGCCCAGTGTCCTGGACACTTTATCTTTGCAGAGATAACTGATTGTCTAAGCAAGGGGAAATGTAGTAGATCTAATCTACATGGATTTTAGTGAAGCATTTGATGTGATGCCACATGGGAAGTTATTCATTAAGATGGAGAAGATGGGGATTAGTACAAGTGCAGTAAAATGTGTGAGAAGTTGTCTGAAGGAGAGATGCCAATAGATTGCTATTTGGATAGAGATTTCTATTAATTCAAGATTGAACTTGTTTGATATTCACTCTAATGAACTATTGTCACTGAAGATAGAAAATGGCAAAGAAATATTACAATTAAAGGGTCCAGAGGCACCATCATTAACAGCATCAGAGTATTGTGGCTAGTGAGCTGGAAGATGGTGAAAGTGATGGAAATGGGATGCAATTCCATACAGAAACAAACATACATTTGGGATGCACTTCACCATTAACAATTGAAAATTAGGCATCTTCTTCAGGCTAATCTAATTCAGGTCTTCTTCTGCAGACACTGAAAAGAGGAGAATTCCATGAGAATAGAGATCTATCCTGCCTCTTTTGGGTTCTCAATTTAGGATGAGAGGAACTGCTGTGTGGATGTCAGTCTCTATTAACTATACAGAATTTTATGCAGAAGGATAAAGAAAAGTAGATTCTCTTTAAGGAAGAAAATTGACTACAGTATTTTAGAAAATGAAAACATATCTCTGTATTAGTTTTGCAGTGGATGACTGTGAACCATCAGTGCATGAGGCAGTGAGAGAAAGGACAAATGTGATCCTAGACAAGATTCTTCCAGCAGCAATGGGAAGGCTCTGCTGACATGGCACAGGGCACTGCTGGACCATCACGTCTGTCACAGGATCTTGTCACAGGTGTCAGGACAGGTTTAGACAGTCAGGATGCTCCATGTAATCATAAGAGACATGAGCTTTCCAACAAGAGGAGAGAGCTGAAAGTTATGCTCTGCAGATACTGACCCTGGGTATAAGGGATGTACAATACCCTGCTGGGGGTGGCTGGGGATTCCTGAGGTGCCAGGATGTCTTGCAGTCTTTTCTTACTGAAGTTACAACTACAGATAGGAAAGCATTAACCATCAAGTACATGTGTATGGTTTTTACCAGGTTTTTATTGATCTTGTTTGTTTGTTTGTCTACATGTAAGTACATATGTGTGTGTGTACACACAACCATCCATAAATACGTCTTCAAGGGAAGTTTTCCTTCTATTATTTATTGGGCAGCATAGAAACACAGAGGTATATTTTTTGTTTTCTATAATAACCCATGGAGCCAGCCAGTATTTGTTGATACTCTGCATTTCTGAGTATTTCTGGTGATGACTTTCAAGTCATAAAAATCTCTTCTTGTTCTCATTTCCCCAAAAATAATAGGAAAACCACCACCAAACTCAGCTGTACATAAAATCCTTTTGCTTTCTTCATGTGTATGTACTTAGAGAGTGTGTATAGTATGCATAAGTAATTAGTGTTGCAAGCTGGAAGAATGAATTATTGTCAGATGGAGGTAAAGTGTGCAATATGGTTAAGTAAGCAGTTCCAATAATAGCTGTGCTTATGGAAGCAAAAAATAGAGGGCAAACTCTACAGGTTGCCAGATTGGTGTCAGTGTGGAGCTTTGTTGCCAGTTGGTGGCCAGGGGACAGCAGAAGGATTGGTTTTAGTGGAATGCTTTTAAGCTTACATGTTACCACAGGTAATGAGATTGCTTCTCAAGCAGTGGCACTTAAGCAAAGGGCAGACATAATTTTAGCTTGATTTAGTTGGTAGAGATCTAACTGAAAAGCACCTTTTCCTCCCTCCCTAGCTTGGCATTTTCTCAGTGAGTGAGAACACGTTCTAGGTGAATGAGAGCCATGTCCTGTTGTTGCTGGGACAGCTGGAACAGGGTGGCACGTGCCTCTCCACCTGGGAATTCAGCTGAAAAAAATGGGACTGTAGTAGGGCAGCTGGGCTGTGCAAACTCCCCAAAAGCTGGCACTGTCCAGGGTGAAGTACAAATCCAGGGAGCACTCTGGTTTTGGACATGTCACAGCAGTGTTTTTAATTAATGTGGTAAAGAATATAATCACAAGAACCACAAAAAGTGAACACCAGAATACTGGATATGTTGCTGTCCAGCTGAAGGCTGCCCTTTAAAGCCAACAGCCATGCAAACACCACTCTTCATATTGTATAAAAAGAAGAAACTGCAGGGCCCTTGAATAGGTGCGCACAGACATTGGTGTGTATTAGCTGAGTATCAGGGCCTCAGAATCAGTGTCACACACTCAGGCACACACAGAACACACAGGCACACACTGACAGGGCAGAGTTCCCAGAGGGTTTGCTCCCTCCCCTGCCCAGCTCTTCACAAACAGGCAGAGTTCAATTCCAGACTGCCCAGCATACAAAGCAGATAAAGACTGGCATGGGAGAGCCCATGGGCAGCTTGGCAGCCTCAGTAGTTACATATCAAAGATCACTGAATGCTAAAAAATAAATATGTTACAGTGCCAGCAGGGCACTGGTGACCCAAGATAAAAGTTTCTCTACCACCAGAAGTATATTTTCATGTTTGGTACCTATATGAACTGTATTTACAGTGATTTTTCAATTGTTCATGAAAATATACAGGGGTGAAACATGTTTTGCTTGGTGCTTGCAAAGGGATCTGCTTCAGAGGCCAGACCCTCTCACTCTAGTATACACTGTGTTGCTTTCATGGGTGTAGCTGAGCTGCAAAGCAAAGAAATTTACTGTTTATGATACTTCTGACTCAGGGTTCTGATATTTCTCATTCTTTTTGCTCTTCAAAAGTGTGGTTGGATTTTTCTGTCCTAAAAGCACTTTTCTGTTTGAGTCTGACTTCACTGGTTCTGGACTAAGTCTGAAATTACTGCACGGGTGCCACTGGAATGATATAGGTGAAAGGGAGAGAGACTCCAGCCCACTGCCTGACACTGTTAAACAAGGTTATAAACACCATTGGTCAGTTCATATTCATCTTCTGTGATTAGTGCCAGCGGCAGTGGAAAGCCTGGCCAGTCATTTCCTACCGTGTAATGCAAGGTGACTATAGTTCAGGGGACAAAGAACATAAGATTGGGGTTTTTTTTCAGGGACTGACAGAGGGCTGGTTATGAATGTTTGGAGTGCTTTAGTTTCATTGTTTTCTGTATCAGAACCGAGGGCTGAGCAGAGTTTTCTTGCAGGTCTCCAGTACCAGTTCAGAGGTTATGCATGAGAATGGGGCCTCTGCTGCTCCCTCATTTTAGTATTTGCATTGGTGTTTTTTCTGTCTGTTTCTCTTGAAGGCACAATTCTCCAGCAGTATTCTTGTTTTAGCTTAAGCATGATGCAAGTAAAAAAGCAACAGACTAGAAACACAGTTAAAGGTGGAATTCCTGGTGCTTTTCTATTGTCCTTGGGCCCGCACATCATTTAGCCTACTCTAACCAGTGATGGGTGACAGAATGGTGCAGGGACAGGCAAATGCAGATATTGACTGGGAACACAAAAAATGCCACAGAGGCCACCAAGTACCACTCATGGTGTTCACAGGCTGAGTGTCCCTAGCAGGACTCTGGGCTGAATCAGAGGAAGATATTTTCAACTTTTGCTTAACTTCTGGTGACAAATTCAATGTTCTAAACCATAGTGCTGGCCCCACTCCTTGGTATAACGCTTGCCAAGCAATAGTCCATTTGTCTATAATGTGAAGATCAACCTTGACATAGAGAGTAAAACAATAGACATCATCAATACTATGTGCTGAAAAATATCTGTCACTTGTCAGTAAAAATGCAGCATTTTTCAGTGGCTTTACAAACACTGGAAAAGGACGCAGAGCAAGAAATGTTGCACCGATAATTGTACAAATAAAGAAACAAAGGAGTTTGCACCAATAATTGTACAAATAAAGAAACAAAGGAGTAAATACTTGTTCCAAGTGCTCAGACAAACAAGGGCTGAAGGGAGATTCTGGAGTGATGAAGGACCAGAATTGCATGGTTGTGAAACGGATGCACAACAGCGCTGCCCTTTGCATCCTGCACAACAGATCCACTGCTCTGGCTCTCCCAGAGGCTCCTGAAGGAAATCCCTGCGCCTTTGGGCATACCAAGTGCCCACTCACTCTCAGGAGCTGAACTGGGGGAGAACTGGATACACACGGGGCACGGGAACAGCTGGGCCCTTCTGTAAGCTCTTTCCATTCTCCTAGAACCTTTGACAGCACATCTAAAAAGGCTTGGGCTTTGCTCTGAGATTTGGGATCTTGCACAGAGGCTGAAAAACAACCTGACGTGCCTTGGGCCGCAAGATTCCACATGAGAAATTGGTTAGAGCACAGGCATTTCTGCATCCCACTCCTCTGCTTAGATGAGCAACCCACGCCTCTATAAATCATCCAGGAGGCACTCAAGTTACTCCAGCTTTGTGTGTGTGCAGTAAATCACAGGACTGTGCTGAGAGGAGACCTGTGTGCCTTCTGGCTGCCAGGGCATGGAGCAGGGCTGATGCTGCTGGTAGTGACTGAGCTGCCACCATGCCCTTGCTTGCTGGTTTTGAACAGGGCTTTAGTCTTCTGCTACAAAACAGAGTTGCTTTTTCCTTGTCTGTTCTTAAACACACATTCCAGCTATCTTTCCATCTGTTGTGAAACACTCAGGATAAGATCACTGAGGAACCTGTAGCAAGACAACTCCGACAATTTCTGGATGCTGCAGATCTTTTGGCACTTATCTCTTCAATTACTGTCTTGAATATGCAACAGAAACTACATTTTCCCACTCCTCTATAGTTACTACACTTTCCTTGGTGGGTGTTCCCTGCCCCTGAAACTCCAGTCTCCTTCATTATCAAACATTCTGATGTGCCGCTGACTACTCTGTTCTTTATCCTCCCAGTGCTTTTTGACCCCCTTGGTTCTCTGTGGGGCAACCAAGGTGGTGGCTTCAGGAAGGAGTAAGTCCCTGTCTCTGGCAGCTTGCTGCTTGAGCAAATCAAGTGAAACATCTCACAAGAAATTAATCTCACTCAGTGTCTTCCACTTGCATTGGAGCTGAGAATATTGTTTTATTCTCTGTAACCACAAATGCTTTGAGACTTGCCTAATTGAGATGCTACAGCTCCTCTTCTGCAGGGATTTCAGCAATGGAAATCACCAGAGGCAGTCTTGACTTAAGGCAGGCATGTTTTTTCTCTTCTTTGGAAATTACTTTGTCCAAAAGGGCCCACGTTTTTTGGCTTTCAGGAAGTGAAAGCATGAGCCGTGAGAGAGGTCTCAGTGACACAGTGAGGTATTTGCTTGTTTTGTTGTTGTGATTACACAGCTGGATTTTTATTAGTTGCAATGTCTTGCCTGGCTCTACATAGTATGAGTAGTCAGTAGATGACTATGGTCATCTTATCATTATAATAAACATAGTTCATCTATTACTTTTATTTTTCTGCTAAAAAAGCAAGAATGAAATAAAATATTAGAGCAGAAAAATGTACTTTTTTAAGATGAGCCAAAAAAACGTTAAAAATGTGTGTACCTATATCAATGGTGCTGCTCTTTCTGCTGTAAACAACTGGCACCATTTTGTTCTTAATTATGAATTAAAGGGTTTGTATGCACATTGGAGATCCCCAAGTGATTCTGAGATGAGGGTGAACAGAGGTTTTTTCAGCCAGTTGGACTGAAATTACTTACCACTTGAACAGCATGTGCGTAAGGCACAGAAGCAATTTTTCTTTTGTAAGAAGATGAAAAACAAATAAAAAAGGAGTCAAAGAGTAAGCGGGCTGAATGGACCATTAGCACCAAACTCTAAAGATGTAGAAGTCAAATAGGATAGAAAAGCCCCATAAATTTTTACAACTCCTCAGAGAAAAACACTATGATTATTAAAACATGAAACCTTGCTTTTCTAAAATGCTTAAAAGATTAATATAGAAATGTCATACTGTGGCTGCTGGAGGGATTATCCTTAATGGGAATGTTAGAAGTTATTTTAATGTAAAGCAAACATAGCCACCAAAGAAAGATCAAAGGTGGAACAAATTCAAGGCTCTTAGTTTCAGGAAAATGAAGTTTGTCAAGAAACTATTTCTACTCTGTTAATTAGAAGGAGTAAATTCTCCATAAATACTGTATATATATGACATAGAAAGTGATGACCTCATCTAATTAGTCATTACCTAATCCAATCACTAGCACAAGAACAAGTCTTGGGCCTCTTTTTATGAAAAATTTTGTTCCCTTTTTGGCTTGAGAAAAATTATATTTTTGATAGTGCACATTTTTGCAAGATCATGTGCAGATGCCCAAATAGCTTTGATGATAATCCACCAGCCACGGGCAGGGGAAGCTCGGTCACATGGCACAGTGGCAAATGCTTCCAGAGTTTGTGGCCTTTTCCAGGCAAGAGCAAATTCAGTGACTTTTTGTCTTCTTTTCAATCTTGCATTGTTACTTTTTAAAAAAATGTAAACTGACCGCAGAGCTGCTTTGGTCTCNGGGGGGGAATCTTTTCTTGCTGTTCAGGATAGCACTTCATTTGCTGTCTGTCCTAGTTTGGGCAGTGCTGCCATCAAACACCTGATTCTGTTAGACCCAGTTAGCAGCGCCAGACTATCAATTCCAGGAGTAGTAATTGCTTTACAAATTGTGCCACCACTGACTTGTTTTTTCCCCCAACATGAGGCACAAAACCACACTACAGCATGCAGCAGTGCTCACGTGTTGCTGTCCTTGTTCCCCTGTAAAAGGGTTAGACTTGCAGAACACAGTTTCTTTTAACAGTTATTTCTAAAAAGATCCATCATGCCAGTACTCAGCTCCCAGCCTGATGGATTTGCTAAAAAACTTTCCCAGAAAGTAAGAAAGTGCTACATCATTCTCTGCAGTGTGAAAATTCACTTGTTCAAATGTTTCATGTCATATATAACAGCAAGGTTTTACTGGGTAATAAAAATATATTTTTTTAAAAATAATTGCCAATATTTATAGGGAAGGTTTTTGTTCAAATCTTGTTTCTTTCCCTTGTCTTATCCTTGACATAGAAATAAATAGCACAGAAAATAATGGGTTTTTTTACTTGCTTGCAGACCTGTAAACAGCCAACCCTCCATTTGCTGTTCGGACAAGGTACCATCACCATGTGCTGGTGACCAGTTACCAGTCAACAGAAATTTTGCTTCTAGCTGGAATCCATTTTTAAGAGCTCTGCAAGCACCAGAGAGCCCTGACAGGAAGGTACTGCAGTGCCTGAGGTGTGCCAAGGACTCGGTGCACAGGAAGAAGGTCATAGTTGAAACACAAGAATTTATTTAATTGTCAGGATTTACCAAACACCAAGCAGTTTTTGTTGGAAGGTTCTAAAATGTGTCCCAGAATATCAATTGTAGACCTTTTGAAACAGGGGTCAGAATTTACAGACCCAAATATTTAATTTATAACAGAAGACAAATTTATATTAGTTATGCACCAGAATTGTACCTAGCAACTCCTCTTAGAATTCTTCTTACTTTCTTGTGATTCTTTTTTTAAATATGAGACTGTAGTTGGTATCTAGCAGCTTTTATGCAGATAGTCTCAGGAAATGTGATGTTAAGGTAAAATGGAAATGCCATAACTTCCTGATGTGCGCTCACTTTCAGCTACCAAATCCATTAGTATTTTCCTCACCAGTCTGGTGCCACAATGACAAAAGCAATCCATGTGTTTTTTTGGTTAAGAGCCATAGGCTACAAAGCACGTCGTACAAATGAAGTGGCTGTGACAAAACACTCAAGCCATATTGAGCAAGTCTGAACCATCCTAAAATACAGAGCTGTAATTCTTGCTTCCCTGGTGTCCCTTTAATTTGCAGCCATGTAGAATAGCAGAAGAAAAACAATTAGCATGTTCTACTCCCTCATTAAAATATGATTACTTGATGATGATATCAAATGCAGGGCAAGAGCCACTGCACAGAAGTTCAGGATTTGCAGCCTTGCCCTGCAGAGCTTGTGCTCATTCTTACACATCAGTGCTCAACACCAAATGCACAGTTCCAGTAGCAGGTTGGACAGAAAACTTGATTTACAGGGTTGTGGGATCCTACCTGTGAACATCTTCCTTCCTCCACTGCGTTCAGTTTTCACTCACTACTCATCCACTTCTGGCCTCCTCTCATCCCCACACCTTGTTTCCAGAAGAACTCATTTCTGTGAGTGACTTGCTGGCCTGACAGAACTGAATGAAGAAGTTTTCTCGTTCCAAGGTGCCCAAGGCAGAGTGGCAGTGCAGGGATCCCAGCTGCTTCACTGAGCTGCAGGCCTGACGGACAGGGTGGGCACGGACGGGAACAGGACAGGGCAGGGCTGGGGTTTGTTCAGAAGGAATTAGAATTCTGTTCAGGTCAGTTCTAGCAGGGAGCTCTACGAGTGGCAGCCACGGAGCCTGTGTTCCACTCATTTTACCTGCTTAATCCTTGTCCAACCTGCTGACGCTGCCAAAAAGACAAGGTGCCATCTGTCCATATATTTTTTTTCAACGTGAAAATAAACTTGGTGGGTTTCATGTATTTTCACACAGCAACTCCAAATCTGTGTAATGAAAACTTCCAGTCACTTCCAAAGGGAACATTTTGATGTTTAATGTGTGCAAGCAGCCTGTATGATGGTACCTGGATCTGACACCCATTTCTGCATTCCACCTCAACACTCATGGCAATGAAGCTTCTTGAACTGGGGCATGACACACTGAGGGATGTGTTGCATTTCTTCATGTCGCTCTGGCAAGTAAGCTATTCTCCGATCAGTGTTGATTTTTTTTTCCCCCCAGTGTTTCCAATTCTTCTAACTCTTAGCATGACACTGAGACCTGTGTGTGCAGATGCCACTTAATATCAAAAAGGGAGGTACATTGTATCCATTTAGCATCCAGAAGCTCAGGACCGTGGATACAAAAGCAAAATAAGGCGTTGAGCAGGATGAGATTCTTGCTAGACCGGACCTGAGCTTAGCAGCAAGGAGACTCAGAAAGCCATTTTTGCTATTTTTCATATATTGATGGCAGTACAGAACAACGGCAGTGTTTTTAAAATGCACTTTTCACAACTCCTTGAAAATGTAACCCAAGGAGAAGTGGTGGTATGGCACAGGTGATCCAGTGCTGATCTGCGAATCCCTTGCTGAACAGACTCCTGAGCAGAGACCAGGTTTCGTAAGGATGGCTAGACAAAGCACAGTCAGCTTCACAGCGGTTTCCAGACTCTCAGGCCCTGGTTGGTCCTCTCGTGGCACCACTGATGCTGGCAGGCAGCGTAGGTTAGCAGGTCTCCCCAAAGTCAGTGGAGATAGGCTGGTGGGGGGCGTGGTGCAACGATTTAGGAAACCAGGCATAACATATCCCAGAAAGTGTCTTAAGCTTGGACTTGTCTAAAGCCACTGAGCTTTGCAACACTTTCCACGTGGGGAACACTTCTAGTGTGGAAAAAATAAGGGACTGACTCTTCCCTGCATGTAAGTTACTTGGGTTTGTTTACATCTTCACACAGAGTGATCAGTTACCAATTCAGATTGCTGATACCTTACAGACAATGCAAGGGTATGAAAAGAATAATAAAGAACTGGGCCCTGAAATTTCCAGTTTAGTTTGTGAATTGTGCAGATCTCAGCCATGCATATCCTCTGTATATGACAGCTTTGCACTTGGAAAAATTACTTCTCCATAAAAGAGTTTCATTCTGCAAGTATAGGCAAGTAAGTGGCCATGTGTTAGTGTGAGAAGGAGAAGGATGCAGCAGGACACCATTTGGGGATTGATCTGATAGTGGCAACAAAATGGGAGTCACTTGGACAGTGCTCTATTGCTCCACGAGGTAGATATTTTCTAGGAACCAGCACAGACCTGAAGGAATATTTTAAAGAAATTAAATTAGATTTAATTTTCCAGCAATTGTGTACACCCCAAATACCACGTGCTGGAACTAGACCTCATGAATTTGCCATTTCTGCTTTAGAAACACACATGGCTATGCTCCGGCTGCTTGACATGCAAAATCGGGCACAGGGGTGCACTGTAATTGTGGGAAGAGGATTTATTCCACCAGCAGGTTCCTGCAGGATTTGTGCATGGCACACAGTTAGTGTCTGGTGATCAGAGTATTCACTAGCAGAGTGCATGCAGTGAGAATGAAATGCATCTTGCAGCCGTCCCTTTACATTAAAGCTGCAACACACTGTGTTTGGAAGCAAGCCCAGGCACAGTTCTGTGTAAGATCTTGTTTACCCTTTCATCCTGAGCGTTCCTGCAAACTGCTGCTTTCTCACTTTTGAATCATTTTCAGTTTTACATTGGGAATGGTGAGGCAGGTTTCTGTAAGCACAGTGGTGAATCAGTGACCTCGCAGTGTGTATAAATGCCAGGAACCCTGTGGAGAATATAAACACAATTGACCATGCAAAGTGAGATATAAGAGAGGAACCTGCATGTAGATATATAACAAGGGAGTTGGCAAGCTGTAAAATAGGGACTTGGGTAAAATAATGAAAAAGGAGAAATTCCTCATTTTCTTGCTCATGTTTTTTCAACAAGAAGCAGAGTGGCATGGTAAGGATGCAGAATAGCATGGAGGGCTCTAAAATGATGGCAGGAGCTGCCAGACTGCTCCCAGGCCCCAGTGCAGAATGTTTTGTCAGGGCAGAAGTGCAACACAGCAAAGCACGGCACAACATACATAGTCCAGTGTTAGCACAGCCCAGCACAGCCCGGCCCAGCTCCGCTCAGCTCAGCTCGGCACGGCACAGCAGTCTCCTGACATCTTGTGGCTTGGCCGCAGAGCACAGCCATCCCTTCCCCCACATCCCCAGGCACTGGTGTCAGCTGGAGCTGATCCTGGCATTAACTGCAGCCACTGGAGATCCTTATATATCCCTGCATTCCTCTCACAAATACAGGGCCACTGCTTTTCCCTCTTGGGCAGGAATGAAGGGTTCAGGTGAGTCTGTTTTCCCCAGCAGCTGTGCATGAGGTTTACTCAGATTTACACCAAAGACACACCTAAACTGGCATCAAACACAGATGAAATCTACCTAAACTAGATCCCAGATTCTGCATGTCATTAACTGCTGGAACAAAACCCTGATCCGAACAGTCTGATTTTGGTATAATCTCCTCAGCCCCACCAGCTCACTTATGCAATCAGGGTCTGCTGATTGGAATTGCTCATTTCTTTTGGTTGCAATGACCCAGCTTCAATGCTAGTCATGCATGGTCTCTAGAGGGAAGGATAGGAATTTTAAGTATTTAATAAGGTGCATTTATTTTTAGACATTGATTACATTTTTTTTAAAAGAGTGGATATCCAGTATGTTAAATTTATACACATACAGAAACCCACACAGCGCAGTCCTAGCCTCCAGTCTAAAAATATAGCTGGCTCTGGAAATATTAATGGTAAAGTCTTTTGTCTCCTCTAAGGAGCTGAGACTGGCTCAGCTTTGCCAAAGTTACTCAGTTTCAGAACTGGCAAAATGATGAATACACTGAATTGTGTAAGCAGAGAAATCAAGTAATTTTCCTGGTGTTGGTCCCAATGAATCTCTTCTGCGTTACTCATTACACCAGGCTCTTACTCTGGGCTTGATTTGCAATGGGAGGGCAGAGGACAGCCACAGCTGGGACTGGAGCTTTTGAACACCATGGCTGGGACTGGTGAAAGCTCAGGCTGGAGTTACAGAGCTGTTGAGTGATGAGGAAGGAGGAGGAAATGAGCTTCTCAGCTATTTTTTGCAAGTGTATTTCACACATTTTATTCTACAGATTGGCAGAATATGGTGCCGAGGGGAAGACACACAGGCAGTATTGACCATTCATTCTCTGGCAGCTCTGTGTGGAGGAGCTGCTGCCCCACCCTGCTGCCTTTCCTTGTCTAGGAAGCATGGTTCAAAGAGGGAAGGAAATTACATGGAAAAGGGAGAGAGGGCTCTCCGCTGACGTGGAGCCCTGGGGAAAAACCTGTGGCCAGAATTAGGACTTGAGAAAGATTATCAGCACTTTCCAAAATGCTTAGCAGGAAATACATGGGGGGAAGTCATATGGTCAGTTCATAAGAATTTATCCCCATTCCCATTCTCCTCCCATTCTTTTAGTTTGGAAGTTAATGTCTGAGGACACCACAGTGCAGAGATGGCAGCAGAAGAAGGCAGAGCAGTGTGGCTGGGAAGCATTGTGAGAAGCTGACATTTCCTTTTCCCTCATGTCTGTGGGATTTCCAGCACATCTGCATCGTAGGGAGGTAGGCACACCAACCAGTTTGGGTATCACTGAGCCTCCACCATTTGGATACACACATCTCCAGCAAGGGCTGTTATGGGAAAGCCAAGGAGTTAAAAAAGCTTCATCTGGCTGGTCTGAGTTTGAAAAAAGTGTGGAATGGAGGAAGTGGCACTAACAGGAGAGGTTACTCCCAATACTCTCTATTTCTCAATGTACTTAAAGCTTGTAATTTAAAAAGATCCAAAGGAGTAAACTTTGACACACTTCACACAATGCCTTTGCATACGTCACAGTCTTGGCTGAAAATAGAAATTGAGCTGATGGGCAGATGTTGTGTTCTGTGATGAAACTTGCACTAGGGTTTAATAAGATAAATTGCCCCTGACTTCGTGTTACCCACAGGACAATTGTGGTTACTGCAGTGGTGACAGCAGGACAGACAGACCATGTCCTGTTCAGCTCTATCAGTCCCTTTGTAAAAGGCTGCTGCAAGGAGACAATTTGTGGTTTGTGGCTCCTCTCTCAAGAGAAGTTATAAACTGAAAGTGATACCAAGTGTTATACAACTAGGGAAGCAATGCACAAAAATTGAAGGAATTAAAATAAGTTTTTTAAATACCTACTTAAAATGTAATTATATAAAAATGTGTGTGCATGATTGACACCCACATGCAAAGCCACACATATGTGAAAGTATGTTTCCTTGAAATTTCAAAAGAAATTATGTGTTTGAAGATATATATTCAATGTTCTGTTGCTGCAAACCAAAGTCATCTGTTTATCTTGACAGCTAAAGAGGGTGAAGGCAGCTGCAATCTGAGCTTCTCTTCCCTCTGGCAGCTGGTAGCTGAAAGCCAGCAAACCCACAGGGGGAGGTGAATTATCCCCACTGATAGGTCTTAGAAGTGGCCACTGCACAGGATAGCTTTGGACTTCCGCGGGTTATGGTTCTCCTAGGAACTCTTGGGTTAATACTCTTTTATATTTTCTTAAGGCCAAATGTGTGTCTGGAAGCTCAGCATCAGGTGACCTCCAGCACCTTGCACTGACTCAGGGCCACCAGTAGAGAAACAAATGCATCACTTACTTTTTCCATACTTTGGATTGCTGTAACTGTCAAGATGCTCTAAGTGGTATTCACTTACAAACACAAGGAGTATGGGATCACTGCTAGAAACAAGAAACATCAAGCAAATCAGGTCCAACTCCTCTGAGTGTATTTAGAGGATGTCCTACTTTTGATGTGTGTCTGGGAGAGAGANAATGTGATTTATATCCATTTCATTATTTTCAGTGACAAAATGCTGCATGTAAGCTGGTTACAGCTGGATTTCTTGGGTGAGCCCAAAGCCCAGTGTGTGTGGCTCCCAGAACACCCCTTGTGATACCTGGGGTGGGAGCCCTCACATCAGTGCATTTTAACAGCAGCCTGCAGCTGTTTGTCACCACTCTGAACTGGCAAGAGGGATTTCTTTATTCATCCTTTTTCTTCACGCAGGTTTTGTGATTTCTGAATCACAACATAAAATCTGTTCAGCTCTGAACAAGCCACGTGGAAAGCAATGCTGAATATATAAGCATGTGGTGTGACTGGAAGCATTGCCATATTTTTCTCTCTGAAGAATTTGTTTAGGTTACATAAAATAAATAGACAGGAGCCCTTGGGTTTTCATTTGGTGGTTCTCCCTCTGTTCTGCTTGGCTTCTCAGCTTTCAATAGATCCCAAGGTCAGGCTGTTATTTGTTGCTAGGCCAAAGTGGCAACCTCCCACCCTAACAATGCTGCTATCTTCATATCATCTGAGCTATGGGGCCACATTGTGATGCTTTGGCAGTGTTGCTAGGGAGGTTGCTAGGTTAGACTGATGTCACTATGTGGGTTATAAATTGCCTTTACCCTGCTGGCCTTAACTTGGCCCCTAACACAATGATCTAGTAGATGGCATCGAAGTGTTCAGGAGAGACATTGGAGCAACATCTTCGGATGCTGAACTTGGCAGCAAACACATGTTGGAGCCGTTCAGTAATCTAGAGGAGAAAATAAACTGTTGTATGAAATGCATTCCTTCATGTCCAGAAATTAACAAAATGGATGCAAAATACCCAGTTTCTACCCATGTGCATGTGCTAAACCCAAGGCTTTACCTTAGTACAGGCTGTGTGCTGTCTTCATGCCCCACTGTTAAGAAGAGGAAAGAAATTTTATGATGACAAAAGGGAGACCTGAGGAAATGAGGTAGGGCGACTTGAGAATTTCTCAGCTTTGAAGAGAAACTGTATGCCACAATTACAACTCTACTAAAATGTGCCACCAATGCCTTTACTACCACAAAAATGCCATTCCACATAGTCAGATTATTTACGTGTTCCTAGTTTGTGATCTCAAGGGTTGTTTTAATCTTGCTGTTACAAAAAAAAATAACAATAGCTGAAGAATCATTTAAATTGATTTTTCAACAGATTAACATATCAAATTTAAAATTTCCATGTTCTGCAGAATATAGGTGTGCAAGTGCACATGTGTGTGTTCATGTGTGCATTTCATTTGTTTTGAAAAGGAATAAATAAAATTAGATAAACATGCATGCTCTTCAGAGCTGTTCTGGCTTAATAAGTAAATACATAATTAGACAGGCTTTTCTCTATGCATGATGTCTTGATATGCATGGCTTTAACTGCACACCTCTCATCAACCTTAATGAAAATTTTGTGGCTAAATCCCCATGCATTGTGTTGAACATCCACCTTAGTATATTTGTAATTAATTTTTAAAGACTGCAGACCAGAACACAGCTCCAACAGTGCCATGTGAATCCATAGGGTGTATACATATTTATAAATGTTTTAAAAATGCATATTATATTTCACCCACAGAGCATAACATCTCTGCTGGCTGGAAACATGTATTAAAGAGGGTAACAAAAATCCAGAGGAAATGTCTTTCAAAAATAGTTAATACATATGGGCTACAGCTGCTTTTTAAAGATTAATTTCTGGGCCATTTACAATGTGGTTTTTATTATCAAGAGCCAATGGACCATATTACAGAAAGTCTTGCTTTGTAAATTCCTTTTGCCCTTCTTGGGCCACTTCTGTTCCACAGGATTTGGTCCTTTCCTTGACAGACTGACCCCGTTGTTCAGAACTGGGCCCGGGCTGTCCCAGGTTAATGCATGTCCTGCTTGGTGTCACTGGAGGAAGCAGCACTCCCTGTGTGTGTACCGAACAGTTAAGGGGAGGGAAGAGATGGAGATCTGAGTCTTTGTTTAAAATGTGGTTTGCAAGGCTGCAAACATAACTTTGCAGAGTCATACACATGGGTGTAGATATTTGCATGCATTAAATATGTGGAAGAGTTTAGAGAGCTGGAATCATACTTTCAAAAATGTGGTCTTATTGAAGCTGAATCCAGTTCTAACTGGATTATTATAATATCTTTCAGTTGTTGATTCCCTATAGCATTTGAAAATGAACTGAAGACTGTATAAAAAACACTTACTGCTTATTCTCTATCTTCTTTTTTTCTTTTCCTGGCCTTCTCCTTTTTTTCTCTGAAAACTTCCAGTCTTTAGCTTAGTGCAATGTAGTCCTCCTTTTCAATGTGTGACTGGACAGAAGGTAAAAGCACACACCTCCATATACACAGCAAATCCTGGCCTGACTCTGTTTCAGCCTCTAAGCAGCAACATTTCTTATATGCAAAGAATTCAGGCTCTCTATTCTTCCTCAGGTCCAAAATCAAGCCTTTTGAGGTTCCTCTTAGACCCACATCAACAAGGGTGGGAGTGGAGAGGGAGAGTGAAGCCAGGAACTGTTAAATCCTGCCAAGCAGCCCAGGGAAGAGAAAAGAGACTGCACGCTCAGAGCTGTATTAAGCGTGACAAATTGCTCTTACCCCTTAGCAAACCATGAGAGGATGGACAGTTTGCTGGGGTGGATCCCAGACATGGGCGAGTGCCTTTCCTAGAGCAGAGGCTTGTCCTCTGTGACCTTGGGCAAATCATTTAACCTCTCTCTGTATCACTGTTCTGTTTCTGAAATGAAAATAAACGGCAGTAATGCACCAGGAAAGCTAAATGTGCTGGTGATTACGAGGGGCTCAGATGAGAATGAAGGTGAGATAAATACTTTAGACAGATTAAAGAAAAAAAAAAATCCTTCCTCAACTCCAGTGAAACCTTCAAACATTAAACTCAGCTTCTTGGTCTGACAGACAGGATGTATCCCTCAATAAACAGGATGGCTTGCATTTTATCATTGCAGTGTAAGTAGATGAGGTTTTTTCAGGGTACTTTTGTTCTTATTCCTCTGGTGGCACTTGGAGTGACATTTCCATATTTGTAGCACTGGTGTGCAAGGCACTCCAAGATGACTTACTTCAGTAGAGGATTCCCTCCGTAACTGGAGCCATTCATTTAGGTCTTTGTCTCATCATACAGTGTTTGCATTAACACTGAAGTATTCATTTCTTGGAAAGTGTTAAAATCTAATATGTAAATTTTGAATGTGCTCCTGGGGCTTTTTCATCTCTGCCAGAATTAAGTGCAAAGGGAATTTTTACAGCTGACTTGTAAATTCCTGACAAGAGGAGTTTATAATAGAAGTGTTGACATAACCTTAACTACAGTGACAACTGAAGCAGGTTTGTTAGGGAAGCAGCAAATAATTTCCTTGCAGGAAGGCAGGAGCTGGGCAGAGAAGGTGAGGCAGCTAAATTTTTTTTCCCCTGAGAATCCCCGGAGGCTACTGTGTGAGACAGCACGTGAAATGAAGCTGAAGCAAATCGCATAGCAGGCAGAAGAAACACTCTGGAATTTGCTCATTTTCATGAAGAAGGTGCAGTTATCCTCTTACAATTTTTTTACAAGCTGTGTTTCTCCCCTCAGAGGTAATCATGAAGGTCTTACAGCGAGTCAGTGCTTGCTTTTAGCCTTACATCTCTCTCTTACTTCTTTCTTTCTCCCTGAACACCTAAGGCAGTCAGGAATGAACTCTGGTGCCTCAACTCCATGCCTTCAACAGGAGTAGGAACCAGCCAGCCCTTTGTTTGCAATCCATCTGTCTCTTAGAATAATATTTTTTTTTAAAGCTACTAAATCTTATTTCCTTGAGTCACCTGCAGGAATTCAAAACCGGAGAATTTAACCACCTAGCAATAGATGGACAAGCCTTTGTGCAGCCAGGCTGAGCCACCATCAACATTGCTGTCACTTAAACAAGAACCAAACCTATTGATAGAAAGAGGTGATTTTAATTAAACCTGAAGCCAAAGGAGCATATGTAGAGTTGATTCTTAGTGCCTTTATTGCTCCAAAGTCAGCTGAGGGTTTTTTTATACCTGTCACTTCTTTCCTGGATGAGAGGAAGAGAAGGTTTTCAACTCCTCTTGCTGTATTAAGGCTGTATTCAGAAGGAGTAGAAGTTTCCTACACCCTTCTGCTGGCTACAACTCTTCCCCGAACCTTTGGGATTAACCTCTGAATGGTATCCTATTTTCCAAAAGGTTTAACAAAATCCTTTTTACACCTTTGCTGTGATGTTTATGTGTGGAGGCAGTGCCCACAGATGAGTGGCAGCAAGATTTACTGGGAGCTGGCACACTGCAGAGCCTGGGTGCTGGGAGGAAGGGGCAATGCCTGACTTTCTCCCTGCTTAGCCTCTGCCCTACCCTGGCATTTTTGGCAAAATCCTGAAGTAACTTTCCTGGAAAGGTGAAAGGTCAAGGGACAGAGTATTCAACACAGAGTAAATAAAAAAGCAGTTGAAAGCAGAGAAAAGGACAGCTCTGAAATGGAAAAGCCAGAACAAAACCCCCTTGGTACATCCTAATTATCCTGGGACAGTTGTGGCCCACAGAGTGTGCAAATAAAGTGCAGGAGCTGCTGCTGAGGGCAGAGGGGACTGAGCAGCCATGCTGAACGCATTCTGTGAGTGCTGCAGAGTGGTTGGAAGGGCAACGTGAGCTGGTCTGGCAGGATGGCAGCAACAGGGGAAGATTAACCAGTAAGTGATCAGTTTGCACAAAATGCAAAGAAAAGCAGACTCCAAATCGTGCATATGCCTTCTCCCTTCTCATTAAAACAATTTGTTTTTTGCCCCTCCCTATATTCTTTCATTTTAATACATGTTGAAATACAACCCCTAGCTCTAAGACTCTGCCAGAAAACCTGGCAGAAATACTTAACTCAGAGCCATAGCCCTGAGCTGGAGGAGATGGAAAACTATCACTTTTTCCCCTGGCAAACCAAACATTCATCAGGGGTGCAACGTGCCAGCAAATGTCTCTGCTTTTTTTCCCCCAGAAAGCTCAGGATTTTCTGTCAGGATTTCCGCTCTGGATGCCTCTGTGTGTGTGAAAGGTCTTTGAACCACGCTGGAGCGGGATCCCAAAGCAGCTTTGCCCCAGCTTCCCAGGGCCTGGGCCGGGGTGGGGCCCTGGCACTTGGTGGCCACAGGGCGAGATGGGCCCGTGGGCAGGGCCAGAAGGGAGATGGGCTCAGCTGGCCGCTCTCCCCTCCCGCCCTTGGAGCTGCAGCGATGCTGCCTGGCCTGCATTCGGGGCTCAGGGCTGGGCTGGGGCATGGTTAAACACATTCAGCCCCAGGTCCCTCACTCTCACAAAAGGATATGGCATGTGGAGTAGATTTACATCAAAAATGAAATGAACGAGGGGCAGAGGATACTGGATATAAGTAGGTATTCAGACTGTGTTTTCCATCTCGCATTCCTAAATCAGGGTAGTGACACAAAGCATTGTCAGCAACAAATTGGGAACATCCAGCACTGCTGTGTTTTGTTCTGTGCTTATGGGACTACTGGGACTGATTTATTCAAATAGTCTTTTAAATTTTGAAAGGGTCTGCCTCTGTAGGCAGTAGCTGTGTTATCTGTATCAGGATACAGAGCTGACATTGCCACCCTTACCCAGACATACTTTCCTTTTCCTATTTTTCTTTTTTTTTTTTTTTCACATTTTCCTCAAACAGTTTTCTACACTAAGTTGGTGTGACAGCAGTGTGTGAAGGAAAAGCTTAGGTGGCAGTTCTGGGTTGGTCAGGGGATGAGAGGCATCCCTTTGCTAGAAGCTTTCCAGAATAGTTTCAGAATCAAAATAATTCACTGAGGAAAATGTAGATGTTGAGCCTAACTCAGAGCAGGATGGGCAACCACACATCCTCTTCCAGATCTTTGATATGAGGCATAAGAACTTTTTATGGCAAAGGCTTTCATCTTCTGTCCAGACACTCTCATGAAACATGTGGGAACTTAACAGCTTTGAAATATTTTTGTAGAAATTTGCCATCCAATTGAAACGTTACTGGGACAAGGAACAGATGGACAAAATGACCATAGAGTCCTTTTT
>VWZN01014450.1:631629-647827 GCA_013396955.1 Regulus satrapa | reverse complement strand
AAAAAAAAAAAAAAAAAAAAAGGTGCCAAGATTAATGGATATAATTTACCTGGAAAAAAAAAAGGATTTAAAACCTGAACGTGTCAAATGTGCATGGAAGCCAAGGCTCCCTTTGTGTGCTCCCAGAGGGTTGCCTCCACATGCACACTCACCCCCTGCTGTAAGAGATCCATTTTATAGATTCAAGGACAGCTCTCTCCATGAGAAGAAGGGATGTTGCCAAGATACCAGATGCGGTCCCATTCAAGACCACTCATAGGAGCAATTCAAGATGAAATCAAATTAGATGTGTTGGTTATACATAGTGCAGCCTGCTTGGGATACTAAATGACAGAGTTTGCCAATAATTAAGTGAAATCTCAGAGATGATGAGTCCCCAGAGCTCTCTAGGTTATGTCGGTCTAATTCTAAGTGTCATCATTATAGCAGCAGAACAAAATACTCTGCATAGGCTACAGAGCTGGAATTTTACTGTGGATATCAGTGCTATGGGGCAATACAGAGCTTCTTTACATATCTTCTGCTATTACACTTCCTTAACCTTTCCCTGATATAAAGCTCCTGAAACCTGACTCCCACTTAATAATTGATAGTTAGCACTAACTATCCATAGCAATATTCATATTCAAAGCTCTTTACAAAGAGCTCATTAGTCTCTCTGAACCCACTCCCCCTTGAGGTGTCCACCACAATTATCCTAATTTTGCAGAAAGGGAAACTGAGGCAGAAAGGTTGTGCCTTATCCTGGGGCTGGAGGATAGTGTAACAGCCAGCCCTAGTGCTCAGGGTCCTCCCCATGAGAGAGCTGCCTGAACTTCTGGTGGTAGGAAGTAGGTTGTTCTCAGATTTGATGAGGGAACAGATGTGCAAGGAGGGTTTCTCCAGCCCTGGAAGTCCTCCACAGGGAACTGCTGAGCATTCCCATGGTCTGCAGGCAGTGAGGAGCCAGAGTAGCCTGCTGCCAGGTGCTGTAGCCTTCAAGAAATTCTCTTCAGGTCTGCCTGGGTGGATCCTGCCCTGAGAGGAGGCTGGAAGACTATGGACAGGTGAAAAAAGTGCCACTTCTGAGTATATTGTGGCAAGGAAGCTTGAGCTCCCTTGGCAGGCGCACTGGAGGCCATGGGGACGGAGCCACTTAGCCCTGCTCGTTGGGCTGAGAGGCCCAGGGAACACAGTGGGCATACCTTGTATGAGGGTTCAGAGCACAAGACAGGCCAGATCAGACCCAAGAAAACCACCCTCCCCAGCCTTCTCACAGCAGCACTGAGCCCTGATAGAATCCATTTACCTGGAGTTTTAGTGTCTTAATGGTGCCCATTTCATTGTTAGCCCCTGCTCTGCTTCCAGAAAACTGAGCATCACAACCATTTTCAGAAGAGGAATGACTATTTCCAGCTTTGCAAGCATTCACTTCCTATCACTTGGAGTTGAAATCATGTGGCACTGAATTTGTGATTCAGGAAGGTCACTCGCTGAACCCTCCTGAAGAACAAGACCTGATTTAAAAAGAAATAACCTAAATATTAAAAATAAAGAAGTTAATGGAGGGCAGATATGAAAACATCAGTTTGAAGCTAATACTCTTAAGAAAGACTTGTCTCAAATTTAACACCTGCTGTGTACAAAAGAAGGGAAAAGTCTTGGGGACTGTAGCATCCATGTTGCTATAGCCACTAGCAGCACACAGGAAGACAAAATCTGCATCCTGTTAGCCCCTGGCTATAGTGACAAAGGTGGCAGGGGTGGCACAGGAATACCCAGTGCTGTGATACCTCCCTTGACCCCATTCAGCCCTGGTTACAGACACTTCTCTGCTGTCTGTGCTGTTCCTGCTGCCCTGGCCACCCTCCCACTGGCACCTCACTGTTCCTCCAGGAGCTCCGCAGAGCTCAGCCTGCCCTGAGCTCTGCACCCTTCTCTGGACAGAGGGACAGTGCCAGGGACCTGGGCTCATCCACAATGGAAAACAGCATCCTTAAGATGACTAGGCAGAAGTTATAAAATTTACAGAAGGTTCTGATAAAGATCTTGGGAAACTATGTTCATATTGCTAAAAGATTCAAACCTAAGAGGTTTTTAATTAAAGACTGAGGCACTCAGAGCTATCTTAGCAAAGAGGCAATAAAATTATTGACTAAATCACTAGCAAAGGCAACTGAAGCAAGGAGTTTAAATTATTTCCAGAGACTGTTGTCCAAGTGAAGGTTATAGTGAGAGAGCCAGCAGTGCAATTAAACCAAAATGAGGTCAAGCATGTTGGGCCTTAAGGCCTCTGCCTGCTCCTCAGATTTCTTTTGTTCTTATAATTCAATTATAAAGACCCTCACTCAAGAACCATTTAACTGTCTCGTAAAGCAGTTTGTAAACTTTTTCATTTTTCTGTAAATTGTCTCCTTAAAGTGTCTTTCAGTGTTTCAGGCAGCATGGAGTGTACATGGGTTTCACAGTGCCTTTTGTTCTCATTTGAGCATCACATGCCCACGGTTGTTTTTACTGGCCAGGGCTCTCCCAGAGCATCCCATGCAAAGCACCTGTCACTGGAGGTGGTCACGGATAAAAACGATGTGATGAGGAGCTGGAACAATTGTCTCTCATTCCCTCTTGCTCCATCCTCTTCCCCCCCACCACTAGCTTTTCTTTGTCCCGTTTCTGCATGAGTCAGAAAGAGGGTAAGTTGTGTGTGTGCCTAATTTCCTGCCCACTAGGTCATGTATCCCAACCCTTAACATCATAAATGAGGGAAGTCTTCTGGCCAGCAGATGCCTCTGTAGATTCGTTATCATAGAATTAAACACCCTTAAGGTATAGGGACCTTTTTTCTTTTTACACTTTTTTCCAATTATTTTTGGTAGAAATATAAGTGTAGAATGGGATTAGTTGGAAGTTAGGGAGCATCCAAATGCAAAACTTTTGCAGAGTGCAATTCATCTTTTGACAATTTCCACTGACCAGAAGGGAAGCTCACATACCTTGGAGATGTCCTGGGACTGTGTCTCGTAGTGCAACTTTTCCTGTTCAAAGAGTGAATCCCAGTTATTTATTCCTTTCCAAGTAAGAGAGCATTTGAAGTATGAAACCATTCCTGATTCACCTATAGAAAGAGGATAGAACTGGTGTGATTACAAATTCTTCTACAAGCAATTTAAGCACAAAACTTTTGTTCATATCATGGCTTTAGAGCATCAAGGGTCTTGGGTTTCTGTCTGCATCATGAGGGGCTTTCATGCCTTTGTAAACCAAGCCCAGGGTAGCTGTCTTTAATTGAGCCTTACCTATAAAACCTCGTACCTACAAGTGTTCCCTTGTAAAAATTAATATCCACAAGTGGCAGCATTCTTTCTGTCCTGTGAAACTCCAAGTGGCAGATCTCTGCTTGGAGATTAATTGAATCCTAGAAGTGACTGTTGTACTAGGGAGAGAAATATTTATTCCTCTTCTCTATTTCTTTTAATTACAGCTCAGACAGTTTGGTTGAGACATTGGAAGTAGGACTGACAGCTGTTTTCTCAGGAAGGTCCTGCAGAGATGGTGTGATCTGTTCCCTCACTGCATCTCAGCAGGAGCTGGGCAGCTCAGTGGTCTGAAATCTGTCAGCCTTCGCTCCGTGGGTCCTCATAGACTGGCCAGCCTCTGTTCCCAAAACTGTACAAAAGAAGGGTTTAGTGGGGTGGCTGCTCATGTCCTGCAGAGAGGAGCACTGACCCTGTTAGCAGCAATACTCAAATGACCCCTGGTGATAGAAATGACCTCAGAACTCACTTTGTGACTGATCCCTCTTACAAAGTTAACATCTTCTTTCTCAGTTCATTAACATCTTATGCCTCCTTCCCCAGAGGGAAGAAATGTCAATACATGAGAGAGGAAGATAAGTTAATGCTACATTGAAGAGCTAGAGATTTTGGAACTGCTGAGGTAAGATACCTGTGTCTGTGCTAACTCAGCCACACTGCACACAGACTGTACAGCAGCCTTGTTTCACTGGTCATGTGCATAGATTAATGCAATTACCATTATCAAAATATTTCCCAAAGTATTGCTTCTTGTCACGTTATAGCTGGGGTCAATGCTTGTACCATGGTGGCATGTGTATGTGCTCAGGGAACTCAGTGCCCAGGACTACAGCTCCCTTCAGTCATGGGACATAGATTTACTGAGTTGGACTCTGGATAGCTGCAAGCCCAGGGGCACTTCCTGGATGGCAAAGGAGATTTTAGCTGAGAAAGTGCTCTTATTACTGTAAAAACTTAATGCACAATGTCAAATATTTCACACCCAAGCCGATACTGGCAAAATGCCAGAAATATTCGGGTTTCGCTTGGGGTGTAAATGTAGTTGATCATCTGTAATTCAAAAGCTTTTATTTCAAAGGAGAGAGACAGTGTGTTGCAATAGACTTTGTAGTGATAAATATCAACTGTGCCACTTCTCTCCCAAAAGGGATTTCCCACAGTTCTTTAGTAATATACAGTTCAAAAGGCCATACTGAGATTTATAGAGCTATACATGCAAAAACTGGCATCCGAGGCACTTTGCTCAGCTAAAGTAGATTTGACTTGCAGCCTTCACAGTTCTGCACAGCTCAGGAAGCAGCCACAGGTCCAGGGTGCCAGCAGGCCTGAGTGGTTGGTGAATGTGTGCTGGCTGGGTCACTCAGACTCAGGTCACTCAGGTCTGTAGAGGCAGTTAATCTAGAGAGCCCTCGGTTGTGTGACCAGATATTCTGGAAACTTTCAAATGTACTCAGCCAGCACATCTCATCAGACTGGAGTAAATGGACAGAAATTAATTTAAATCAAGAGAGTTAAAGCAACTGATGGCAGCAGTGAATTTAGTCCTCTCCAGGCATAAATTGTAATTTTAAACTGATCTATTTTTCTTCTTTTCTATTCTATTCCTGTTTATTCTATCATCTATTCTGTTCACTTTAAAGCTCCACCCACATTCTAATCCACTTCCATAGTAATAGTTCTTGCTTGTGAATGTCCACGGAATGCCCCAAAACACTTTCTATGAAGACATAGGAAAATTAGATAAAATTACGAAGAAAAACCACTTTATATACGTGCTTGAATTCTCAACTTCATATAAGGAATATACATTGACCCATTATTGTTCTCCATATTTTCCATTGTTTAAAGATTTACAGATAAATGCAGTATCTGTCTACACCATTTACAGACTTCTCATCTAATTTTAACTGTGCCCTGAGGGACCTCAAGGTGTGGGGATTTGGGAGCCATGTGGAAATACTAGATTTGTTAAATGGATGGGCAATAACTTTCAATAGCAAATATGTGAATTCAAGTATCTGTAAGCACCTGTAAGCACCTAGATTTTCAGTCTGGATTTTCAGACATTGGAGCAACATGCAGAAGAGCAACAGGAGTTTTGTTATTGTAGAACGTCACAAGAATTTAATACAAAAAAGACGAGATATAAGACAGGACTGCATAACATCTGACCAAGAGCCTGTGGTGCCTGCCAAGAACTTTCTTTGACCCATCATGATGCTCTGGCAAACAGACCTCTCTGGACTGTCTTCTAACCAGAGTCCACAGCTGGGATGACACCGAGCCTGCTCAGCACTGGCACACATGGGATTTGCTAACTCTCAGCCATTTAATTAGCTGAAAATCAAGAATGAGCTTTCCTCTTGGTTAGTAGCTGCATGGCAGGAAGAGTTTTCTTCCATCCCAGACGGAATGTGTCTGCAAAAGGCACGTATGGAAACAGGGGGTGGCTGCTCTGCTCAGTTTAGCACTTGTGAGACTTGAGCCAGATTGCCAGAGTCTGGACTCTGCAGTCTGAAAAGAGCAAAAGCAGGGAGGCAGAGAAAGAGAGGGAGAGCTAAAGCACTAAGAGATTGAGAAAACATGACCTGTGAGTAAAGGCTGAAAGAACTGTCTTCATTAAATCTAGAAAAGTAATGAGGGAAGCTGTGAGACTCCAAAAATGTAAATGGTGTTTCTATTTTATATTTATATTTTTAAATCATCACTCCCTAGGTACATTAACACAGGATAAGAGATAGTGGGCTAATTTATAGCAAAGGGTACTATGTTAAATAGTGAGGCTTCATTTCTGAGTGTGTGGATATTTGCTGAGGATAAACACAATCTCCTGTTTCCATATATGTATCTTTATCTCCTGAAACTTGGTTTCTAACATTATGAATTAAGCCTTTCATGAAAACTCCAAAGCAATGAGACAACTGGTGTTCAAAATTGTGCTCAGAAAAAGACATTTTAGAGACACGTCACCCTCAAATCCACAGTAAGCAATATGTTATCTGCATTTGGCAGAAAAATCAGATTATCTGCTTCTTTTATGAGAGTTTCAGTGTTGTGCCATTCCACCGCTCACGTACCTATTGGCTGATCTATTCTGATTATGCCTAGCAGAATCACAATGACACCTTGTTTATAACACATACATGGCACCACTTGAAAGACACACATCGATATTGGGAATAATGGGTAAAATGGTTATGGTCATAAACTTATTCCCACTCCTCACAGCAAACAATGTAAAAAGTACTTTCAAAAAGTCTATCAAACAGCTCTACTTTTACAGTGACTGTGAACATTTGAAGATGGGAATTGAAATAAAAGTGAAATTTCTTACAAAATTCACTTTACAAAAGAAGTTTGCCATTTTTATTCAATCTTTTCTACAAGCCATCCAGACAAGTACCAAGAATCTTTCATTGCAGGATAAATCATATTGGGCACACATGAGAAGTATGCAGAGAATAAAACAATTTGTCACTGTTCCAGGCACTGAGAATGAATCCTGGTCTGATGGAACTTGCAAATAACAGGCCCCTGGATTTCAATGAGATAATAATTTGATCGATGCTATTGCTTCTGTCTCTTTCTTTGATATTTCTGTAATTGCCTCTTCTTATTTTAATCCAAAACAACTGAGATAGAAAGGAAAAGCCACATATGTTTTTACAAGAAAAGGTTAATACATAACATTAAAAAAATGTTTCATCAAAGGTGAAACTATTTAAAATGCAAAACAGATACTAGAGAACTGACAAATTCAAGTTCTTAGTATTTTTATTTAAGATCTTTCAAGTATTCATTTGCCAGGTATACTTGTTTAAGTTTTTTAATGTATTCAATTAGTCATATTAGGTTCTTTTTTATGCCCACTTCTCATGAATCACTTGACAGATGGACTTCTACAAGCACATCCCTTTGGGGAAAGTAAATTTTAAGTGATAATAGGAACATAAGACATGGCATCCTGGATCAGAGCAAAGGTCTGTCTGTCCATACCCCAGATCCATCAGTAGCCAGGAGCCAGGTATATTAGATTTTAACAGTAATGACTTTGATCTTTCAGTGAGTATTAAGTTGGTGACTAAACAGAAAATCAAAAGAGATCCCAAGAGCAGAACATTCCAAAAGTCAGGAGAAAGAGCAGGTGAGGCCAGGGTTTCTGGCTGTGTCTCTCCAGGCCCCAGGCTGTGTGTGCTGTCCCAATGGCCTCCACTCGTTTCGCTCTGCCCAGCAGGGACAATGGCCTGGGGAGCTGGGCAGTTGTTCTGCAAAATGGAAGTGTGCAATTAAACTCTAGCAACAGGAATGGAACATGGAGAGAAAAGAAATGGCTGGAGGGGGAACAGAGCAGGGTGGACACCGGGAGGTCAGAGCAGGGGCAGTTTGATGCTGGCATGGGGAGTAGTTCTACCAAAAAGGATGGCTTGGGTTTAGGAACTTGGACTTGCCCAGAGTACCAATACTGGCAATGTCTCTAACCTGTTCTCTCATTTCCAGAGTCAGAGCTTCACTTCTTCCAGTGAAATTGTAGTTAAAAGTTCTCAGGATTTAGCACATCTTTAATGGCTGCTGTCTCAATTAAACTGCATCTGTGATAAGAACAGCCCCCCTGGAGCCCCAACAGGGACTTAAACACACAGTGAGTAAATTAAATAATTGTGTAAATTATAAAGTTTACATCTACTGGTTATTGCATTAAAAACTATATATAGAGCACATACTTTATATAAACTTTCTACTTTAGGAAATCTTACAAAAAAAGGTGTTTAGTCTGCCAAAAATCTGCAAGGATCACTGATAATTTGTTGATCAGCATAAGGTTCATTAAATCTATGCACTTCATTATCTGATTAATTCAGAGGCAGGTTTGTAATCAGTGATGAAATGTTTAAGATTCTATAGCTCTGGCCTCTACAACCTCCTGCAGCTCATTAGAAAAGCTAATCAGATAGAATTTTCCACCATTCTGTTTATTGTAGCCCTAATGGAAGACAATCACTTTAAAATTACACACTTAGCAGGTAATTTCTAAAAGCCATAAGCCATGGAAGCTGTCTTCTCCCTGGGTTCTTTGTCTTTCTTTAGTAGGGTAAGGTAAGCAATGGAGAATTCTGTTAGAACTTGGAGAGCTATTTTGCAATATAGAATACTGTGTAAATGCTGCTGAAAAATTCTTTTTGTCTTTACAGTGTTTCTTGGGAGCCCTTTCAGAGATCATGTTTGATGAGTTTGATTTAAAACTTAGGTGGTTTCCTACTTTGTGGTTTGATTATTTGAAGCATTAAGAACTTTCTTCACATCCTCTTATTTTGAAATGAATAGCATTAATTAAAAAAAAAAAACCAAACCTTCTTGATCTTGGGGTTTCACATATCAGCTACAGACACTTATGCTGGAGCTTTCTGAAGTCACTGATATCATCTGAAGGAAAATTATGACAATATTTAATGATGAAGAGCTAGAATTAAGGTGACTTAAAATGTAAAGTATTCTTAAATTTTTAATAACTGAATCTCTGGGAGCTATGAGAAGAGACAGCAGAAGCTGACAGTCATCACCTGCAATACTTCTGCCCCTCCTCTGTTTTTCTGAAGGGGAATTGGGGAATGCAGAAGGAACAGTCAACACCTGAGAAACACTGCTATCCCACGTGTTAGGGAAAAGCTCCTTGAGGTAAAGCAAATGTGAAGAATCATGGACTGGGAGCCAGATGCAAGGTGGCAAAATGACTCCTCTGTGCTCTCTCAATCATGTGGACAAAAGTCCACTTGTGGTTTGACTGTCACATGTTACTCCCTTATTTTAACATGTGAAAGGATGGGCTCCCTGGGACTGGACAGGCACTCATGGAGACAGGGGATGAAGGCATTTGTCCCCTTGCACATAGCCAGAATTGAACCCATTACAGAATGGAGGATGCCATTTTGACTGGGAACATGCTTTGGTAATGTGGAGGAAATAAGTCACATAAGGATTTCTTTTCTTTAGTGATTTATTGTAAGAAGACCCAATCCAAACTTTTCCTGCCAAACCATGTTTATCACATCTCTACCTACAGGCAATAAGGAGTAAAGGCATAGCCACTGAACACTATGAAGAAGACAAATAACTAATACAAATTCGTCCTTTTGTCAACCAGCATGCTCTAAATTTGCCAGCTTGAAGGGCTGGATCCTGCTTTGTGGATCTGTCTTCTTGTCAAGTCTATGCATAAGCAGCAAGTTGCTAATGCCAGCTCTGAGTCCTCCTCCTGCATGGATGTGACAGCTTAACAGTTGTGCTTGGGTCACAGAAATGAAATGTGCTGTGCAGAAAAGGTCAGGGGCTAAAGTCATGGCAAAGTGGATCCCCTTCACTGGATGACACTCCTGCTTCTTCTTGGTTAGAACAACATTAGGGGGTATGAAATACTGGAATTGTAAAACTAGATTTGGGTTAATGTCATGTTACCACAGGGTCTGCTCCATCAAATTGAGCTAAAAGTAGAGGAGAGAAGGGCACCCATCAGAGCGTCCAGCCCGTGTCAGCTTTGCTGTAAAAGAGTATTTCTTTCAGTGGGGCATTCAGCAGGAGTGTGTGGGCTCCAGTTCCTGGGATCAACAATCCTGTGGATTGTTCTGTGTGTGTCTGGCCGAGCCACCCAGCCCTGGTCATTTTGCAGACCTGTGCTCTCAACGGGCTGGACATACTGGGAGCAGGGGAAAGTACCGAAGTATTTTAAGGACTGGAAATCCCGAGTTTATATAGCTGCAGTGTATCACAGTGATGAAGAGCAAGTGTTTTGCTTTAAAAGTTCCTTTTTAAAAATCCCCTGAAGGCGACACTGGGGCTGAGAAGCTAAGGGACACTGGGGGCACGGCCAGACTCGAGGGCCGCAGAGGGCTCGTTCCCCGGGCTCTGCTGCCACCTAATGGTGTCCCCACAGCCCGAGCCGGCCTCGGAAACCCTCCTGGCCTCCGGGAGCAGCTCTTCCCTTGCCCCTTTTTATTCCATAAACAGGGCCTTGCCGACTGTCTCTGGCACAGCCGGCAGCGAGGAACAAAGGGCAGGGTTACGCCAGTAGTTAGGTGAAGTTTCCTGTGTTCCGTACCTCGCTGTAAAACCACCTAAGGCTCATAGATTGGAAAGATTTTAAAAGCACCTTCTAAATTCCTGATAGAGATTTAGGTAATCTACAGGCAGGTCAGAAGGCAGACCAGTTCCTGGGCAGTGAGAGTGTCCCTACCTCTGGGAGGGACAGATTGGCTTCTCCACAAAAAACAGTAGAACCCACACTAGACCTTGTCACTTCACATTTGCAAAATCCCCTTCTCATCAAAGAGATTCGTACATCAGTTAACTGTAAACTCACTGTGTTGCACTGTTAACTAAACACGGTGCAAGGGCAAGATAACTCTCATGAGGTTTTACAAGTTTATCCTTCAATAAATAGTGGGTTTAAAAGCAAATGCTGAAATTTTAGAAGAAATATGTTGCTCTAAGTAAGCCTGTATCACAAGAAAGCCATCTCCAACATCCATGTTTGCAAAATCCAAACATGAAACACATTTGTATCTCAAAAGACAAAAAAAAAGTGAGAAATAAAAAAAACAACAATGCTTTAAAAACCAGTAAACCTTCTACTAGTCTAAACAAATAATCATATTAAATAATGTTATTTAAATTTAAATATTTGAATGTTCACTTATTTAAAAACTTATTTTAAAATACTCCACATATAATTTAGCTGTGAGCCACCCTTTATACCATTCCTTTGGAAGATCTTCTGGCATTGTGACCAGCTGATATACAAAATGTTCACTGATGATGCCTGGATGGAGTAACAAATCCCATTGGTGCTGAGTTTGGCTCCCGCTGCTCTTGGTTAGTGTGTCATTTCACATCTTGAGGTCACACTTCCACTTTTGATCTTTGCTGAAGGTTGGGTTGCAAGCTTTGGAACACAGACCAGTGGACCTCTGCCTCATCACATTTCGTTAGGGTACACAGCATGTAAATAGTTGCTGCTTGGCATCCAAGTGACCTTGGTTGAAACAGGATGATGCTCCTAAGTGTTTAAACATTTTGGAGCTATTTAAGTCTCTCCCTTCTAGGATGGTGCCTCTAACAGGAATTTCCTTTTTATATTACACTTTGAAGTAGAATTTAGTAGGTCTGACTTTTCAAAATCCCAATCTTCAATCATTGCTTAATCTCTGAGCTGACTGCCTGTCCATGGAAACCACATTTACTATCTACACAGCCAGCACAACTGGAGGCTCCCAGCCAACAACAATACTTCTCCCAAATTATTTGACTGAACTTAGATTTTTTGGATAAGGTTCTGACGCATGATTAAGGGGAATCATTGTATCTCCTGATCTACCAGCCAACACAGTGACACAGATTTCTTTGTCACGACCGTCTCTTTTTCCTCCATTGCTCATGCTTCTGCTGAAAAATCTCACTTCAAGGTCTGCATTCTGCAAGAGCTCGCTTGGCCATGGAGGCTCAATGTCATCCTTTGTCACATTCGAGGGGACTTGTTCTCCTCTGCCATCTGTCAGCTCTCCCTCCAATCAACCATCCTCATCCAAGTCTTAAAAGCTGTAAGCCACTTCTCCACTAGTTAGAGGAGGCTCTACTTCAGGGTGCTCCTTAGGTCCATCCAAAGGCTTAGAGCCATGTTGAGCTAAGAATACTCCACATTTTGCAGCATATTGTCTTGGAGACTCCAGGGTTAAGGAACACTTGTCTGTTACTGACTCCTGTGTCTTAGTGGCCTCATCTGAAAGAAGCTGAGACTAATTGCCTTGAAAGTGGTCTGGTGTCACTACCTGTATCTTTCTCCCAGTTGCTGGGCAGTAGAAGCAGTTCAGTGTCCCTGTGCTGCTTTGCCTCCTGCCACATTTCCAGAGCTTGCCACTCTCAAGGCAGTTTTTATTTTGAAGAACATTTCATAGTCCCTTTAGGTCTCTCTGGGGGTGATTGTCCCCAACTATCACAGTTGCTCAAGGTTTTTTTTTCAGAAAAAAAGGGTCTTTTTCACTGCGATATTCAGAGTTTTTAGCACCATAGGGCCCTGTCTCTGATTCAGGCTGATAGAAGCTAATTAAGCATGAATAGAAAGGAGCCTAAAGTTCATTATTGTTGTAATACTTTGTATATTCCTCTCTCCATCTCTAGACCAGGTTCCAGCATCAAAGGGGACTTAATGCATTTAGTTTTTTAATCAGTTAACAAACATTGCATTCAAGGCAAAAGGCATCTGTAGAGGACAGAATCATTTTAATAACATTCACGGCATACAAAATGCAGGAGGAAGACAATGAGTTTATAATTCTATAATAGATACTTACTAGAAAGAACAAATGTCAGATGACAATCATCATACATAATTAATTGCTTTATAATGCTTGTCATTAGAGATCTAAGAGACTGAAGAGACAAGAAAACCTACATAAAAAACTTTAAATTGTTGGCCAGGAATAAAGGATGGAGGATTGTCAACAGGATAATAAATTATGTCTTCCTTTTTTAAATTTTTTTTTTAACCATTTTAGATTTAATAATTCCAGCAGAGAGGCATATAATTATTTAAGGTATTAATTATTTTTTAATCTTACCTTTTTACCTTTTTCCTTGCTCCTATAGCTTAATTTTGCCCCTGTGGATTACAGGTCCCTTTGATATATTTTCAAGGTATTGGAACCCATTTGAAATCTGAATTCTGTCTATATTCTGGAAACCATCATATCCAAGGAATCCTGAATGTCTGAAGTATCCAGCTGGACCAGAACAGAGGATACTGTTCTGTATCCCACCCCTCTCTCACTGTCCATGGCAGGGGAGGATGGTTTATTTAGGGACCACCATGCAAGCCAGCAGTCTGTCACCTCACACTTCCAAGTATCCATAATTACAACCAGGCATCAATTGAAGATGTTAGATGGTTATTCCACGCCTATTCTCTTTCTTAATCCATGCGTAGACCTGTTACCCAGTTTGGCTAGTTTCATTTTGAACCTGCTGATTGTTGCCTGTAGGGAGTTGCAAACATTAATTACCTGCTGAGGAAAAGGCCCTGTCTTTGGGCACTTTGTAATGCCTGATCAGTCTCCATGTGTGTGTACCTTCATTCCAGTCTGACAAATGACAGCTTCATATTCATTTCAGCTCCTGCCTTTATGATTTCATAAGCCTTGATCATATTTTCTCAGCCTCCTCCCCTGCAGGTGGAAGAGCCTCAGCCACTTTAATGTCTCTTAGTGCATCACTGTTGCACTCCCTTGATCACCACTTCTGCTCTTCTCTTTACCTTCCCTGGTTCTGTTGTGTTGTTGTGGTGCAGTAATGTCTCGCTCTCAAGCACAGTGTGGGGACACCAAGGTTTCATATAGCAACCAAATTATTCTTATTCTTTCATCTTCCCTTCAGTTTCCATGAGGTTTTTGTTTTCTTTCAGATGGACATTTCTGAATGTAGCCAGGAAAGTAGCCAGGAGAATTTTTTTCTGATGTTTCCAATGGTTGGATTCTTGTGGCTCACTTGTTCACAAAGTCTGTTTGCACAATATCTTTTTTTAGAAGTGGAACAGTTATGTTGCTTTAAAAAGTGGAAATGTGATAGAAAGTTATCTTTGGCAGAGAGCAGGCATAAGTATAGTGTCCAATCTTTTGAAGACATTACAGGATAAACACTAAAACCTGCATTCTGGACACTCCTAAGTGTCAGATATAATATTGCATACAACCTAGAAACCACACCAAAAGACAAGTTTAAAAATGTAGGACTATCTTCCAAGCTATGTAACAAACGGCCTGAATTTTGCTGCTGACAGAAGAGTACAAGGTATAATTGATGAAATCCTGTCTGAAAAGAAATTCCTGCTGCTTCTCCAGGATTCTACAACAGCGTGTACTGACGTAGTAACTGGCACCCAGGTGAAATCCAGCACTGGGAGTATGACTGCAGTCCTTGGGCATCCACAACATGCACATGAGTGTTGGCACCATCAGGTCTGCTCTGGATCCAGCCTGGCCCAGGCCCTGGAAGGATCCAGGGTACTGGCAGCAGGTGTGTGAGATGTGCCCAGTTCTGTGTAAACTTCTCAAACACTGCTGTAATAAATGATTTCAACATTAAGTGTGAATTTGTGAGGACAGCTACACTCAACACCAATTTCTTAAGAGCTGGCTGGGCTGTTGTTCGTTATAGCGTGGGTGGTATTTTTGTCTTGTTAAAGGAAATGCGGATTATCTTACAGTTATCCCAGTTGCTTCTAACACTCTCTTACAAGCTGTAAATTCATGGATTAAAACTACAGACAGTAATTTCAGAATTCCCTGTGGTGCTTCTAGTACTCTCTGGTGTTTGGTGGCTCCATATCTCAATGCAGGTATAGATGAGAGATGAAAGATTTGTATTTTGGGGAAAAATCTTTAGAGAATATGCAAAGACATATGGTAGTCTTGGAAAATTACACAGTCAAATAAAGATGAGATGAAGATATAAATAGAGTTTTGGCAAATAAAGAAATCAAGATAGTATCTAAAGCAGCTTGTTTTTCATATTTGTAGACATCTGGATAATCAGTTGTAAGAGCTCTTCTTCCAAGTTACCATGGTATCAGATTTAGGTATTTCTACATTTCACAAACATAGAATCCGAACTAGCTTTTTATCAGATGTCAGCATTTTTAAATCTTCATCACCAGCGTCCCACTTCAGCAGCACATCAAGAATCCTCAGAGAGTCTCTGCAGCTTCTGGTTTCTCACGGCCTGAGCCTGCCTGGTGCGTGTGTAACCTCTCCACCCAGTCAGCACAGGCTCACTTTGCATCTCTCCACTACTTCCCCACCAGGGTCTGCCTCTTTCAGCTTCCTCTGACTCCATTTTCTGGGAGTAAAATGAATGCAAAAGTCTTTACATATCTAATAGAATAGTTATCATGATCATCAAATATATTTAATAACTATTTATAAACTATTTCATAATGTGCATATTAAGTAGGTGAGGACTAAGGTGATTCCTGTAGGTGCTCTATAGCTTATTTCATTAACAAATGTTGATTGAGTTTTGTAGCAATAAGCACTATATTAATGTAAATATTGATTAGCAGATAGCTTATTCAAGGACTAAGTTTTTGAAAGCCTGTTGTAATAACCACAACATTTCTTTTTTCAGGTTGTATGAGTCTGTAAAGTTTATTTTGGAGCTTAGAAATCTGTTGGTGAGTTGTTCTGTAGAACAAGTGTTAGATCAAGTGGGGACATGTATTGACACAAGGGTGGGGGAAAGGGGAACTGAGGCCATGCATCCAGCAATCCTGGAGTAATTCCTGAGCACATTGGGTCAATGGAAAAGGTTTTAGGGAGCAAGTCAGGTACCTGGACAGAGGAGTCTGGTGGCATTTTAGATGTGATGTTTTAACTCATGTCCCGTGCCCGTGTAGCAACTCCTGTCTGCCAGCCCTGTGCCTTGGATACCTGAGCACACCTGGTGCTGTGGATCAGAGCTGGGCAGCAGCTACAGTAAGAGCTCCACTAAAGGGCTAAAAGGCACATGGCAAATGACAGGCTTGACTTGTACTGACCGGGAATTTTCTCCCCGGCACTTTGTCTCCACAGCACTTTTCTGTCAGATCACGGCACAGTGCTGGACACAGGGCGACGCTGGACCGGGCTGCTCAAGAGGAGGGAATGCCAAGGGTGCTTTCATCAGAGACCAGCGGAGCTGAGGATCATTCTTTGGTCAGGTATCTCTGGCTGTAGAGAAATCTCCCGTCACTTCGCTGCCGAGGAAGACGGTATCGATTCTGTGGGATGCACACTAAATACAAAAAGGAACAGCAACCTTTTTAAAATCAATGATGGGTGATTGGAAAGGCACCACCGAGACCTCAACGGGGCAGGGGCAGGGGCAGGGGC
>VWZN01014450.1:601864-631406 GCA_013396955.1 Regulus satrapa | reverse complement strand
CGACCCCCTCGCTCGGGGGGCTCCAGGGTGACTAAGCAAAGAGGAAGGGAGGGGGGAAAGGAAACGGCGCCGCCCGGGGCCGGGGCATCCCCGAGGCGGCGGGAGGGCTCGGCGGCCCCGCCGGGGGAGGGGGCGGGGGGGGGGGGCGCCNTCCCTGCGGGGGGAGATTCGCCGCTCCCCCGCGCTCGCCTTGCTGAGGAACCGTCCCCAGACGCCCAGGGATGAAACGATTTCGTTTTCGTTGTTTCGGAGTGTAGCCTCTTCCTCGTATGAGTAAGAGGTTTATCACACAGAAACATGGACCCGGGTTCAGAAGTTTCTTCATTCGCTGCGGACGTGGTGTTTTTGTCTTAGCTCTTATTTGCTCTGAGCCGTGGATGATACTTGGAAATGGAAACTCGGCCCCGGTTGGGCTTTAACCAAGGGCACCTATAGTTTATGGCTAAATACCGCTCGGGATTATGTTTATCGTTATTTTCTTTGAGGAGAAAGTTATTTCTTAGAAGGAAGATAGTAATCATTGCCCCCAAAGCACACAAATTTATTTTATGTGTTGTATGTAATTGCCAGTTAACATCACAAACTCTAAGTAGTGAGGTTTGCCTAGGACACACGTACATACTGGCATAAAATTTATTCATCTGTAAAATGCTGTGGCAGAGCCCAAATTTGCATGCAAAGTGCCCGTGGGGAAATCAATGAACTTTACAGACCAGTCCTGGGAAATGGGTGGGAAAGACCCCAGAACTGCTGAGGAATGTTTTAGCCTTATTAAAAACCCTGTTCCTGTGAGGCACAGAGTAATCCTGCACCAGGATTTGACAGATACTTGGGTGATTCTGGTAAATGCAATCCTTTAGGGCCAGTTTTACAGCTGCCTTCAAGGACGTGGACCCCCAGCAGGGCTGGGATTTCACCAGGACATGCTCCTAGCACATCCTGAAGTTGCATTTCCTTAATAGTGCAGATATATAAATAACCACTATAACTTGGGTATTTTGGAAAAAAACCCAGTAGCTCAGCAGTGGTTCTGTAAGACTTGTTTTGTTGATTTAAATATTCTGTGGAGCATTTAAAAATTAAATAGTATATAGATTGTGTGCAGTGTCATTCATATGTATTAAAAATCAGTAGGCTGTCCTTAAGGATCCTGGTGAGATGGATCCTTAAGGATCATTTTTGTTAGCTCTATTATTTTCTCAGGGCTTTAGTATCATAATCACTATGTTTGTTTCTTTATACTCAAATAAGGTTTCCCTTAGTTTCAGATATAAAATTAAATAGTTGTTTACTATTTTTGTAAGGCAGCTTTTCTGCCAGTTCTGAAAAAATACATTAATTGTTCAAAGGCACATTACTACTACTCTGGTGGGATAATATATATTTTCTTTTTTTTTTTTAAATTTAAGATAGAAAATTAAAACCTGAAAGCCAAGAAAAAATGTTCTTAATACAATGCCTCTTGCTTTTCAGCCCCTTCCTCATTTGCAGTATACTTCTGAAACATTAGTGCTTCAGTCTTTCACTAAAATCCATTAAAAAGGAATGTTGATAATGTTTATTTTCTAGAAAAGTTTTGATAATGTTTATTTTCTAGAAAATTGGGGTGGCAATTGGTTCTTGGAGGGAGTGGTGTGGGAATGAAGGAGACATCGATAAATTACTTCTTGTATTTCCACTTGAGCTTTTGCTGCCCAGTATCTGTGGGTTGTTCCTATTGCGGCTCAGGAGCTGCGGGGTGCTCTGTCCCACCCCTGCAGGGGCTGTTCAGTCTGGCTCTCGGCTCTCTCCTGCTTTGGGCAGGGGTGCTCTGTCCCACCCCCTGCAGGGGCTGTTCAGTCTGGCTCTCAGCTCCCTCCTGCCCTGGGCAGTGCCGGCAGCCCGGAGGGCCCTGCCTGTGCCCCCCTTGCATCTCAGCAGGAACAAAGTGGAGCTCTGTAGGGATGATGTCATCGGCACTGCTGCAGCACCTGTGAGGGTCCAGGCTCATACGTGTCTCGCCTAATGTCACTGTTAGAGTCCCATACTCACAGGTCCACTTGGATTTAAAGTATTTTGCTGTCGAAGTTTTGCAGTTGGGAAGAGTCTTTGGGGTGTCTTTGTCAGGGTGTTGGAATGATGAGTGATTATAACTAGAGGAAATAGGACTTTTCACTGTGTCAGTCAATTACCTTTAAAATAATTTAGGATAAGCATTAACTGTCTTTTCTTAGAGCTAAATAATCAAGCTTGTCTTTGATAAATGAGATTAAACCTTAAACCTTTTATAGTTATATAAAATTAAGCAATTTCTGTTTCCTTAAGGTCTTGCCAGCATTTTGAAGTACTGCATTTTTTCTGGACTCAAGTCATGCATCATAGTTATTCATATTAATCACCATGGCTGCAGTACATCCATAATAACTCACTGTAGAAAACTGGGCTTGTGTCAGCTGGCCCGGTGGAATGGATGCCCTTTTCCACTTGGGGAAGCCATTTGCATCTTCACAAACCTCTGTGTGAAACAGAAACATGACAGATTTTGCCGTTGTACCGTTCAATTTTAAGCATGAATTCAAGTTATAAAGGCAGCAAGATTGGCTTGTTATCTGAGGGTGTGTTTGAGCAAATCACCTTCCCTAGGCCAAAGCCCTTTTTTATGACCTCTTTTTTGCCAAGCTTGATCCCATCAAATAGTGCCGTCTCAGTGAAGTCTTCTCTCCTGATTCACAGCGGCTCCGTGGAGGTGTGCCCTTCCAGAAGCGCACTTAGCTTAGCAGAAACGTGAAATAAACATGGCTAATGACTCATTCCAGTGACATCTGAGGTGGAGGCTTGATCTGTGAGCCACCATTACACCTCTTCAAAGAGCCCCGGCTGTTGAATCCTGACTCCTTGTGAAACGTGAACGGCAGGAATGAAGCAGTCTTTGTCAAGGATGTGGTGGTGAGGATAGTCTCAAGGTTCAAACGGGCAAACATGGAGCGATTATATTTAGGAGAGGATCTAAGGATTCTCTTTGAAGGGGGTACTGGGCTTGGTGGCCCTTTCTCGTGGCAAGGAAATTGTCTGCAGGCCGTGTGATGGGGACATGGCTCTCCCAGAGCCGTGCAGAGAACTCAAGGCCAGGCTTTGCAGCCCCTGCTGAGGTAAAGGCTCCCTGTGCTGAATCCACAGCTGTGTGCAGAGGCTGTGTGCGGTGCTGAGCTGCTCCTCCCACGGGTGTCTGCGTGCTCTTGGAGGAGGCTCTGCTGCCCCTGCCTGTGGGGCTGGGCCCTTCCCTGGGGGCCTGCCTGGCATGGAGCTCAGGTGTCTGTAAGATCCATGCTCCGATTTCCCGGTTTTTAGATGTACAAAAGTATCTTTAGCGACAGAAATTAGGAAGTGACTTAAAGAGAGTAAATGCAGACTATTATTTTAATTTTATTGTTTTTACTCTGCTTCCATAGTTGCATAGTCAAACATTTATGCAACTGTTGAACTCCATGATAAAACGCAAACATGGGACCACACCCAGCTAGGTGGCCTGCAATCTCTGGGATGCTGTGGTCCTGTAAACACTGTAGCGCTCCCAAATAAAGGGGTTTTAAACGACTCTGATACTTGAAAAATAATTCTAAATTGATCCAGACTTCAGTTCTTAGTAGCAAGGGAAATATGAGCAACATTTTATTGTCCTTAGGCAGAAGTGAGAATATTGATGCCTTTTCCTTTTTTGAAACTGAATTGACAAAAGGATTTTTAATCAAACAAAATTACTTTGCCAAAACGTAGAATTTGCTCAGTCAGTAAGACATGAGTATAGAGTTGTAATGTTGCAGAGGAAACTTACTGCTTCTTAAACGAACTCAATTCTATTTCTGTTTTTGGTCAGATTTGTGATGAATTTTTGTGTGTGTTTGTGGTAGAAAGAGATTTTAAGGTGTTTCATTAGCACTTCTCTGTACTGTAAATCCAGAAAGTGAAACTGGCCATTTCCTGATAAATGTTTTGGAGCCTGTCTGACTTACAGGCGTTTTTTAGAGAATGTATTCATGAACAGATAAATATAAGTTGTAATCATGGTTTAGAGTTATTTCAGGAGACTTTTCGTTTTGCTTGGGAATTCAGTAGCATTCTGGGCTTGATGCAGAACATACTAAAGTCAGTATGAGCTCTTACAAGTATTCCCATATTCTGGGATTGCACTTTTATAAGTATTTACCTTCACTGCGTTTTCCTGTCTGGCTGGGGTTTTCAGAGAACTCCCAAAGCTTGAAAGATGCAAGGCAGCTGCAGGTTTTTTAAGAGACTTAGCTACATTTTAAGCCGATGCCACCTTTCTTTCTAGTTTAAACATTTAATTTTTGATTTGAACAGCAGAAATGATTACACAGTATTGAAAATGACAATTTTAAACCTTTAATGGTTATATATGAGAACTAGTATGTACTTTTATGACCACCTCCAGCATTATACGCTGATGATCAGGTAGCACCTCTGAAATGGTGTTTTCTCCATTTCATGTGCTGTGTATAACCTTTGTCTGAACATTTCCAAATTATAACCATCACCTCTCAAAGAGAGCCCCGTGAACTAAGGCATTTCAGTTTTTCAAGTGGATAAACCAATGCAGCAAGGTCACATGCAAGGTTGATAAAGGAGGGGGGAATGAAGATGGATTGAAGTTCTTTCTGCAGTCATCTAACCTTTAGTTAGCACTCCTCCTGTGCTCCTTTAATTATGTTACTTGACAAAATTAAGGGGTGGAGGACAAGAAAAGGAATTAATCTATTTACTGTCTGCCTAGACTTGTGTTACTTAGGACTGCATCCTTTTACCTCATAAAGTAGTTTTTATCCCTTTGGAGTTGTTCAAGTCCACCTTAAGCGTGTTGTTGGCTTTCAACCTGTTCTGCTTGATAGTATTTAGTAGTTCATTCACTTTTTTAACAGTACTTTTATACTGCAGTTGTGTCTGCCTCCCTAGCCCTGAGGCAGTTTGATCTTTATTATGGGTTTTGGCAGTTGCCAGAAGAAAAAAACTAAAACAACCTCCTCTCCCACCCTGAAATTGACTGGTGAAGCGCTGACCACTCCTGTGTGGTGTTACACTGCCCAGTAGTGGGGGAAAAGCTGGTTGTGGAGAGCTCCACCACGTTGATTCATTGGAGCGGCACACGAGCTCCGAAACATTCCTAGTAGGAGAAAAGTGATTTTTCGTGTGAATGTGGGTTGGCTGAGCCCTTGGCTGAGGTGCGTGCCCTGCGTGGTGCTGCCGGCTCTGTTCATCGCAGGCGGCTCCTCCCGCAGGGCGGGGGCGCAGGGCGAGGGTGAAGCGCGGCCCTGCACTCCTCGTCACCACATTGGAAGAGGAAGGTGGCCTGAATATTTTTTGTCTAGTTCTTTAGTGTCTCCGTACGGTTTAATTCTCTCTCTCAAATGGTGCACTTGAGGAGAAAATGGAAACAATTTGCATATTTATTTTAACTTTTCATTGATGGCATACAGAGTTTACAATTTTATAATGATCTCTGTTTGGGGTTCTTGTATTCCTTCATTCTGCATCCAGTTTTTTAACCTGAATGTAACTATAAGATGTAGGTGTTTGATTTTCCAGCAATATGAAGCCTCGCATATCTAATTTGTTTTATTAGCTTAATAACATACCTGAATTACAGAGTCATAGTCTTTCCTTTTTTGCGTGTGGACAATTGTTCTCTGGGTTCTCATAGTAGAGTGCATAGTACAATTGTCTGACCCTGGGACAAAAGTTTCTGCATGGGAGCCGTAGTCCCACAGGGCCGAATGAGAGAGATTTCTGTCATATGCATGTTTTTACTACCGTAACTAAAAAATAGTCTAAAACAAGTTGCCTTGTTTTAGAGTGAAGGCACTTGTGATGATGCACATTAATTCAATTAGCTTATTTTTTTCCCCTGGTGTGATGTGTTACATTCAGTGTGGAATGGAATTTATTCCTTTTACCTGCTGTGGAGCTTCACGGTCCTGTGTGTGAGGGGCATGAGCAGCAAAGCTCAGTTCAGAGCCAGACCCTGTCAGGGTGCAGAGTAAGGCACTTTGGGGATTTGCCCTCGGAGTGATGGTAAAGCACCTCTTAGAACTGCCATCACAAAGGTTATTTTATGTTGAATATTTTGACTTGCTGTCTATCCCTATAAATATACTTCATGGGATTATTTTTGGGAGGTTGGTGTTTTCCTGCTTTAAGGAAATAGAATAATCCTCTTAGCTCTTTTTAAAAGAACACCCAAACTCTCTGTGACATTGCATAAATGGAGCAGCAGTGGAATTTGGGGATTAATCCATGGGTCTAGACTAAGTAGTCAGTGTTAGTGTCACGAAGATAGTATTAGGCATCAATTCAGTATCCAAGCCTCCAAGGTTAAACAAATGTGCTCAGAGGATGATGCTCTTGCTTTAGTAGGTGAAATAGTGGATAGGAATATAAAAGTTAATTTTCTGATGTGTGGCTCTTGTGATTTTTGTTTCACATGCATTTGGAATTCTCGTTTTCCCTTTGGGGTTGAGTTTTACCGTGATGCTGACTTTATGCAAAGGGTTACCGTGAGTATTAAATCTGCCACCCAAGTGCGGAAAGGTTTGATCCAGGATGAACGTAGAGCTATTTTTTTTTCATTACATACTGACTTTGCCTGTAATTGGTGGGTTTATCATAATTATATCCAGCCTCATTTTGCAAGATGCAAAATTATTGCAGAACTGAGTGCTGTCAGAGCACCCCAGTGCTGCTGTATAAGCAACATTGTTCCCAACCTATGCAGCCACCAGGCATGTTCTGCAGTTTTGAAAGCACTGGGAAACTTTTATGTTTTGCTGTGGATGACTTTTGAATTCATGTTTGGTTAAATTCTCTTTAAAGATAAAATGGTAGAGTTCAACCACAAAGGACTGTAATTGTTGTGGGGGAAATAAAAGTGAAACCTTAAGGTGTTTCTTTTTAGGTAGGTCTTATGAAATATTTCAGGAAACAGTCCCTATAGTAGAGCTCATACATAGTTTTGAATATAAAAATGCTGAAATACTTATTTTGGTGATACCTGGTTCACTGACTGATTAAAAATAGTTTGACTGGTACAGGAAGATAACCTTGCTCAAGACTGATACAGCTTTAAAGAGGAATCCTAATGTGCACTGTGAGCTTTGAGGTACTAAACAGAGAGAAAGCTGAATCTTTTCAAGTTACTGCTCTAAACAAGGCTTGTTTGGCTTAGATTAATATTTTTCTGGGTTTGGATCAATTTAAGCTGTTCATGCAGGAATTAGTTCATTTTCAGTTGAAATAATTGGCCTGTTCAGTGGTTTTATCCCTGTTTAAAACTATTATGAAAGAGTTCTTCCTAATCACTGTTCTCCTTCTCACAAGTCCTAAGATGCGTTTTATTTCTGTACTTCACAGTATTATCAATAGTCTGTGACCAAAGGCACTGATTTACCTTTGAGATAGAAAAACATTTTTAAATATAGTTTTTTAATACTTCTGCCTCGTAGTGTCTATAATGATATTAATAACAAGGCATTTTTGTGGTTTCCTCACATATCAGAAAATAGGGGTTTTAAATGTCTTGTCTCGGAGAATTTTACTGTTTACAGGTGCAAAATTTCTTATTTTTCTGGGTTGCCACCACTAATTAAAGAAACCCACATTGACCTTTAAGCATTTTGAAAAACAAATGTGAGCATCTTACTTAATACGGTTGTTAGCTTACACTTAACACTTTGCTTTGCTTTGCTTTGCAGGAGCTTGAAGAAATCCGCAAATGTGGAATGAAAAACTTCCGTAATATCCAGGTTGATGAAGCTAATTTATTGACCTGGCAAGGGCTTATTGTTCCTGTGAGTATAGACTACTCCTTATGAGCTTTAAAATAAAATGAGGATCATTTGTATGTCATAAATCCACAGCTCAGTAGTGCTGCTGGTGACCATGAAATAATTGGTTATTGTAGGCCTGGGCTGACACGTGGCTGGAGCTCGGTGGTGGCACTGGGCTGCGGGGAGAGATGTTGGAAGTTTGGTTTTTACATTAAGCCTAAAGTCCAAAATCTACATGATCATAAGAAAAAGAAAGGAAGTAAGAAATACTTTTAACTGCTTGTAATGCGTTGTTTTAATCTACTAGATTTTATTACTAGGATAAAACGGAGAATTGGAAAAATGCGAAGCAAGGAAAATGTTTGGATTTTCTGAAGTGAGCTCTTTAAAAGAAAGTAGAGCCTTTATGTAGGCATTACTTAGTGCCGAAGTAAACCTATTTCACTTAATTTTTTTGAAAGCACTACAGTCTTCTTTAGGGAATGTTTAATGGAAGTAGATAACCATTTTATTAGTCAAATAGAGAGGGATTTGTTATTAAGGGGAAAGCAGGAAATGTGAGGTGTTGGTTTCTTGGTTGAAAGTAGATTGGATTTTCACCTCTTGTGTTTCCCGCTGCAGTGGGTAATGCTGGCTTGGTTCTGAGAGCTATTTTCAGTCTGCAGCAAGAGGGGATGGGCCAGGGGACAGCAGTTGTGCTGCTCTGTAGGTGCTGCCAAAAAGCCTCCCCAGGCAGTGTGTGTCTGTATTACGAGGAAGGCTTTGAGGCATCTCTGCCTCCTTAGTCAGAGGCTGCTCTGGAGCTCCCAGGGCCCAGGCTGAGCTCAGGGCTGAGCTTTGCACTGGAAATGCTGTGGAATGCACACAGTTTGCTGTTTACTTGTGTGCCTGTGAGTGATTCCTTGGAGTGGCTGACACGGAGCACATGGGATCTGATGCTGACGTTTGACAGAGCCAAGGAACAACTCACTTTAATCAGCCCCTTTGTGGTTCATGTGTAACAGTTTAGTGCTTTGATAATACTTTGAAGCAGTGTAAGGTTGGTAAATATGAGTAATAAAGCAAAACACAGAAATACTTGTTTGTTTCTATTAAGATTAGGAATGTGTGGTTTACAGCAGCTATTTTTAACAGTTTCTGCTCGACAGAGGATGAGCGTGGTGTTTGTTTTGCAAAGCTTTGCAGTATCACAAGTGTTTAACTGTTGGTGCAGTGATCTGTGCTCTGGACCTGCCTTTTGGTTTGGTAATATGCCCTGTTACAGGGGAAAGCCTCAAATTCCCTGCTGGTTTAGTTAAGGGAGAATTTTGTTATGGAACTACACTTCCTGTAGTAATTTAAAATATGCTGTTTGTGTTCAAAGAGTAGTATTTTTTCTGTGATAATGCTGTAGATGTTTTATAGATGTTTTAGTGTTGCTGTCTCTTTAGCCATTTTTAGTACCAGAGGTGATGGCTTAAAAATGCAATACATGAGCTCATTGAAAGTTAAACTTTTATCTCTGTGTTTTTGCTTTACGTACTGTTTCCATTTTAGCAATTGTTCTTACTTAGGGGTTAAAAAACACATACTTCAGTGGCACTAAGCAGTTACTGATTATTAAATGCTGTAACTGGGCATTTCTTGGTCAGCTGCTTAATGAAGATGTGAAAGATAATTATTTTTAATAGTTTTCATACAGAATTACTGTGAAAGATGATGTAAAGGAGCTCTATAGCTTTAAAAGCTCTTGTTTGTAACATATTTTGTTCTTTACTACAAATGTTCGTTTTTAAGGGCGCTCACTCAATTGAGAAGCAAATTGAAGATACCAGGTCAACTTTTTCCTGTTCTAAATTGTGGAATGAAGTAGTTTGTGTCCTGTGGGTGGCCCAGGTGCATTGTTTTATTTCAATATCAAACCAAGGTTATGTAGCCCAGGCGCCTTGCTCATGTAAGAGGTACAGGGAAGAAAATGGACGTTTTTAAGGCAGGTCATTGAACGTCCTCACAAATTACAGCAGGTGATGGAGGCAAGAACAACTGGGCTGTGGAGGAAGAGGGCAGTGCCTGTCTAAATTGTCACCACCATCACAGGTTATTAGTTCAACTTCCAAAGCTTTTAGGATTGCTTGGATAGAAAGTGATTTTAAAGCCGCTGTAGTTGCCTCTCCCCCTGGCAGAAACTGTTTTATTTCTTACACACAATCAGATTCTCCACATGGATGAGCCTAAAATTAAATATTTTTGATTGACAAATATTTTAATAGAATGCTCCCCATCCCCAAGTATTGGTAAATTCTGGAGTGGAGTTGATTGCAGGGAAGGGTCTGGTTGCTAATGAAGAATGTGTGTGATTATACTTTACAACAACTGGAAACTCTCTTCCTTTGATTCTTGTTCCCAGTGTGTTTGGAAAAGCTTCATTCCATAGTTACTGTTTTGAGTGCAGAATGGTATTTTCATAGGCTTTAAATGTAGTGATGGTTTATTTTTGTTCTGTCTCTTGTGCAGTATCTGAAGCATCAGTATCAATAGTCTAACAGGTTTTTCTAAGTGAAATTCTGGGCATTGTTTTTTCTGTATCAGCATGAAGAACTGCTTTGCTTACTTCACAGTTCTCTCATCCTGCTCCTTCAAAACTGGTCTGATAAGAGTGGGTGCTAAAACGGCATATAAATTCAGAATGTTCTCATCAGCAAACACAGTGAATATCTATCTTTAGTACCAATGAATGCTCAGCAGATTTTTGTGTAGTCAGCACAAAAACATTCTCGAAACATTTAGGGAGATCTGACAAACCAAATTGCTTTGCTGTTCATGCCACCATTTTGTGGGACACACAAAATAACTGTTCAGAAACCCATTTCCCTTGGCAGGCTTGCTGTCAGTACCTTGGAAAGGGATTACTGCATCTTTTGAAACACAAAGCTGAGAATAAAACTACTTACTAGAGAGGGCCTCGAATTGGAAGTAAATTGGAGCTGGATGTTTTATTACCCATAGAGATGTCAGCCAGTTGTAGAACAACGGCAACCTGCTTTTTTCCAGGGCAGATGGAAATGTGCAGGTTGTATTGGCTCTACAAAGGTTTTCATGTTTCTTAACACGCAAACTTGGGGGTAGTGTTGGTAGAAAATTACTTCCAAAGAGGTCATTCAAAAGATCAAAGAAATCCAAGTGTGTACCTTGCTGCTTTTCACTTGTGTCCATTAGCATGTGCCACATTCTTGACATTCTGCCTTCTTATTGCAGGACAATCCTCCATATGATAAAGGAGCCTTCAGAATTGAAATCAACTTCCCAGCAGAATATCCATTCAAACCTCCTAAGATTACATTTAAAACAAAGATCTATCACCCTAACATCGATGAAAAGGGGCAGGTTTGTCTGCCAGTAATTAGTGCTGAAAACTGGAAGCCAGCAACCAAAACTGACCAAGGTAGGACTCCATGTGGAGAAAGACCTGGGTATTCACAAACTTAGAATTTAAAGCAAACAATGTTTCATCTGTCAGTGCTCTGAGCGTGTATTTGTTGTAAGGTTTGTGTCATGAATCACACATGGTGAGCACAGAGTACAACTCTTGTGGAATCTCATATTGTTACTGGAATGGGAGGTGCTGGCACTGAAGTGGCATTTTCCACCTCCAGAAAACCACAAAACTCTTCATGACTAAGCAGATTATTAAGGAAGTGTCCTCAGCATACTTTAACACTTTACCAGTAGTTTGTGTGGGGGTTTTTCTGTGTTTCTTTTTAAACAGTGACTTTAGAATCCAAAGGTGTTCAGTAAATTCCTGGATGCTTGAAAGAAAGGGTCTAAATCCTCAAGGCTTCCTATATTTTATAATCTGCCATGTGGTTCAGTGATTGGAACATAAGGCTTGAAATATCATGGGAATCATAAACAAAATTTGAAATAATTCCATAGATTAACTTGTAGTTCCTAAAAGATTGTTGCTGTTGGGCTTGCTGTGCAAAGTGTTTTAGATAACAATCTAAGTATTGTAAGGAAAAAGTTTTGTCAGGTTCAGTGGCAGATTTAAGTGTAATGTAAGTAGGGTTTTTTCCTGTTGTTGCTTGTGAGATGTTGGGGTGAGAAGTTTGTGTCATCTGGCAGGTAATGATTAGTTGGGTATGAAGCTTTTATTATTATCTATTTAGAAAACAAACATGCTTGCAAAAACAGCTTGTATTTTAAGAGTATTAATTCGAATGAGTAGCAGTTCAGGGCAGTGCAAGAGCTTCAGTGACACTGAAGTATCTTGTTTAATAGGAGAAAACACTTTTCCAGTTCTTCTTTAAGGTTATTTTCACATGATCTGTGTTCCTGATAGGAAACAATGCTGTACTTAAGATTTCTTTTTTCTGTTTACCCCTGCATGCTAAAGTACTTCCAGTTGTGTGACTTTGCCCAAAGATAAGACAGGAAAATTGTAGTTTTAGAAGAGATGAAGCAGCTGAATATTGGGGAAAATGGAGGTGGCAGCAGAAAGAACCTGTGAGATAAGATGGCCAAGATCTTAGATTTGTTGTAGATTTATCCCTGATTATACAGGACAAAGATCCTTGGGGGAGAGAAGACGGAAAGAGCGTGTGGAAGGTTTCTGTTCTGTTCCACACCTGGGCAGCTGCCTTGGTGCTGTCAGCCTTTGCAAGTTAACTGAAGGACTTACATGTCTCTACCAGCTTGAAAAACAAGCTGTCATTAGTTGGAGCTACTGAAATCATTGTTTGCATGCAGAAAATAGTGTCTCCCTGAGAAGTAGCAATTCCCTTTTTATCTGAGAGAACGAATAAAAGCTGTGCTAAAATCAGAATTTGGAACTGATCCTGGGTATCAAAATATTGCAAGTCTCTCATGGTCTGTTGTGTTGTGGTTTTTTGTTTGTCTTAACTCTTTCTTCAAGTTCTTTTAGCATCAACATCTATTTGTTACTACATGGTTGTATGAACCTGTGATTATGTTACTAAAACCCTGCTTAAATGTCTATTCCTTTTTCTTTGGGTTTCTTCTGCACTGAAAAATCACTCTCAGCTTTTCTCAATGAAATAATGTGACATCATTAGCATCAAAGTGATTTGTTTTGTTCATGCAGGTGTCAAAAAAGTGAAGAGATTGAGTTCATCATAAATCATTAACTTACCTCTCACATACTAAATGTGCATCTTACTGCTGTACTTATTGTTAATTTATGCTTAATATTAAAAACAAGTGGCAGGATAGTTTTGAATATTGAGACAGCTCCCGTTCTGCCAGGCCTGTTTTTTCTGGCTTGTTATGAAGGGTTATGAACACACTCTTGTTTTCTCTGTAGCGCTTTTGCATGCTTTGCTCAGTGAGAAGGGATTGCCACTCAGTGTTTCTGCTAGGTTCAGCAATGTGAGGACAGTTGTTGTAAGGCCAGGACTGGTGAGTTTCTGTACAGGAATTGTGATATTGATGCTGCATTATCTAGATAGTTTCTTGCAGTTTAAACTTGGATTTTTTTGAAGGAATGTTCCTGTTTAGCAGTTTAGAGGCAAAGGTCAGATTTGAGCATGGCTTTGAGTGTTTGTTTTGAGGATTGTTGATGGGTGGAAAAGGCTGAGCTCAGTGCCCCAAACAAAGCCACTGTGGTGTTCCAGCATCTGCTGGAGCAATCATCAGTGTATGACCTTGCATTCCTGCAGGGAACACGGGTACCTTTGGGTGGCTGGCCAGCAGGACCCTGATCCTTGGGAGCTCCCAATGGCTGTGAGGAAGTGTGTGAGAAAAATGTAGCAGTAACTGGCGCTGTGGGGCATGAGGTTCACTGTGTAAATGTCAGGTGCATTTCCATTTCCTGAGGAATGGCTTTTCTTCAGAAAGCGACAGGGACGGTGACATCGCTGTGAGCACCTTGCCACTCTCACCCTGTTGTTTGACCTGTACATCTCTACTGGTGCCTGCCTTGGGCAGTTGAGAGTGAAGGGAAGACTTGTCTGCTGTTCATAGGAGAAGTGAGAATCCTAGGGAAATGAAGCTGCAAAAAAGGGTTTCCAGAAGAGGTTCAGTCACAGCTGTGTCACTGTGACAGGTGTTGGGAAATGCTTCATGGTACAAATTCCATCTTTACCCAATCCCTTCAGGGAACATGTCTGAGAGCTCCGATTCATCCTCAGCCACAGGGAGAGGATTTTAGATGGGATGCCAGTTACATGGGAAATCATTTGTAGTGCACTTTGGTCTCTATTCATGTTGATTTTGTTTACAAATACAATTTTCTGGTGTTCATTCATGGTCATTGAACTAAATCTTGGCATATCACTGCAGCTTACTTACGCCCTGCGCTTGAAAAGGCCCGAGATTTATGGGGATGTATTTAAATGCAGTTAAAGCTCTTTTCTTACAGGGGAATTTTGCTTACATTTTGATTTTGAAAAATTAACCATCTAAGTCTCTGACAGTCTTTATACTTCTTTTGACAGTAATCCAGTCCCTCATAGCACTGGTGAATGATCCACAGCCCGAGCATCCCCTCCGGGCTGACCTAGCTGAAGAATACTCTAAGGACCGTAAAAAATTCTGTAAGAATGCTGAAGAGTTTACAAAGAAATATGGTGAAAAGCGACCAGTGGACTAAAATCTGACACAAGTGCTGTCAGCAACCTATGATAGAAGATCGGAGCAGTGCATTTGAGACACCCCGTAAAGCAGGACTCTATGGAAAATTGACAAGTGCCACCTTTCGGTGTGAACTTGTGGCTGTTACTAACTTTCTACAGTTTTCTTAATCAAAAGTGGGCTAGGTAACCTGTAAAGAAAGGATTAAAATTTAAGATGTTCTAGTTCTGCTTTCTTTGTTTAAAAATCACTGCTTCAATATACTTTAAAGTATGCTGTTTTCTTTTTCTTGTCAGAATTTATCAAAAATATCTTAGACTTATATTCTGCCCTTAAATTGAAAAGGTTGTGGCTGTCATTTCTTATTTTACCTTGCAGTTCCCACTATCTTGAGTTCACTCATGAAAATTTAACCCCTTCCTCAAAGTGGTGTCTTAGGAAAAAATATCCCAGGTTGCAGCAGAAGATGATTGAGTGTTTGGCAGTTTATTTTACTTTTCTTTCTAAATGTTGCACTGTGCTTTGTGGGACTTGTTGCAAGTTCCTCTGAACGTCAGTTTGTAACATAATAAACAAAATCCAACCCCACAAAACCAATCAGAAATAATGGCTGGGTCTGATGTAAATCTGGCCAATGTCTATGAAACGGGGAAACCCCACATTTTTGTGTGCGTCATTGAATTAAAACACGGCTTGTGTCCTGCTCTTGGAAAACTTCGGAAAAAAAATCTGTAGCAAACAAGTAGAGGAATGTGATTGCAAATTTCCTTCACTTCTACCTTTAATACCTCTGCAGAGTAGTGGGAAACGTGCACAGAACAACATTGCAACCAATCCAGGAGAGTTCCAGAAACTGGGGACCAAGAGGTACCAAAGTGACAAACTCTCTTTTGAGTTTAAAATCATTCTTTTGAAAATGTTAATTTGGAATTCAGTGACTAAATTTGACAGCACCGCTGTCCCCTCTGGATGTTTTCCCTCAGAATGCGTCAGGAGCATCTGTGTGTTGTGGGATGGCCCTGGAGCCGGCCCCGGCAGTGCCACGGGGCCAGGCCTGAGCACTGAGGTGGGACACAGTGTGCTTGGCTGCTGCTGCTGTGTTCAGCACAGGGCAGGGCTCCACTGAGTGCTTGCTGTCAGCCGACCTTGGTCGGGCAGAGCCCTTTGCAGCTGCCCCGGGGTGCTCCTGCGCATGCTGAAGGAAAGGGAAGAGAACCCTCTCCATTCAGAGCTGAGCATCCTCTGCCATCTCTCTGCTGCTTCTGCTGCCTTTCCTCCCCAGCCCAGAGCGTGATCCTAGCTCCACGGTCAAACTGCCATACAGTCAACCTGCTGCCTCCCCTTCTGCAGCTGGGGTCTGCTACTGAGGGAATGGATTATTTTCAGAAATCCATCAGTGTCTGGGAGCACATATCATTTCGATATGCAGTAAGCTGAGTTAAAAAAGCCCTGACACCTAGGTGGTTGCCTGTACTCCTAAATGCAGTTTTAATACAGCCTCTGCCTTTGCAACCTATCGGAACTAGTGTGTCAAGCAGTAGATCTCTCTTGATTTTAATGTCTTGTGTATTTGCTCTTTCCTCATTCGTCCCTCTCCTCTGGCTTTCATTTCCAATTTAGTGTAAACAATGACAGCCCAGTACCTCACCTCTGTTGAAAGTAAATTTTTTTATAAGTTAGGGAGCTAAGAAATTTTATGTTTAAGTGTTCTTAGACAGATTCTTTGGCAGGTAAATAAAGTTAAACCACATTCACCTTATTTACGGAAACTCGCATTTCCCAAATGTTTTCAGGCTTGTGAGAGCACTATTACCAAATTTTCACATCTCTGTGTCTTCATTTGCAGAAAGTTGGTACTGATTTTGTTTCGTTCACGCTCACTCGGATTCATAATAAAATAATGCCAAATTATCTGTCAAACCGAAGTGTGTAACTTCTGCATCACCTGAGTCACTGTACCTTTGATCATGTCTGTTGGCATGGAAACTTACCATTCTCTAAATTTTCTTTGAAACAAAACTGTAGCACTAGTTTGCTGCCCTCGTTGCTACTCGATAGTTACTCTGTGGTTGTAAAGCCTCTCAGGTCAAAGACTGCGTCTGTCTGCCTGGCTGTGATCGGATGTTCGGGAAGGGACGGAAGGGCTGGGACTGCAGGAGCTCCGGCCGCACCGCGTCAGCCGCTCCCATCCAGCTGCAGAGCTCACACGAAGACAGATCTCGCTATCAGTTCTCTTGGTGTGTTCTTCATAGTCCAATTGCTAAACTGTGTAAACAGTGCTGGCGCGTGTCTGGGGCAGCCTCTGAACAAAGGGATCTGGTGCCTGTGTGGCTGAAGGCTGAAGAGAAGAAATCCAAGTGCGAAGTCCTATGATAACTCAGGAAATCAAGCTCTTGTTCTCTCTGGTTCCCTAAGCCATGCTGAATTCTAAACGTGCAGTTGAACATCCGCAATGAAAGCAGCGCACTGGTGAAACTACACCCTGGAGTACTGGTATAGGCTTTCTGCAAGTCCATTCTGCTACCCTAATAAAAATTGCTCTCAAAGGCTTTGTGGCATGGTTTTATTTTCACTGAGCTCTGGGAGTTAATTTGGATCATAGTAGTGCTTTAATTTGAACTTGGGTTGTCTTTAAAGCTTTCGCACGACCACTGAGAAGTTTCCTTATCTCCCTATATTTTAGCAATTGAAATGTTCCCTATTGAGTAGTCTTTTAGTAGTTCATTATTCATTTCTCTAATTAAACGGAAATTTGGGGTTTAATGCTCTTCATTTAAAAACAAGGAATTTACCAAATCTGTTTTTTACAGTACAGCGCTGGGGTGAAGGCTGCACTCAGGTCTTCAGCGCTCAGCTGCGAGGGAATGCATCCAGAATTCCACAGGTGTGTAACGTCCTGCTGGGTGCGTTCAGAGCCAATGCAGCGCTTAGAATGCGGACCAGTTGAAACGTTAATGATGAGGTTTATTAAACGTACCCGTGAGGAGGCGGTGCCCATTCCGTCCCCGCGGGATGCGGTGCCTGCAGTGCGGCCCGGCGGACACCAGGTGGCGCCGGCGGGAGGGAGCGCTGCGGGCGCGGCTCAGCCCGGGGCCCCCGCAGCGGCCTCGGGGCCGGGCGTGCCCAGGGTAACACCTGCCCTATTCTTCCCCGGCCAGGGCTCTGACATCTAAGGCACTTTCCATTAACAGAGGAAAGAGTCGGGAAAAACGTCTTCTCTAGCATNAAGGTCAGACTGTTGCCATAAATGGTAGAAAGGGAGGCCCTTTCATCGGCGTGGAGCAGACAGGTGAGTGGGTTCAGTTCACTCACCAGATGTAACTAAACCCGAAAGCCTCCTGAAGCTTTGCAGTAGAAAAGGCCTGAGTTTATTTATCATTTAAAAGAATGATTATCATATTGATACTTTTTATATTAAAAAGCATGGTTAACAAAACCGATTATGTTAAATAGATCACTCTTGTGCAGAGAATGAGCAGAAACAATCTAAAATAACTTTTCCCCATGTGAAAGGGACAGGGATGAAAATGTCAGGGACCTTCTCCACTTGCAGCAGTGCTCGTGGCTGGCACAGCTCATGGTTGTCCTGAGGGGCAGTGGGTGGTGCAGGACTAGTTGCTGCTGCTCTCATACACAGCAGTTACTGAAATAGCAGATGGGTCAACAGTTGCTGCTGCTGCAAAGTTTTCCAAAAAATACACCTCTCCAAAACTGCAGCTGATGTTACTTTCCTATGGGGGTTTAATGCCAAGAGGCAACGTAAACAGGCAGAGACACAGTTCCTGCCAGCTGAGGTGGCTCCCGGGAGGTGGCTGCAGGCCCCACTGGGCCATGTGTGACTCGAGTGCTCCGAGCAGAGGAAGGGTCTGAGGGTGATGTGTTCGTGCACCCCTCATCATCGGTGAGCAGGTGCGAGTGGAGGGGCAGGGACTGGCTTCTTTCAGAGAACCAAATGCTGAAGGTGTCCAGGCCTCCTGTGGGTGACCTACACTGAGTGGCTGCTCCCCAGCATAGTTCTTATTTTACCATCGAGTGTGAAAGGAGAAATGATCAGACCCCTCAGGGTGCTGTGCTGCCGTGTCCCACAGCCAGCTCTGTCTCCATGCTGCTCCTTTGCGGGCAGGAGCTGAGCCACGGGAGCATGTGATGCACTGGGGCGCTGTGGAGGGGGTGTCACAGAAAGAGATTGGCACATTTTGAGCAGAGGTTGTGGCCTTAAAACTGGCAGCTGGGGCTCTGAGACCCTGGAGCTGCTCACAGGGTGGTGTTGTCCATTCCTAGGCTGTTCACAGCTCCTGGGAGCTGTACCAGGGCCTGTGACACTGGTAACAGTGATCTGGTTCCTCTGGACATTAGGAACTGCCTGTCTTCAGAGGATGGATGGAGGGATTGATGGATGGATTGATGGATAGATGACTGCTCATTTATTTAAAGGTCTTTGAATGAACACAGCTGAATGTTCTTGCTTTTGTAATGGCTCTGCAGCTCCGGCTTAATTAACGTCTGTAGTTCATGGAGACGTTCCCAGGACTGTGAGAAATCATCTGGTCCTTCCCCACAGCCGCCCATGGGCGGGACACTGGGGTACCCTGGGTGCACCATCAGCTCGATGGTAGCTGTGCCACTCCGCGGGGCCCTGGCCGTGAGCTGCACGATGGCGCTGTCGATGGCACTGCGGATGCTGCTCACAGACATGTTCCTGCCCATGGTGCTCAGGCCTATGTAAATGTCTGGCCACCTGCAGCCAGAGGAGGGAACACTGCTGTTAATGCTAAAGAGGTAAGTAGAGAATTGTGTTACGTCCAGTGGATCAGGAATCAAAATATACCTAAAATTTAGGATAAATAAGGAGAAGGAATTTTTAAAAACTTTTAACTATGAACAAAAGTAAAACCAGAACTTTTTCTGATTGAAATCAGGACCCTATTTCAAGCAGCAGTTCTGCAGGGACAGCGAGGGCCAGCACAACTCCAGTGCTCTGTGATGACAGGGGGTTTGACATCTGTGAGTTTACAGGTGCATTGTATTGTCCCAAAATGGAAGAGCAGAACTAAACTGAGAAATGCCACGCTATCAAAATAACTTGAGCCTGAATAATAACTCGCAGCTAAGTAGAAACAAAAGTGACTGAAATAAAATGGAAACCACCCAGCTAAAGAAGCCTTCTGCCAGAATATATCAAAGAGCCATAATAACTGGACAAAACGTTGCTCCTAGAGGACACCACTTACATGCTGTTCCTTAGCTTCACTCAATTCTTTGTTCAAGTCTGGCTGCAAGTGTCACTTCAAAGAGTGGCCTGGACGAGTCCAGGAGAGCTGAGCCACTGCATGTGAGAATGAAAACATTTTTGCAAGAAATTGAGGCTGGAGTCTTTACCTGAATGATCACAGAAGAGCCCAGCTCAGCTCTTGTTGAGAAGGGAGAAATGCCAGCCTGCTGCTGGTGTTCAGAACAACTGATACCAAAAAAAAAAAAAATCCCAGAAAATAATGTTTCCAGTGGACTGAGGAAGTAATGACATCTGCTCCAAATGACAGGTCACTGCAAGTGTCTCTAGTGAAAGGCCTTTAATCCATAAAACACTATCTAAGCTTTTAAGAGAAGGATTTTATTGGGGGTAGGGCTGAGCTTTCAGGGTTTGGGCCCTGAGATGCAGAACACTGACAAGGCTGTTTGCTTACAGCAGTGATCACCTGCTGTGGCACTGCCAGCTCTTAGAGCTTATTGCTTCCCCCAACAAATATCTGCTTCTAATTAATCTCTTTCCTGCCATTTAATACCCTTTCTCTACTACAACAAGAAGATGAAAATTTAGTTCTTGAAAACTTTCCTTAGATAATACTTCTAAAATTCCAGCATTAATTCAGCATTTCTCCTGACATTCCAGATGCCAGGCTGATGCAGCTTCACTAGAAAGGCTGAGAAGCACACCCTGAAAAGAATATTCCTTTCAAGTGGAAAGTGACTCATCTCTGTTCAGACAAAACTCCCTAAACCCTTGTGCCCCTGGCACTTTTGTGCTCCTCCTGAAGTCTCTCTAAGTCCTAAGAAGAACAAGAAAGGTGGTGTTCCGTTTTTGAAAGATACTATCAGGAATTGATAATGTTTTACTACAAAGAAGGATGAGTAATACCTGTCTTACCTTATTCCATGCTTTGTAAACACATCCACTGTGTTATAAGAATCTTCTTCTACTCCCAGGTAAAAGTCCATCAGGGATGGTGGAATCCAGTCACAGTTATGAAGGCCTGGCTCTATTGGGACACGTGTGTACTTAATCCCATATTCCTCTAACACCTCTGCAAATACATGCCTGACCTCTGTAAGTAAAATCAGAGACTGCAGTCAGGAGTTGGACAACCAACTTCTCGTGTCCCCTGCAAGCTGTTAGCACAGAGGCTTTCTGTGTTTAAGAAAACAAAATGCAATTTGGTTTATCTTCTGCTGAAATCCATGTGTATGGGAGTCACCTTCTATACTGAAAACATTTCTCCCTGAACTTCTGCTGTAGATGCCTTGTCATTCTTCCTTTCAGCACTGAGCCTTTAGTCCAGCCCCCCTCTAAGTGAGTGAATCTGGTCTTCAAGTGCACCAGAGGTGACTGCACTGTCAGGAACAAATGCTTCATCAAGTTCTGTACAGCCAGAGCAAGGTTATCCAGAGGCAGTTTGTACCAGAGTGGGAAAACCTGGATTCTTTTCTCACTTCATTTTCCATCTGTGTACCACAATGCAAAACAAGGACAAAAAGATCTTTGCTCATGTCTAAAGCTGAGACCTGCAGGGAGGGACTGGGGTGGGAACACAATGGACAGGATGGAGTCTGTAGCATCTGAAAGAGCCACCAGGCATTGCAAGCTCCAACATTCCAGTTCAAACCGGCCAGTCTGCTGCTGCCTTTGGTCTACCTCTTTCAAGGTGGGTGGGAACAAGGAATTAGGATGATGATGAGAATTATTGGTCCTTGGAGGAAGAGCTATAACCTGGGCCATTTGTGCCATTGATGCCCTGGTGCTGCTATGGGAAGATCCAGGGCTCCAAGCAGAGTTTGGGTCTGGGCAGGACTGTGGGGTCAGGTGGGAACACTCAAACTGCAGCTACCAGCAGGTGTCTCATGGTGGGAGTTATTGCCCATCGGGGGATTCCCCTAGGAACTGATTCTCTCACTTGCCTGGTGCTGAGGAGAAGATTTCCTTCTTACCTGGGAGAACATGGACGTGCTGGTGCCCATCCATGTGAGGAGGTAGGTGACCTGTCAGCTCACGGAACAGCTCCACCTGAGCCTTTAGCTCCTGCTTCACCTATGCAGCAGAAAAGGGTCAGAGCAAGACCTGGCAGAGGCTGAGAGCAGGGGAGTGCTGGGGCTGCTGGGACCTCACTGGGCAGGAGCCAGGACCTGTCTCTGGGAAGCAGCAGATGCTGTGGTTGTACAGGGATGTGCAGCACTGCTGGGCTGCCCAGAGCCTCCCCTGTGCATGGGGCTCTTTGTGGTACTGCTTATGGGGATGGTGCTGTTGGGGATGTTCTAAACACACAGGATATTTGAACATCCATTTCTGTTAAAATGGATGCAGTTCTGTTCACCTGAACATGTTCATCTTTGCTCATGAGGCAAAACTAGTCATCTCCCTAGAGAACCAAAACCTCTCACAAGCTGGTGAAAAGCCTGTTGCCTTAGGACTTTTCTGTCATTTGCTCTTTACTGATCTCTAGGTTCTTTGTAATACCTGTTCAAATGCCCCTTTTATCTCCTCAGATAAATAGTTAGCAGTGTATACAGGCACTGAACCAGGGAGGAGTGGGTTCTCAAAGGCTGCAGAGCCTTTAGCAGAATGAGGCCCAGGACCAAAAAGCCAGATCAAGCTGCACAGGCAGCACAGGCAGGATTCACCTCTGAGCCTACTCACAGCTGGGATCTGGGAAAGGTGGGGAATGTGCTGGGATAAATGCAGTATGGTTTGTATTAGAAAGGCAAGATGTACAGCTGTATGTGGCTTTCTCCTACCTCTGACATATTCAGGAGACCTTTTGATAGAGCAATTCTGAATCCCATTTTTCCATGGAAGAATCCATCTTGGTTGAGCAGAGTAGAGTTAGTCTTGAGCACCTCACACATTGGAGAGCCCTCGGAGAGGTTGGCATGCAGGCCTATTGGGATGTTGTACCTGTAAGACAGTGAAACATCTGCTAAGCTTTGCACCCCCTCAGTGTGATCAGAGGGGGAGATTTAAAAGTAACAACCAGACTGATCTTAGAGGTGTTGCAGTACTCACTGGAGTACATCTTCGTGTCTCTGCTCTGCCAGCAAGGATGGTAGAGTGACCCCAACCAGAGCAGGACATCTCCAGGTAACCACCTTGAGCACTCTGCCCTGGGCCAGCCTGGGAGTGCCCCCAGACCCTGCCCCCACCCTGGCTCACAGCACGAGGTATCTTGGGCTAAGTGCTGTAACTGCAGTCACTGGTAACCAACTGAAAAATCCAGATCTTGCAGCTTTTTCTAAAGTGCTTCCTTAGCCCTTGCTAGATATCCATTGAATTGTTCATCCTGTTAAAGATGGTACATTTATGAGACATTTGAATTTTACTTGACAAATCCTAAAGCTGCCCTTAAGTAAAACTCAGTCATTTATATATAAACAGTGCCCGAGGAAGTTGTTATGGCAACAGCACGGGCTGCAGGTGTAAATGCAAAGAGCTGCAGCTGGAATTCCCTGCAGTGGCCAGGCTTCTGTCTACTGGAACAATCCCTCAGCGAGTGACAAGGCTGAGCTGTATAGAGCAGCATCTCCCTGCCACAGCCAGAGAAGGATTAGTGCAAGGAGGCACAGTGAAGTGTAGGGCCTTGCTAAGGAGTCACAGGGGTATGACTGATTTCCCAGTTGCACTCTGTAACATTCTAAAAAAAAGAAAAAAAAGAAGGAACTATGGAGCTGGTGGGGCTGCAGAGCTCCTCCAGGCACAGGGCTGAGCACAGTGCTGGTGTTTCCTTCTTGGTCTGTGCTGTGGATTCCCCTACAATGAGAACAGGACTTGTGCATGGTTGGATTTTTGCTGGGTCTCATTAGCATTTCTGGAAATCCTTAGAATCAGCAGCCAAAATGACACTTTGAAACTTTTTCCAAGACAACCCATGGCCTCTGGCTGACCAAGTGAGTGGATGACAGAACTGCAATGTCTGTGCTGCCCAGTCTGAGTCACCGCGCAGAGTGAATTTCAAGGCAACACATCTGTGATGCTTAAACCCTTCTTGGAACTTCTGCATGGAGCTATTAGAAGTGGGTGTGGTCTGTCCCTGGTACGGTCCTCGTACCACAAGGAGAAAACAAAAGCAAGGCAAAGGGTGCAAAACTGAGATCTTCCCCTTCTGTCTGACATCTGAAGCTGACTGCTGAAGCACCAGCTCACTTGAGACAGAACTGTGGATGAATTGGACCAAGTTAGAGTAATTTAGCTCATTCAGGACCTAAGGCTTTGGCCCTTGCAGGACTGAAAGTCTTTATTTCCAGGCTCTTCCATGTCTTGTGATCCAGGTAGATGGTGCAGTCAGTTGCTAGATACTATTACTCAAAGACATCTATGTTAGGAATCAGGTTGGATGCACAGCTCTGTGGAGAAAAGTGAGTGCATTGCGTTATTAAGGTGTTTGAATGTTTGTAATGGAGCAAAACAGCTTTTGGAGAAAAAGGTCCTCTCTGGCTTTTCTGGTCCAGTGATTTCTGTGCAGCAAGGCCCAATTGTTTCACTGATGATAAATGTTCATCATAGCAGGGGCCTGAGCACATGTGCACACCAACTCCTGGCTAATACAAGAAGAGGAAGGTGTGTCACTAGGGGCAACAAGCTGCAGGGCAGCACAGGAGGCAACTACAGTGCAGAAGGGGTGCTGTGGCAGGAGGGCTTCCCCTCTATCCTGTGATCTGCTGGACACCCTGCACAGGGGAAGCCTGTGGTTTTGTTTTGGTTTTCTTTTAGAAGACCATGCCAGATTCTTTATCATGTCTCTGGGAAGCTCTTGACTGCAATACTCAACTGGAGTATTACTTGTACCCCAGTCAGCGCTGTTTGCAAGAAAAAAAAACTACTCCTGTGTTACCATGAATCAGCAGATGGGCTTTTTCTGTTGAGTACTCTCTTTCTCATGTGTTGTGGGAGGGCAAGAAATGAACAGCTGAGCCTCTCAGTGTTGTCTCCCAGGAGCATCAAATGAACTGCCTCCAATTGTGCAATGCCCCAAATGCTGTGAGGGAGGTTATTTCCAGGAGAAGGCAAGTCCCTCTGACAGGTGTGGGACACCAAGGGCTGCACTGGGGAACATAAGAGCAGTTCCTGGCCAGAGCTGAACCCAGCCCCAGAGCTGGGGAATGTGCAGAATGTGGAAGTGCAAAGAGAGCTGGCCTTGTCTTCGGGTAAGAGGAGACCCTGACTGTAACATTAGAGCATGTTTCAGAGCTTTGCCTAACACCAGCTGAATATCTTAATAGTTTTCTCGTGGAGTCAGTCCTGGTTTGATGGACTGTGCATGCTGAGGCGGCTGGAGAGGAGTTTAATGGCTCTGGGATACAGGCACTGAAAACAAAACTCGAAATTCTGCGCATGAGAAACTTGTTCAGAAATATTCATCTGTGGGAGGTGCACAGAAGAAGACATGCTGGGAAGGCTGTAAGGATGTGGGGAGGAGGACAGTTCAGTGGGTGCAGCAGAGTTCTGCTGCAAGCTCACAGGGAGAAAAGTCAAAGTGCGGGAATATCCTGAAAGGACATCTCACTTTTCAGAGCACATATGATCATTTCTGCTACAGAAATATACTTTGTAGTTGTCCACATGTTTCAAAAGACTAAAATATCTGCTAATTTGTTGGCTGAAATACTGAAGCAGAGACCAGCAGCTCAAGCAGCTTACATAGCATGTGATGCTGCCCTGGGACCAGAGCTCAGCTGTTGTGGGTTTGGTCTTATACTCACTCCTCTGCCCGAGCCCTTTCCAGATGGGACAGGGTGAGCCCTGCTGGTCACTGCTGGTCATTAACTGCTAATTGCTCACATGAGATGCAAAATAAAAGGATTGGCATTGGGCTTCAGGCAATGGTTTATTTTCTGCATACAGCTACCATTGCCAAAATAAAATCATGTGAAGAATCTATTTGGTGCCTCTAAATAATTTTTGGTGACTCTTTTAAGCTGCAATGACCCTTCCAGTCTGTGTGGAGGTGCCCCTCTGTGTTTGCAAGTCCATCCCAGTGCCCCAGGGAATGCAGAGATGTGAAGCAGGATTTAGCACAGGAGTTCACTCCTGATATAGGCACACGACATTGGCTACAGGTGTATGCTCCTACAGCAGGAGCAGCATTAGACTGAGCTCTTGGGAACTCATGGAGAAAAGGTTCAGGCCCGCCAGTGAGGTCAATGCCCCAGTGAGTTCTTTGCACAGTTGGCTGTTACCTCTGTGGTTCTCTTCTCAGGTGGAGGGGGGAAAGGAGAGGCTTGTGCAGGAGGAAATATTTTTAGAACAGGTGCTAGAAGGAGCAAGAAGGAATTCATCCTAGAAAGGTTTCTGAGTCAGCATGCCCAATACAGTTATCAAAGAGAGAGGAAATACAATCAGTTAAACTGCTTAAACTGCTTCCTTTTCAAGTAGTTACTTGTTTTGCCACAGAGTGCTCTGAACAAATGTCTCTGCTGAGGCAATGTGCAGCTGCAATTCCTGTTCATGGACATCCTTGGCAGCAGAGGGACCCTGGAGATGGGGACTGCACTGAGTCACTCTGAGATTGGAGGATGGTTACAGTGTCCTGGGTCCTGCCTGGCCATGCCATGGGACGCTGTGTAGCCCTGGGAGCAGTTGCAAAGGCTGTGGAAATTGGGAGATCTGCCAAGCACTGTTCCAGTTGCCTTGTTCAAGGCTGCATGCTCTGGCATAAGCGTGGCACTTTACCCTTTCCCTTGATGGGTAAACAGATCCCACCTTCAATATCCTGTTTGTATCATCCAGGAAATTGCTGATCATCAGGTTTCAGCCCAAGTGTGTGACCCAAGTCAGAGCCTCCTGTAAATATCTGTATCTAAACATCTCGCTTCAGTGAACACCCAAGTGTCTGAAGCCAGACAAAGCAAGGCTTTGAGCAAAAATGTGCACTTAGTTTTCTCATCTTGGCATTTGCATGTGTTCCTCACACACACTTTCACCATTCAGTAATATCTGTCTTCCATCAAATAGCATATTTTCTTGCTCTATTACTGCTAGAAACCTACTTCTTCTGCCAGAAATGCTCTGAAGCCTCTGCAGTGTTAAGAGCTGTGCTGTAACAGAGCTTAGGGACCTGAGTTTCTGTTGTAATTACATCTTTGTATCAAGTGCAGCTCCTGTGTCTGTAGCCTTACATCAGTAAAATGGGCTGTTGCTAGTAAAGTCAATATGATCTGGGATTCTAGTGTAAAGCTTCAGATTGGGTCCCACCCCTATCCAAACAGTTCAGTAGAGGAACTGTCGCTGTGTGATTAGCAGTGACATAAAAGGGTGATGAGAAAGCATGAGAGATTTCTAAATTAGTCAGATGTTGACTGGGAGGGTCAGAATTAAGTCACAATTTACACACACATTTTGCAATTAGTGTTGATGGGAAAGGAAGTGAAAACACAGAGAGCTATTAAATGTGGCTTTGTTAGATGCTTCTGTTAAATGCACCCAGATGTTGTGAGGGCTTCGGCTGATGTTCAGTATTTAAACTGCAAAAAACCACCCAGGAAGGCTGAGGTTGTGTTCTAAAATATGTCAGTGTTTATAAGCTATTTGGACACAATCAAATGGAAAAAGGTCCTAAGGATCAGTGACACCTGAACCGTTTGAGGTAAAGGGTGGGGGGATATGGCAGCAAACTGTCTTAGGTGTCTCTATTTCTATCTCCATATTTCTAAGGAAAAAATTAAGGCATCTCTTCATTTCAGATTACAAAATAACCCTTCCAGTTTCTGGGAAAGGCTCTGGAATAATCACCAGAAACTGGCTGACTTCAAGGCAGGGCCTGTTAAGTAGAAAATTGAGATTATATTATATGGATAAGCAGGAAATCACAGTCAGTTGAGGCCCCATAAAGAGAAAAGTTTTGAGTTACTGAAAAAACCCTCAACCCACAATGGCAGTCTGTTCTCCCACCTGCTGCTCTGGTTATGTTGTGCTCTGGCAGATGCTATCAATAGGTTTGTCATTTGGTGATGGATCAGGCCACTGCTGAAACTTCTCTGTTGCCAGAAATGAGTGTGCTCCTTCTTTGAGCCCAGTTGTGAGAGCAGATGAGGCAAGGCCAAGGTGCTGAGCCTGACTGTAAGGGAGGTGTATTTCTCACTGCCTGGCTCTGCTGTTCTGCGGTTGGCTTGAGCTAGAGCTGATACAAAGATCTGCTGACTATCAGCCCATGTCTGCCAAGGCTTTTAATCAAGGCTCAGGGCAACAGATGGTATACCCAGAAACTACAGAATTATTGTGAAAATGAAAGGAAGAAAGATGTTTCAGAGGAACTGTGTTCCTTTCTGAAGGATGGTGAGGCCTAACATTGTAGGGCAGCATGAGGCTCTTAGGAAGGAAAACTTGTCTACTTATTAATTAGCTCCGCCTTTTTTCCAATTAACTGAAAACAAAATGAGGATTGAGAGTTTAAGACTTGCAGTGACAGGCAATCGTCCTAGACAGTTTATCGAGGAGCCATAAAAACAATCCATCACTGACAATCCTGGCACCAGGTGTGTGAAAGACCAAATTCCACAGCACTGGAACGTGCCCCGGGAAAGGACAAGTTACTTGCTTCAAGTCTCTTCTCTCAGCTGTAGAGGAGTTCATCAGGGACCTACCAGGGATAGATCCACTCTTCCTGCTTAGGCCACTGGTCAAGGATGAATAGGGGAAGACAAACTTGAGGAGAAATTTTTTTTTAAAAAAAAGGCAGACTTTCATCCCGTAAAATAAAAAGCCTCAATATTTATGGTGGGATGGGAGATTACACCAAGCAGGGAAAAGAGGGAATAATATTGGCAAGGCAGTCATGTAAAAAATAATACTCAAGAACGGATGGTAACTAATACGACCGAGACCTTTATAAGCTGGGTTAGAAACTAGCAGTTTATTTCAGGGCGTGGGTTAGGAAAGCTTGCTCAGAACCAGCAGAGTGAACTCAGAGCAGGCATAAGGGGGACAATAGGATATGAGTTAGTAAGGGTGGATACAATCATAATCAGTAAGAGAACTAGAGGGCAGATATAAGAGAAGATTAATAAGAGCATTAAAGAGGGTCTAAGTAAGTGAAGGAGGTGAGTCAGAGAGATAAGTAATAGATCAGTAAGCAGAGCAATAAGTGAGAGGAGAGGAAGAGACGAGAGTCAGAAGTAAGAAGAAGTGAGTGAGCTCACTTGTACATTCGTTTATATAGTCAATACACTGAATATTCTATTTCTTTAACTAACCCATCTTTCTACGTATACTAATACAACTACATTTGCTTACAACCTATAGAATCTGTTAGTTTTGTTTCAATTAGGTTATCTCAGGGTCCTCCGAACTTTTCCTTAAAAGGAAAAGAAAGAGGGTCTCTTGCAGGAATTTTATGGGGGAAAAGAATGTGCTTTGTCATACCAAACCGTTTCCTATTCAAACCACACTTTAAGTTGAATTTCTTCTTTTTCCGCTTCTTTGGCCATACAATCATATTTATAATTCCTTTCTAATTCACCATTCCCTACACAGTCAAGCAAGTGATACTTTCCCATTTCTGCACCACAAGATGAGGAGGAGTCAATGACATTTCTAGCAAGTCTGACCTATTTGTCATCTGTGTAGAAAGAGTTTGCGTCAGCCTTTGTAAGATGAACAAATATCTCAGGGGTGACACAAGGGTTTGTTTACACACACAGGTGCCAATTAGCAGCAGCTGAAGCTGGGCTTGCATTACAACATGAGGAAATCTCTTTTTCACACCTGCTCCCCCCCATGCCTGGGTAGGGCTGAATACACCTGCAGAGAGTTACACAAATGAGGAACTGTAGAACCTGGGCTGTTGATCTTCAGAACTGGCAGATGTTTCCAAAGTCACCCTGCTTATATGCTCAGAAATTGATTTAAATCAATTTAATTCACATTGACAATTCAAAACTACTTTTTACCCCCACCCACC
>VWZN01014450.1:571468-590938 GCA_013396955.1 Regulus satrapa | reverse complement strand
GAAATGGCGGGGGTGGGCAGGCGGTGAGTGTGGTGGGGAAGGTGGACGAGGTTCGAGATTCGTGTCCTTGGTGCAGAGGGAAGCAGCAGGCCGGGGATGGGATGTAGCGGTGGGCTGGAGACGCGGCAGGGATAGGGGGATGTTGAGGCCTGTGGGACAGGAAGATGTGTCAGCTGCTTTGTGGGCCCTGCAGTGGATGTGAGCGGGGTGCTTTGCCCTCGTCCCTGAGGTCAGCCCTGCGCAGCGTCAGGGCCTCAGCAGTACCTTCACAGTGTCTGCTGTGACAACGAGGGTATTGGTATGTTTGGGAACCCAGAGACCTTTGATAGTGTTTTTGATAAAGGTGGGATGGTGTGACTAGTACCTGTCATGGATCAGATTTTTTTCTTGTCTGTTCGCCATTAACTTTGACAGTTTGTGTCTGCTAACACATGCTGTGTTTCACTACTAACATCTGAAAGATTATTTGGTACCTGCGTTCCTTTTGTGGTCAGTAAATGGACTGTGAGAATTAAGCATCTCATGGACGTGAAGGCATGACAACATTAAAGCAGACTTCTGTAGTTTTCTCGTGTCTTTTTGAACTGGGGAAACGGGATAAGTCTTGTGTCATTTAATTTTATCCAAACAGGAAGTGGGCAGCAGTCAGTGACAGGAGTTGAAGCTTCAGATGATGCTAACAGCTACTGGCGGATCCGTGGGAAGAGTGACAGCAGTTGCCAGCGTGGGACACCAGTGAAATGTGGGCAGGCCATTCGACTCACCCACGTTAACACTGGGAAAAACTTGCACACTCATCACTTCCCATCACCACTCTCCAATAACCAAGTGAGTTGGTTTAAATCTTAAGCTTTTGTATAAGAAGTGCATGCTATTGACAATAGTCTCTCCAGTCACTTGGGGTTTTGGAGAATCAGGCTTGAGTACCAGCTGCCAGAAGCATGTCCAGGTTCAGGTATAGGCTTTTCTGCATCTTGAAATTATGTATTTCAGTTCAGTATGTGCCAGTATTGGTATTTAACAGTAATTTTAACAAATCTGGGTTTTTTCTCCTGCACCGTTTCTACTGGGTGTTCTGAAGACTGTTCTGAAATGTTTGCTGTTTTCAGGATGTAGGAGATTGAGTATCTCCCTCAACATTGTGAAGATTCCTCTAGAGCCAGGCAACTGATCATGTGTTATAACATTGCACATTCCTGTGTCCATATTCCTTGGTGGACCAGTCTGTTAATCTCGGTTTTCTTCTTGCTATCCCTATTTCATTACATTGCTCATACTTATCCGTCTTCCTTCCCACAGGAGAACTGCATCTGCTCTTGCAATCATATTTATTTATAATTTTTACATATCTAGAAGAGTGTGATTTCTGACTGTAATTCAGCCTCATCTTGTCCTTGAACAAATACTTCTCTGAGATTGGAAATCTCTCTTAAATAGTGCAGTTGTTGGAACGTTTTTGTTGTTAGTCATGACAGTCTTCCATCAGGTTACATAGATAGGTTGTTACATTTAAACTTGGAAGATCTGACTCTATGGAAGAGTTTTTCTTTCACCATGAGTAAAGAGGCTGAAACAGGTCCAGCTCTGTGTAGGGTGTCTAGATAACCTGATTATTAAAAGAAGTGATGGGAAAACAACATTTCAAAATAATTGTTTAAGGGAAAGATTGACTCTAAAACCTTCCCCTGGCTTTCATTTTTCATTGTAGACGCTTAATATATTGTCTTTAAGGTAAGAATGTTCAACCGTCATTGTGTGGTTTTGTTTTGTTTGGGGCTTCTCCACCTCTTTTTGCTCAGATTACACGTTGGAATTTGATGGCACTTTCAGATCATAGTGGTAGAACCTTACTGCTTCTGCCTTTGGTAACTGCTGACAAAGCAGAACAACACCACCACTTCTTTCCCCATCCTCGTCTTTGAACTCTGCTGGGTGTGTGGTTGGTGTTTGTGCCTCCTGCAGGTGTTTGCTTACACTCTCACTTCAGCGAGCTCGTGTCTCTGACAGGAAGTAAGTGCCTTTGGGGATGATGGCGAAGGAGATGACCTGGATTTCTGGGTCGTGCAGTGCTCTGGGACTTACTGGGAGCGCGAGGACACCGTGCGCTTCAAGCACGTGGGCACTGAGGTGTTCCTGTCCATCACGGGCGAGCAGTATGGGCACCCCATCCGCGGCCAGCGGGAAGTGCACGGCATGCCTGCTGCCAACCACCACAACTACTGGAAAGCCATGGAGGGAATCTTCATCAAACCCAGCCTGCAGCCTGTGAAACACGACGAGCTCTGAATTGGCACAGCATCCAAAATGCTTCGTTTGACTCCGGCATTTTGGAGATGCTAATCCTTGGTCTCTTCTAAGCCCTGCCTCACCTGAGTGACTGACTTTTGGTATTACCGAAGGGCATTAGTTCATTCTAGGAATGCGGTACTTCTGTGGGGAATGGCTTCTGCCAGGCTCAGCCACTGACATTTATCTGGTGAAATCCTTTCTGAATTTCCAAGCTGTATTGGTGAAAATAGTTCATACTTCTCTTAGGTTTTGTTGTCATTTGTTTGCTCGTCACTTTTTCTCCAATTCAAAAGAAATGAAAAAATGAAAGTAATACTTTTCTCTAGTCTCAAGTACAATAAAACTTTGTATTTTGTAATCTTTTCCCAACGATAATTAAATATTTGGAAACTGATTTCTACATCTTAGTGAAAGAATGTTATTGATGAGGAGATGGAATGAGTCTAGAAATGGATAAATGGTTCTGAAATGTGGTTTTTGAATAGTTTGCAGTCAGCTATTCAGTCTGAGTTAAAAAAAGGTATCCATTTGAAAATTGCATCCAATGTCTTATGAGAGTTTCATTCTGTATTGTATTGGAAGACTTGAAAATATTGTATATGTTGGAGTAAGAAGGCAAAACTTTAGTATTTTCACTCCGTCCAAGAAATTCAGATGTTTTAGAAGTGGTGGTACAGCTGATTGTCCATTGGTAAGGCTGCTCTGCTCTGTGAACAGGTGCAGAAAACTGCTGCTTGCTTAATTAATATTAGAATTTTGCAAAGTTTCTTATGGTGCAAAGGAACTGTTGAATTTGGCTTACTTCTGTGTCACTCTACAAGATCAGTATGACAATCCAGGTGAATAAATAGTGAGGTATACACCTCTGTGGGGTTTTTTGTGTGAATCCAGAAGAGCAAAATAAATCTCAGACAATGGTTTGGTCATGGACTTCTGACAGAGTGGTATGCACTGCAGTGCTAGCAAGGAATTTCCACTGAACAAGTTAAGAATTTCTGTGTTATTCTGTGAAAAGAGAAATTAATTCTTCAGTGCATTTTTTACACAGTGTCACTGGAAATACTGGTTAAAATTCAAGTTACCATATATTTGCGATTTTGTTTCTGATTGAAAAGCTCACCAGATGAGTGAAAAAAGTCAGAACATTGAGGTATTCTTGTTTCCATGTGTCAATAGTTTACTGATTACAGTGCTCATTAGTCAATCAGTTAAAGAGGCAGGAAACTGATTTACTGCTCTTGGAGTTGTGTAGAGGGGCTGCAGCAGGCAGTGGAGTTCAGCTTTACAAACCCAGCAGCTGCTCTGTGCACCTCATGCAGGAGTGCTGCCCAGGCTGGCTCCAGGTTTTATTTAAGGATTTCCTGCTGGGGAACATCTGTCCAAATTCTACGGAACAAGGAACCTCTGCAACAGCATTTCTGTGTACTTCACTATTTTTCTTCAAAGAAAAAGGTAAGAATGCTTTTTTCTACTGATTTTAGTTGCCTGTGCGTATTTAGGGATTGCACGCGTTTTGGAAATCAAGTAGACTAGCTTTTGCTGTTCTTTCATTCTTTTAATGTGATGAATATTTTAGGTTCACTGATACTCCTGACTGATTGGTATTGAGGTTATAGCTGTAAAAGGATCACTATTTAAAAGCAAACCAAACTTGTGTAAGCAAGCTTTTCCTTTATTAAGGAGAGCTTTTCTTTTGACGGTGGTATATAAACAAACACAAAGAATGTGGCAGCATTTGACAGGAGGAAGAAATAGTCTTGGCAATGCGTTCTCTGTCACTAAGAGTTGAAATGCTTTGTGCCTATAAGATATGGGCTTAATGTTTGTGCCCCAGTGAAAGGCTAAATTGGCTGAGAAGGGCTAGAGCTGTGGGGCTCATCTCAGTCTGTGTGCCAGCTATTATCCCCACCCGATGATGGTCTGTGCCTGGATCTTTCCATCACTTGTAAAGGTGTTTTCAGTCTTATTTGTTATGCTTGAGTGGGATCTCACTGGACCTTTGGCTTTCTGTTCTGGATTTGTACCAAATCGGTTTGGTGGGGCTGTGAAAAAACTGACTTTTAGTCCTTCTTGCTTACTTTCTAGTATGTTCAGTTTTGAGAAATATTTGTACATTTTTTTTCCTAAAGAGCTAAGCTGCCACACACAAATATGTCCATGAATGCCTTATTTAAAGACGTGTTCAACCATATTCCTGCAAACTGAGTTTCCTCCACTTCTGATTCTGACCAAAGTGTAAAAGTCACTTAGCCTTAATATTTCACTTGGGCATGTGTCACAATAGTTGGGGGTGGGTTTGTTTGGTTGGGGTTTTTCCTGCAGTTTCTGTCGCTGTAAGTGTTGTCCTGAAGGGTTCTCAAATAAGGCCAGTTGAAGTACATCTTCCTTTGGAAAGGTCTAATGTAGTGCTTCAAGAACTATTGGTAATCCCAGCATGCTGAATTCTGGCTACAAAAGTCGTGTTCATGTAGGAAGTGCAAAAATTATAGCTGTGAAAAGTGGTGGCTTGTGCTCCTGTGCAAGTACTGAGATTTCAGAGTGTGATTCAGGTGTTTTTATTTACTTTGGCTGTTTATAATTCAATTTCTCAGTCCTGCCCCTATGGATTATGGAGGGTTAGAGCCTTCGAGAATCTAGTTTTGTATTGCTGTGTGGTGGTGTTTGTTTTCCATATGATTTTATCATCTGCCTAAAGCTGTTTGGTCTCTGGGTAAAACATGAAATACTGAGAGTTGTAGATATAAAAATTTGGAATCCTATTTTGTTTATTTTCCTTTATTTTAAGGTGATAAATTTTATAGCTCCTGTCAAAATTATCTGTATGCTTCAAGGTTAAATGAAACCTGTTTATTTTGATTTCTGATGCTAGCAGGAAGTAATTCTTTCAAATAACTGACAGGTGCTTTCCTGTTCCTTGCTTCGCTACTGCAAGAACTCTCTGAAAAGGTGCACCAGTGTTGCTTTGTATTCTTCCTTTAAGAAACCAGAAAGGCTTTTGGGGAAAGAATTAGAAGGATCTGTATTTATAATTGTTCTCTTCAGGAAGAGTTGATAAAGACTAGTGCATTTTGCACATATGTATATATCTAGTTCAATATGAAATGACAAAGAGTTCCTTAGATGAGTTAATTTTTGAGGCACGTGTGTGCCTACAGATATTTTTGCTCTGTTTCTGGAAGCTCTTTAAAGCTCTGTACAACTGCTCAGCATATGAACTCTGGCCACACGTTTTGACTTTTCAGTCAGGATGAATGAGACCTGGGTTTAGTTCTTCCAATGTGCTGGAAGGGATGTGCTGCTCATTGATTCCTCATTCTTATTCTTGAGGCTAAATATAAACCAGTGTTTGTATTTAAGTGGTATAACCATAATTCAATGTGTTTAGGAATAATAATTGGGTATATCTATTCTTACTAGGTTAAATTAGCATATCATTTTAAAGAGAAAAAATACAGTCAAAAACAAGCCTGTAACAATGACTCCTACTCAGCAGTACTTTAGTTTTGCTGTCTTCTCTGTCTTCTGCCTGCCTTCCCAGGCACTGAGGCAGTAGCTGGCACTGGAGGTGCACCATGTTTCACACCTAGCCTAGACAGAGGCTGAACTGTAGCACTGTCTTCTTTCAGCAGCAGCATCCTGCTGCTGTCTGACTCCCTGCTTGGCATCCTTGCTGCCTCTTTGTTAAATTCCCTGCTGGCAGCTGAGAACTGGCTGAGATTTGTGTATGCAGGGTGTGCGATGCTAGTGTCCCTCTTTCCTAGTTTTGAGTTTGCATCTGTGCCCTTTTGGTTTTGCAATTTCCTCTATAGAAACATCTCCTGTAATCCAGCCCTGGGCCACCAATCAATTTTCTTTGATAATTAATTGCTTCATAATGTGGCTGTTTCATCAGCTGCTTTTCAGGAATTCGTGTGTTTGGAGTTACAAGACAGCACTTGTGGTTGTGTCATTTAGCTTTTTAAGGAAGCAAATAAAGAAGTTAAACAGGAATACTTGAAGCTAAAGAAGTGCTTTCCTCTTCACTGTGCTTGGTTCTATTCTGTAGGGTAGGAAGCAGGGGATGGTTTTCTTCCTCAAAGAAGAATAAAACATTCAACCTTACCAGCCTGGAGTTACATAGGAAACACAAGGCAATTCAAACATTACCTTAGGGTTTATTATGCATGCAGGTCACAAACAGTAATAAACTTAAGGCATTCTTAAAAAACCTTTGAACTCTAAAGGAATAAATATTTCATACCTCTTCCTTTTCCTTCCAGGGATATTCTAAGCATCTTAGTGTTCCCGTGTTTATAAATTCTTTGGTAGGGGATGTGGTATTTACACCTAATAATTTCTTTTTACTTCCTATGAAAAAGATGGAAGCCCAGCATTACCTCATTCTCATCTTTTTCCTGATTCAAACTTGCTGTAATTGTAGAAATGTGTAGGAATTGATTGATACATGGTCAGCCAATTCCTCTGAGGACAGTACTGATTTATTTTGGATGTGCAAGAGCAAGGAGGGAATATACTGAGCACCTTGAAAAGTAGACTTCAGCAGCTGCACTGTTCAGTGCTTCTTTCAATTTAAATTACATCAAGCTGAACTGATTATAAAAACCTTTTTACTGTATTTGGTATTGTGCTAATTCTAAATTACGATAAAGTTCACAGTGAAATCCTTTGGTGACCCTCATACTGATTCAAACTGCTGTTCTCTGAGGCTGTCCTAAAACTAATGTATGGATGCTGACTTTGACAGTCTGGAGGACTGTGAGCTTTGGCTCGGATCTATGGCTCTTGCTTGATCTTTGTGATGGTTATGTATTTATCCGCCTCAGCTTCATTTTCTGAGGGTGCTCTTATTAGTACAAGTGCGTGCTATACTGAAAATCTAAATAGGTGGGGTGAATCGAAGCACAGTTCAAACCACAGCTGGGCATAAGTCTCAGTAGGTGCCCGACGTTGTTCTTTTTCTTCTCCTGGTGCCCTCCCAGCCCCACACCTCTGCCTGCCCGGCCGCAGCCTGGAAGGGTCCGCTCCTGCGGCTGCCTGGCTCGGCCGGTGCCCGCAGACGGCCTCTACACCGGAGATTTTCTTCTGCGCGCCTAAATACTGCTGGCTACTCTGTCCTGCCTAGGGAGCGGCCCCGTGGATGAACTGTATCAAAACTCGCGTGGATGGATGCGAGCAGAGCCGTTCCGAGGGGAAAGGGGCGGGCGCGTCTCGCTCTCCGGGCTCTGGAGCCGCGGCCGCTAGTGAGCGCTGCTCCTCCGCCTTCCGCGGGATCCCCAGAGCTGCCTGCCTGCGAACCCTGTGCCTATGGCAGCCCAGCAGGGTTTCAGCAGCGCGGCTTTGATCGCCGCAGATTTATACTCTTTGGAGGGAAACAAATAACATCCGCTTCCCCCGCCTCACACTGCTGAAGCGATCAGCTGCTGCAGGACCGCCAGTGCGGCCGTGCCTCCTTAGGTGCGCTCTGCCAAGTCATGTACTGCTCGGTTATTCGAAAGGGAAGTTTTAAACATTAGCATAAGCTCTGAATCGGTGCTTCAGGCGTTTCTGTTTACTATTTGTCTTTAGGATGGTTGAAGTGCGGCCAAGGATGAAGTCTGTTTGCTTACAGTATACATTTAAGGCAATTATCTATATTGTAAAATTATATACCTTTCCTGCACACTGAGGGAAGAAAATGCACAAAAGGATTGTTAAAAAGGGAGCTCTCCTTGTCCTGTCATGTCAAAAAAACCCGCATTGCATTTCGCAAGATCGCGATAGTAAAAGCTAAAACGAAAACGGTCTGTTCGTAACTAGAATAGGCTGCTCGTCAGCGGTAGTTACAGGAACACCTCTTATCCCTAACGTAGCTCACCTGGCTCTCCTCGGCTCTTGCTGGACCGCATCCCCTGGATTAGATCCTGTGCCATCCGCCGAGGCTTCCCTTTGGCATGAAGAGGAAAGCCGAGCTGCCATCTCTTACCGGCACGATACCGGTTTGCGAGCCGCAGCGAGATTTCTCCCAGCCATGCTGTGGGGATGCAGCTCCCGCTGCCTTCATGGGTCGCCCCCGTCGTGCCCCACCAGCGCTCCTCAGTGGGGACAGCAAGCGGCGGGTCCAGCTCCGCTTCCCGCCAGCGCAGTTATTGCCGAGGGCTTTGTTCACGTGCCAAAAGAACCTAGATTTTTCTTCCCCCCCACGTCTGCCTGGCGGTGCCCTTTGGGTTTCTCAGCATCCGCCGCCCGCCGCTATTCTTTCATGTCGAGCGGAAAGATGCTGTCGCAGAGGAGCCTGCCGCGATCCCAGGCACCAGAATTTGCGTGCCAGCCGCTGCTCGCGGCGATCCTTGGGTGCTGGCAGGAGACCTTCATTCTCATAGCGAAATTGCTCTCACGGCTCACACTACCTCCATCCCTTTCCTCTCCTCTCGGCCGGCCACGATCGGCGTCTCTTTATTCAGCCTCGCCTGCCGCAGCGGGGCGGGGAAGGAGCGGGGAGGTCCCACGGTGTGCGCCGGCCCCGCCGGAGCCCCCGGCTGCGGGCAGAGCCTGGGCGCGGCTCGGCTCCCGTGGGAGAGCTCCCGGCGCTGAGCGCGCAGGGCTCGGCCGCACGGGGACGGGGCTGCTTTGGGCAGCGCCTGGGTCTGATGGATGGGCCGGCGCAGAGGGCTATTCCTCCCCTGCCTTCACCCGACTTCCTGTGACCAGGCGGCAAGTTTAAAGCCCAGCAGCGCAAGAGCCCGAAAGGCTGCAGAACCGAGTCGTTGTGCCTCCTTGTACCGAGAAAACACAGCGGCGATTGAATCAGTACCCGCCCGGGAGAGGGAGCCGACAGGCTCACGGGGCCCTGAGTGCTTATCCCGCATCAAGGACACCCGGAGGCCTTCGTGCTTAGGGGTGTTCTAACCGTGCTTTTATGGGGCTCGTGAGAGGGCTTCTGGCCCTGTCCGGCTGCTGACCCTGTGAGAGAAGCACGCCTTAATGCGTTCTCAGCAGTTCCCATCCTAGTACAAACCCATCTGCCTCGGTAACTGGCTCCGGCGGGCGCACCGATGGTGATGCGGTAAAATAATCGTATAGGCACATGTTTCATCAGCGGTCTACTCCTCTTGTATCCTCCCTGTTGGTTCAAAACGGGAAGGGTCATAACACGTGCCGGTGACATCTTACACTGGGCTAGTGTTGGGTGTGCTTGGGACTCCACCGNAAAAAAAAAAAAAAAAAGAGACCTCTTCTAGCATTAAACCTGTGCGGGTTAAACAGCCCTCGAGAAGCAGAGAATGTGAGACTTCTGGAATTGCACCCAAGGGAGCACCATTTGCTCTCTCTTGCAAATATTATACTTTTGAACGCATTACCCCTGCCTTCACTGGGTGCGGATGTGCAGATGATTAGTGTCGAGCTGCAGGCAATGTTCTATAAAACTGCACAGTAAAACACGTTTCTGTTGTACTGCCTTTCCTCAGCGGTACCAACCCACTGTGAGATTGGCTCTCAGTCGAGCTTAGAGTCTTCAGTCTCAAGGGCAAAATAGTTTAACATGTAAAAATATGTCTCCCTCTATGTGCACTGCTTTCCCTCATGATATGGGCGGCTGTTTATTGTGAACAATTGACTGAAATCTTGCTTATGAAGTCTCAGCAGCCTCGGAGCCCCTCGGTCTCGGCTCTGGGGGGAAAAGCGCTTCGTGATGCCCCTTAGGAAAACCGCCATTCCCAGGGCTAAAGCCGGGCGCAGGAGGACGGGAGCGATGCTGCTCGGCAAGAGGCGGGGAGGGGCGATCTGACCGGCGGGAACAGATTCACTCTTAAAGGGGTAAATTCACAGTTGGGAGGGCACAGCTTCCGTCCTCCCTACTCAAAAAGGTTGGGGTACTTGTGATTTTTTTGGGAGCGGCAGCTGGAGTTGAAGGGACACCGCCCTCCGGGAGAGCAGGGGTGGTGGCAGAGAAAAGCCCGAGAACCCTCCCAAGACTGGAAATTGGACATGGCAGCTTTTTTCGGCTTCCTCCCCAGCGACACCCGAAAGCCGAGCCGGGGAGCGAGTGAGCCCCGTTCTGCCGGGACGAGGCGGTGGGGTCCCGAATGTGGGGATCATCAGAACAAAGTGGATCCGCGTGTCAGTGGCGGAGGATCAGGGTTTCCCAGCCGGGCAGGGGCGGGGGCTGCGTGGGGCAGGGCGCAGGCGTGCGGCGGACGTACAATGGGAGCTGGCCAGGGCAGGGTGGTTCAGCATCCTCAGCACCAACCTGCGGCCGGGGCGGCTCCTGCTCTGCCCACAGCACGCTCCTGCTCGGAGCTCCGGCTGCATGCCGGGGCACCGGCCCCGGCGGGGAGGAGATGCTGCGCGGGGCGGCGCTGGGAAGGCTGGTGCTGTAGTGGGATGCTATATTAAAAGATGCTTTGAAGGGCAAGTAATAACAAATGCCGAATGCTGCTTTTCTTTCTAACCCGCTTTCTGCGCTTTTCTGCATAGGAAAGAGTCAGTCTAGATCGTTCTTGTCAGAAAACCCCATGGACTCTACAGCTTATTTTCTTATGTCTGGTGCTTTAAGAAACAGAAGGAAAAAATAACTCTTGTTCAGTCTGAGACACTATGGTTTATACAGAAAGTATTCCTTAATACTTAACCTAAAATAAAATTCCATCCTCGTAAAGTGTTAGTTAAAATCCAGGGATCTTTTGGAATGAATAGATAGAGCTGTGCATAGGGTACTGAACTGGAACTGATGAGCAGCACCCAGTTTGTAGCTGCAGAACTGAGTGATCCCAAAAACGCATCAGTGCTTCTTCACTCCACCTGAAAGAGGAAATTATAGGTTTTCTTTGCCTTGTCTGAGCAGCGCTCTGAGTTCCAGGGCAGGTGTCCAAGAAGCCAGCAGGAAGACCGGGTGACATGCCCAGGGCTGCCCGGGTAAATCCCTGCCCTCCCCAGCAGCCCCACAGAGCGGTGGGAGATCACCCGCAGTCTCTCTGCGTGGGCCTGCTCAGAGCCGGGTAAAATGGCGACGGCCACTTCTGTCTGTCCCTGTCTGGCTGTCCGGGAGCCGCGGGGTGACCGGGCGCGGGTGGGAGCCTGGGCATGCCTTCGGGGGGCTGGCTGTGCTGCCGGGAGCCAACGCCTCTCCGCCCGGGGGGGCTGTGGCTCCTGCTCAGAGCTGCGGGGTGTCGGGGGTTCCCCATGCCTCACTGCCCTTCTCCGCCCGGTGCTTTCGCCGCCGGGACTGACCGGCTGCAGGCGGGAGGGAGACTCTCAGTCACTTCTTTGAGAGAAATGCGGGGAAACAGTGCGGGGGCTCACCCCCAAACCCCTCGGAGGGCCCGGCAGGCGCTTTCCCGACGGCACGGTCGGAGTAGCAGCGGGCTCCCTCTAGGCTGGGCGCCGGGGCATTTATGTGCATCAGTGGGTTTAAATAGAATAGAGAAGAACCAGGGAAGGATGTTCTTGGATTTCGGGCAGAGGTATTTTGAACAGAGTTAATCGGAAATGTGTGACTGAATAGCCTAAGCAGTACTTACTCCTGCTGTGTTCTCCCCCCCACCAAATTTATGTTTATTGTGTTCCCCAAGTTAATAAAAATTTCAAGACGTCTGTGTCGAGAAGAAGTTTTGGCCGGTGTCCCCTTTGCCCCTGCTCTCAGCCCGTCCTCCCCGCTTCTGCTGGGACTTCTCGTGTCAGCCTTTTACGGGGAGGAAGGCAGTGGCTTCAAGCACACCTTCCCCGACGGAAAGGGGGCCACCCTCTGCCTCTCTCTGCCACAGCGGAGGAAGATCCTCAGGAACGAAGCCTTCCTTCCTTTTGGTCAGAGCCTGCAAAGAAAGCAGTGGGACCGACTGTCAGCGGGGTCCTCTCAGGAGCCTCGAGCCGGAGAAACCCCAAACGATCCTTTTGCGGCTTTCACCCGGCACCAGCTGTCGGCCTCAGCCGGCTGCGGTGCACTGGCCTTTGCCGAGCACAGTAAATGAGCCCCCGGCACCGAAACCCTTTATTCCTGCCGGCGGCAGCGCGGCCGGGGCTGCCCATTCCGCTCGCCGCGCCGTCGGTGCAGCGGGCGCGGGGCAGAGCCTGGGCGAGCCGCCCCCGGCCTGGGAGCCGCTCCGCCGACCGAGGGGGAGGCAGAGTGGGGCTTCACTCCACTCTCTCTGCTGCCAAGACCCGTTCATTCTGCTAGCCCAGGCTTTAAATAAGAATCCTTAGCCCACTGGCTTCCATAATACAGGGTGCAAGTGGAAAACTGTTCGGCTTCGGTTTTCCCGATTTAAGTATTATCCTCATTCTCCCNTGGTGAGTGTGAGATTTCAGGGGGATGGGGAGAAGATTGGCGTTTGTTTGTTTTCTTAATTTAAAAGTGTATCTTTCAGTAAGGTTGTCTACACATGATTGGGGAAATGAGGAGGAGAAGGGGTCTGATCAGAGAATTCAGACAGACATTCAACCAAAACTACTCTTTCACTTGCTCCAAACAGTGCTATAAATGTCCTAAGTTAATTATTTGGTATTTGGGGATAGGCAGCAAGGAATCCTTAGCTTTGCTCTTTCTTGGTGTCTGCAACAGCTTGCACATGAAGGTGACGTCTGTACTTCTCTAGAGTTGGTGAGAGATACCCTTTTCCTTCAGAACACAGAAACACAGCCTCTCTTTTGTTTGAATTTTTCAAAATAATTTAGAGATGTGTAAAAAAAAGCGTATTCACCGTGAAAACAAAACCAAGTAACAATAATCTTGTGCTGGAGGGCTGTGTAAACCCAGATGGCCATCACCCCAACCTAGTTCTGAAATACGACAGTAATTCACAGTGGTGGAACAAACCAGTTTGTTTCTAGCACCGTGTGATGGTGGCTTTTGTACTCAGTGTAACTCCCCATAGATTTTAATTGGGCAAAATACTCACGAGATGTTGTGGCTCCTGACAAAGGTGTTACTTCTTAGTATATCAGTGTTCGAGGAAGGCAGGGCTCTGCTATTGGTTGTAATAGTAGCAAGGTGACTCTTTAAAATATTTGACTTCTTGTATTGGCGCAAAATTATACATTTGAGTTTGCACCGTGACAGCGGCTAATCCCTGTCATCTGATTGCTCTGTGTGTCTCAAGATGTTTCAAAGACTCAACTACCTCCCAGGTGAGTGAGTAAGCAGGAATTGTACAGAGTCAGTGTCTGATGCTTGAGCCCAGGAACTGTACCTAGTTTCATGCAGTGCCACAAAGACTATTTTGGTTTGCCCCAAGGAACCTCCATTCTCAATTAGCCACCCACCTGCTGTTCTGCTAGTCCCTTATGGCAGAGATCCCTGCCCATGGAGCTTCTGGTGACAATACACTAAAGAGAAGAGCACTGTTTAAAAGCTCTGATGCTTTGAGACTTTTCTCCCCATCTGTTCACTTCTGAGCAGAGAGATGCATCCTTGGCAAGAATACAGGGCTGATAGATCCAAGCCTTGCCCGGGGTAGCTTTCCATTCCCAGGAAGGGTTTAGCTGGAGTCTCAGAAGTTGTGTACAGATTTATCCAGGCTTCAGCTGAAAAGCTGGATAGATAATGCCATTGTCAAACCTCCAATGGAGCAGTTTGGCCACCTGCTACTCCCTTTGGATGGAAACAGGATGTTTACTGGAGGGCTTTTCAGGAAGGGAATGTACTTTCAGGTACCCCATCTGAACAGGTTTCTCTGGAGGAGTTAACAGTGCATACCTTTTTTCCTGATCAATTACAGCTAAGATTTATTTGGGTTTTTTTGTATATACTTCATTCTCTTTATTAGCACTTAGTTTGTTGTAATTGCCAGGACATGTCCTGTCCAGTCTGCGCTGAAAAGAATTCTGAGGACTGGCTAGAATTGAGCAGTGGCAGGATATGGCCCTAAAGCCCAGCAGTTTGTGTTTCCTGCAGGGAAGTGGCTGTCTATTGCAACCCTTCTAGAGGCAATGTACACCCTCTGCTGCAGTGGAGCGAGCGCAATGTGGATCAGCAGGTCTAGGGAAAAAATTCTATTGTGCCTTGGTTTTCAGTAAATATGCTATGAGCTACCTAGTGGTATTAGGTCTAATCGGAGCCTCAAAGCTATGGCTGGATTTATGTTGATCACTTTAAAACAAATCTCACCGATCTATTTAGTAGAAGAATGTGTAAAACCCCAACCCCCAAATGGTATTATGTAACCAATACAGTATTTAAGTGCCCCCTGTGTAAACTAAGTGAAAAGCCTGCTGTTTGCTTTCTTTGCCTCTGTTGTGTATTGGTCAACCGAAGCCGGGTGCTCTGTTTGCTGTTCTGATTACTATTTTAAAAGGAAAGATCCATAAGATCATGTTCTCCAGAAATTGAAAAAGACTTAAACCCCTTTCACTGGGCTTAAGAGAGGGATCTGGGGCTGAGTGAGAGCCCTCTCTTGGGCTGCCCAGGGGTGTCTATTGCCAGGGGAGCTGATGCCATTTGAAAGCACACACACATCAAGGATACGGCCCCGCACAGTGTACTTTGTCTCTTTATTTTGGCATGTGTGGTGCAGCCGTTGTCAGCGGCCTCTGCAATCTCAGCCACGGGGTTTAGCTGAGCTCAGCAAAGATGAAGATGTGTGAGTGTAGGGTCAAGGAGATGGTGGGAGCTAGTGGGCCAACTGAGAACATTGCTGCTACCACATCTAGAGCTGATATCTGATGGAAACAAGAGGTGGATTTCCTCTTGCTTTGAACCAAGAGGAGTTTGTAGGTTTTCCCCCTAATTTACTGTTATTGATCTGCCATCAGCTCCTTGCCCAGTTAAATCCTTTATTCAAGGTGCTGGATCTTAGGAGCACAGTGGTTTCCCATTATTGTTATAATCTTTTGCCAAAGAGAGAGTCCCCCTTCTCAGCAATGCACCAAAGTGGAAGTAATCGCTCTTTTTTCTTCTTGCATTTGTCCTTTCCTGTTTCATTCACCAATTGAAAAATGGCTAAAGATCAGCCCCCATTTCACCTCCCCTTTTCCCTGATTGACTCAGCAGCTCCTGGGACAGAGAGAGGAAAGGGGCCTCGAGGTCACAACCTTCACAATCTTCAAAGCCCCTGCCGCTACCAGCAGCTGTCACAGCTCTCACTGACCATATCCCCAGAAGGTCAGCAAAAAAATAAACACTGGGGCCCGACAGATCCCCTTCTCATGCAAACTGGCCATTTCCCTCCCCAGCTCCCATTCCATGCATAGATTACACATTGGAGACCCCCTTGGATTTGCACAGAGCTATGCAAGAGCAAAATGCCACAGAAAATAAAAGTAGAAGAGCTTCCTGGGCAGGCAGGGTGGGAAAAAGAAAAGCAGCTTCCTGAGCTCTCCATGCCCACCCACAGGCTGCTGCAGCCATTTTGTGTGCGCAAAGCCTGAAGGTGAAGCTGGGGAGGGGGCTGAATTTTTTCTGGGAGAAAGACTGCAGGGAAGGATTCAGCTTTTGTATCTGCTTGGGCATGTGAAGGATGGAAGATAGAGAGAACCCAAAAGAAATAGGAAATGAAGCATAGACTGTAGGAGCCTTTTTATCAGGATTAGATTGCATCCCTCTCTGACAGCCAGCCTGCTTTCTGCACTCACCTTCCTCTGCAAAAGTCATGATGAAGCAGAAATAGTGCCAGGAAGAAGCACAGGTTCAAAAGGCCAGAGCAGCAAGGTCCTTTGCCAAGGAAATACCCCTCCCTACCCCTCTTTTTTATAGAAGTATCCATTTCACCATGGCCACTAATAATCAAAGGGCTATTTCCTGGTCTTCCCAGCACAGCTCCCAGGTGCAAAGCACTGTTCCCATCTCTATTATTGCAAACCCTTCCCCTCTCACACCACACTCACTTCCCTACCCGTGCTCCCCCATGGCTGAACACAGCACTAGGGCACGACTCGAGTGTTTCAGGCTCCACAGTGAAGGAAGACACTCGTTTTATATTCCCATTTTCGGCCTCTCCCCATAAGACCAAACGGGTGAGCAGCACACCGGATCGCAGGGCAAAAACTCGTCGAGGGCATTTTTATCTGCGACGGGCTGCCAGGGAGGCAGGAGGGGCTGCCGACCTGCAATAAACCCCCCCCCCCCCCTCCCCCAGGAAGAAAAAGCAGGGACAGGGGACTCGGGGGTCACTTTATTTATTTGGTGTTGGCTGGGTACAGCAGAGGGGCTGCCCCAGGCTCGGCGGGGAGTGGCAGCGGGCCCGTGGCGAGCGGTGCGCGGAGCCGCTCACCTTGCCCTGCCCCTGCGCGCACGCTCTCCGCCGCTGCGTGCTCAAACAAAGAAAGTTGCACAACCAAAGTCGGTCCGTCAGTGTCGTGTGTATCCCCCCCGCCCCGTTAAGGTGGCTCTCGGGACGTTCCGGCCCCGCNGAGCCCGGCCGCCCCCGGGGAGACGCGCGGCAGCCGCTGCTCCGCCGCGCCCTGATCCGGCTCTCAGTCCCCTCCCACCACCCCTTTCCCTGGGCCCCTGAGGTCCCGAAAGGGACCGTGGGGACCACCTGAAATGGAAGGCAGGGCCACCCACTCGGCCATCCCGGCTGCTGTCAGCCCCCAGCTGATCCTCACAAAGCGGAGAGGAGATTTAACACCCCCATCCCTGCTCAGTTCCCACGTACCTCAGAGAGCAGCTCTCGGGAAGGGCCGGAGGCAGTGCCCGGCTCCGCTGCGCCGCCCGACCCTAGAATAGCCCCGGGTGCGGGGCACGGTGGCGGAGCTTGGTGAGTCGCAGTCGCCGGGCAGAGGCATGAGCTTTGTTTTGCGGAGGTTATCGGGACTAGAGCCTCGGCCTTTTTGTGCTGTGCTTTGCACCACACTGGTTTTTGGGTTGGGATCAGGCACAGAAACAGCAAGTATGGCTATGTATCTCCTCCCATCCTTTGGTGGGTGTTTACATCAGTATGTAATATAGACACCCTTCAAACGTCTCAGAACTCATACTATTTTAAAAAGGAACCATGATGGGTTTCTCTGGTTTCAATCACTGCTTGTGTTTTAAACACGAGGCCGTTTTGAATCCTGTGTGATAGCATCAAAAATATGCCCATTACTCACAACCTGAGTCACCAGAATAGCATGATTATTTGTTACAAATAACATCTCTGTACAATTACTTGCCTATCTAACAACACTCAGCATTTCACAACTTTTTCCCTTAACTCGGTGGGCACATGGGCTTATTTTTTCCTGCTGCGGCTTTCTTCTCTCCATGAAGAATAACCCTCAAAAGAAAAGACCCTATAAGCAATATTGCACTACTACCCTGATCACAAAAGCAGAGGCAATATTGATAGGGTCTCATCCTTAAGGTTAAGAAGCTGGATAATGTGTCTTGCAGCAGGTGACTGGAGGGAGCTTCATTCCACGCCTGCAAATGTGGAAGGGGTAAAAAGTTAGAAAGCAGTGCACTGCCCCTATGGATTACAGCACCATGTGCTCCTGGGAGAGTGGGGATGCAGAAATGCAGTAAATCTCTGACCCACAGAATCCGTGCACTGCCCCTTTCTCCCAGGACACATTTAACTCCAGTATGGATTTTTATCCAGGTTTCTGTACCTCCATCCCCAGTTCTTACTTTCTTCTGCGTAAATTTCTCTCCTTTATTAATAGCCTCAGTCAATTAGCCGTCTAGCTGTCAGAGACTGGGAAGTGCTATTTATTTGATTAACTGATAGCTGTATTTTGAGCCTCTTAGTAACAGGCATCAAGCCCTCAGAGAACTTCCTTTCTAGGGCTGTCCTACTTGGAGAGCCCAGTGTTTTAAATATCCCTCCCCTCCCTTCATTGGAAATCACAGGATTAAGTGCACACCAAAAATTAGAAAGCAAAACAGGATCTCCAGGGCTGGCTCTTCTGCACTCACTTCACATTTATGCACACAGGTTAAACAGTGTTTGGAGACGCAAGTGTGTTTTGCCCTAGCTTGTTTTGTGTGGCTTTTTCTTCTCTTCCCCCTCTCCAGCACTTTTTCTGTCCAAGGCTGGAAGGCACAATCTTCAGCTGGGGCTGGCTTAGTGTTGAGCATACTAAGAGCCACAGAAATTACTCCCAGGGAAGGGCTGAGACACCTCCAGCTTCAGAGGTGCTTTGCCAACTGGACTCTTCCTCTGCACTCTGGCTCCAAATTAACCTGCCCCAGTGCATTTGTCACGTAGGAACTCTTGAGAGTCCAGAGGAAGGAAATTTCATTCCCAGGCCATCCCAAACCAGGTCATGATTTTGACACATTAAGCTTCTCTTTCCTCAGTCTGCTTTCCAGTGGATTTAAATAAGAGTGTAATGAAGGGACAATCCCCTAATTCATGGATTCCTGGCTAATTTATCCATGCCACACTGATCTGGTCTTTGCCATTAGAGGTCCCTGGTTTTTGGCATGCTGGTGTGAGGCAGCCCTGCATCCTCTTTGATGCTGCCTCACTTGCCAAAGGAAAAGGAACAAGGCAAGCTCCATTCAGTATTTGGTTTCTTCCATTACCCAAAAATCAAATTCTCCAATCTGTCTCAACCCCTCCTTCTCCCTATTCTTTGTGATGCTTGTGGAAGAAAACAGGGATCTTTTTTCCACATTATTTATTTATATTAAGTCTTTGCTCACACTAATTAAAAGGCCACATTCACAGAGATTGCTGAAAGCGGCTCAGAATTGAGCTTTATCAAACTTCTGTATTCTTGTTACCTTGGCAAAACCTCAGGTTTAATCCTGCCATTTCTTCTCAACAATCCCTGCAACCTAGACATCCAGTTGGACTGAGAACATTAAAAAAAAAATGCAACTAGCTCAGCCTTACCTTTCCATCTATTCCCGTCCAGTCTATTTTGTTTATTGTTTACCATGTCTTTTCCACTCTTCAGCCTCGATGTTATCTCAGACAAGACTTAGGACATAATACATATAATTTAACTTCTCCAGTGGCCCAAGAGACAAACCTACTGGCAAGCTCACAGTGGAAACATACAATTTGCACATGAAGTGATGTTACTGGATAGTGTGGGGGAAAGCACAATTTGACTACTTTCCCTCACAGCTTAAATACTTCAGTAGTTGCAGAAGCTACAACTGGCAGGGGAGGGTAAGGGATGTAATTAGAAATGTCAGCCACAAGTTCCAAGCAAAGGCAATTAAGTTACTTTATGTTTCTGGATCTGTGCTGAGAGCTTAGATGTGTCTCAAAAATGTCCTTATCTTTAAGTGGTGTATTGGCACAGGCCTCCCCAAGCGTTGCCTTTTTTTTTTTT
>VWZN01014450.1:516869-545696 GCA_013396955.1 Regulus satrapa | reverse complement strand
TTTTTTTTTTTTTCCTTAAACAAGAGAACCAGAGGGTGAAAGGGTTGAAGATTAAAATGTAAACAGCAAAATTTATTATAATTACAAGAGTGTTTCAAATTATTTCCTTAAACTGCAACATAATTTACCTCTAGTCAAGGTCTCTATTGGTGGTGAAAGAGGAAACTGCTTGACCTTGGGGTGACCTCTGCCCCCCGGGGGTCAGCGCCCGAGGAATGTGCAGATGTCACGGTTCATAAGCAAGGACAGAAACTCTCAGGTTTCCCAGGCAGAGAGGCGCCAGTTCGGGGATGGGGCCAACATGTGTACCTCCCTTTGAAGCAGCCCCTCATACCTGCAAGCCCATGGAAAGGGAGCACGCACGGGCTGGAGATGGAAAAGGTCCAGGGCTGCCCTGCATGGAGCCTTGCACCAGCAATGGGCAGAAGCAGCAGAACATAATGGAGGGAAAGAGGAAAATTCCCTAAAGAGGATCAGCATCTTAGTTGTACTCGAGGAATGCTGCAGGCAAATGTGACCTGTAGTGCCGATCCACGTGCAGATCCTGGCAAGGAGCATTTAGAGGAGCTTGGGCCGCAACCAATGGATGCAGCTCATCGCTGTCATTAAAAACAAGTGTCCTAAACTCTTAAATGTGCAAAGAAAGGAGAGAGAAAGAAGAGGATTTACTGCCTATATGCTCCATTAACAAAAACTGCATGGGCTGAATTGGTACACTGCAAATTGTGACTGGGACTTGAACAAAGCTTGAAGAGAACCTCCCAGTAACCCTGTCTGGAGTCAGTTGAGTGCTGCTGGATACCTTCTCTCTGCCCTAGAGAAAGTAATTTGTGCTGCCAATCCATGTTCTCTGAGCAATAACACACACACACACATACACACACACACACACAAAAAAAAACAAAAAAAAAAAGAAAAAAAAACCACCCCAAAACTGTAAAACAAAACAAACCAAAACAAATAAAAAACAAAGCAAACAAAAGAAAAATAAAAAGTTTCACAATTAAAACAACCCTCTGACAAAACAAAAAACCCAAAACAAAACCACAACATCTTTATAAAATTATTCTTAATAAAGCAAATGAGCAAGGAAAGTAGGTTTCAGCTAAAACAAATTGTGTGGTAAATATTAAGCTCAGGGAGAGACAATTATACCAGCAATAATATTCAAAGAAGAAATGGGATGAGGGAAAAAACAAACACAAGCTTTATTTTAATATTTAAATCATACCTTATATATCAAAATAAAATTTATATTCAAGGAAATTGTAAGCCCAAGAGCTCCTTTCAACTATTTGCAGCCTACAAACCACAAGTTGTGCTAAGCATGATCAAAGTACTTCACAATTAGTTAGGGTTTAAATCACTGTAATTGTCAGCCTAGGTTCTAATCAGAGAAACATTGTTTGAAGCAGCAGCAAACTTGCCCTGCTTGTAATCTGGGGAAAATTCAAGAAAAACTTTGGGATCTGGTTGATTAACTGTAGCCCGTTGCTCAGGGACAGAGTCGTGTTGAACGCGTGGGACATCAGAGAGGCTGCCTGGGATGATGAGAAGCCACCGTACAGATGCTGCTGCAAAGCCCTCTCCCAGCGCTGCTGCTGCACTCCCTGGCAGGGGTGGGCAGGACAGCAGAGTCTTTGCAAAAAATGCAGCTGGCGAGATGCTGTAAAAACCATGTGCTCCAGGTGATGCTGGGAGGTGCTTGGTACGCCTGTGCTGGGGATGGTAGGAAGAGGCAGTCGGTGGAACGAGCAGTGCCAAATTCTTGGATGGAGGAGGCTGCAGGAGTGCCAAGAATGACTGCAATGCAAGCGCGAGCCTGCTCGAGCATTGCTCTTTTAATAAAGCTGGCAGCGTGTTATCTGGAAGCTGTGATGGGTTTCCTAACTGATTCCCTGGAAGTTTCAGGTTGGAGAACTCTTCCAGAGGCTCTGCCAACACAACTGAATAGAGGATGAGCTCAAATGCTTTTGTAATTGGGAGGAGAGTTGTTTCTTGCAATTAAAAAGATCTTCTGGGAGTACAGGAAATAAAGACTGTCTTTGAAGAAATCATGCTTTCTAGATCTTAAAAGGGTAAAAGTAGCTATAATCAGGGCTCTGCTATGGAGAAACTGGAGGAAATTTCCCTACTGGAAGCCTCGAAAAGAGAATTTGCTCAGCGGTACAAATGAATAAAACAAGGCTTTGTGCTTGAGGATCTCAAAGCGTTTTCTGCTCTGCACCAGGAAATGTAATACCTCCTGGGAGCTGTGCTAAATTGGAAACAGGGACTTTCTCAAAGCTTGCTCAACTCCGCTCTGGCTCAGCACAGCCATGCTTCCACCAGCACTGGTGGAAAAGACAAGTGATGTTTTGACAACTTGAGTCTTCAGTCATTACTTTTCTGCGGGGATGCAGAAGATTAGCAGGCAGCATAGATTTAGTGAAGAAGCACTCAAGACAATTAAATTTGCCACCTTGCATGCAGCCAAGCCAGAGACTTTCTTTGGGCTCAGAATGACAGAAAAATCATCACCCTCTTTACAGTGACTCTTTTGGCTTGCAGAAAAATGGAGGCAGCTTTGGGGTGGCAGGGAGGGAAAGGACTGGTAGAGGAGGCTCTGCTGTCAGTTTCCTCTTCTCTGAGGAAAAAGAATGTGGAACTGAACAAAGTTCAACCCCAAATTTAGTTTGTATGAATCATCTCCTCTGCTTCTATTCTCCTCTAGTCACCAAAGAGGTATTAGGGTAGGGATGGATGAAAAGGAGCAATGGGCAGGTGAAAGTGAGGGCAATAATTAGGAAGAGATGGGGGTTGTAAGAAGCAACCAGTACCTCAGGTCTTCATGTGGGGAAGGGAGCACTCCCCAAGAATGTTCCCCATTTCCCAAGAACCCATTTGGGTTCAGGTGGTGCTGGACAGAGAGAGCCCTGGCCATGACTGCTGGGAAGGAGGGGATTGTAACAAAGCAGAGGAGCTCATGGAGAAAAGTGTGTAGTGCTCCCCAAGCTGAGTATAGATGGATTGCAGCTGTCTTTTTGGTCTACTTTCACAAAACAACTTATTGAATTATAAATTTGGAGAAGTTACAATTAGAGTGAGTGAAGGACAGTAACTCAGGTGTTATTGGGCACTGCCAGACCCTAGTCATGGCCAGAAAGTTGTGTCTCACTGAATTCCACAGAGCAGCCAGCAGATGTTTTGCTGGCTTTGCACGCCTGGCATGGCACCGAGGGAAAGGCACAGACAGGTGATACCTGATCTGGGGTGAAACCTCTCCACATGAGCACTGCCCTAGTAAACTGCCACCAGTTAAGAATTCATAGATTTGATTTATATCCAACAGTGATTTTTATCCAATTATGGCTTTTCTGAATCAAAGATGAAAACCTCCCGACTAAGTTTCTCACTTGTACTGACTTATCTAAGGGCAGAGTAGCCCTTTTGGCTTTGTTTTCTGTGTCCAGAGGTATAGCACATCATCACAGTCATAGAGATGGTACAAGGGTGTGCCAGCTAAGATGGGATCTCATGGCTCATTACCACGGAGCTTTTGTTAATTTTCATGCGAAGAGCCTTTATGCTCTTCCCAGTTTTGGCTATGCACATTAACCAGTGTAACTGTAACAGCTCCAGTAAGGCTGGGGTTTGTCTTCAGCCTCTGATCATGCACCCTTTGGGACACCTTTTGGTGTATCTAATGCATCCCTGCAAATTTGTCCTTACATGACTCAGCCCACACTGTTCAATAAAAGATAGTGCCCATAACTAGGGTGGGAGTAACAAAGAAAAAAGAAGTGAACCAAGACTGATTCTGTGATAAGGTTTTTGTGTTTTCCCCTTTTCATGAGCAGGTAAGCATCAGGAAGGAAGGACAGTCTTTGGAATTGGTGATGGAAAGATTCTCCCGTTGACTGGTTTGACTCAACAAACAAAATCCATGTGGATCCATGGAAAGCAGAGGATACAGAGGGAGAGGAGTGATGGCAAAGCTGCACCCAGCCCTCTAGCAGCAGCAAAAGCTAGATGTGAAAATTGTTCCCTGAGCAGACAGGGCCCAGAATTGTTTCTTTAGCTTTTCTTTGGCTTTTCTAAGATTTTCTTGCTGTCAGGAGGAACTGGGTGAAAAGGCTGCAGAGAGGGGGGGCTTTGTGCCATTCTTCTGCTTGAGTGTAGAGAACAGAGAGCAGAAGGTGTGGTGAGAAGCCTTTTAAAGTGGTCGTGGATGTGTGAGGTCTGATTCTGTTTTCAAGAAAGTATCTGTTCGATGTAAGTGCACAGGAGGTCATGAGAGCTCTGCTGCCTTTCAGGGGGTGCGGTGCAGGGAGCAGCGCTGCTGGCAGTGAGAGCCACCATGCGATCAGCAGGCTCCGGCAGCAGGGATGGGGAAAAGGCTGGGAAAAGGCTGCATTTCCCTCTTCTCAGCTGAAGGCATCCTCAGCTGGCCACCGCCAGGCACTTACATTAAAATCGCTCCAGCTTGTGGCTGTGCCAGGAGTTACTCTGGAAAGAAGTATGGCTAGCTGGGAGGGTTTGAAACAGGGCAGTGCCTGTTTCTGGTGGTCACCCAACATCTTGTTATTTACTGCATCTAAAAATAAAGGGTGTTTTCCCAGAGCAGAGAATCCAGCTTGTAGGAAAAGGCAGGTATTTCCAAATAGCTTTCCACGTGGTAGGTACCTCTGGTTCACCTAACAACCCTTGCCACTTCTCTAATCATTCTCAAATCCTTGCTTACCTCCCATGGATGGGGACTGGGGGCTTGCCATGTAGCTTTTTATTCAATAAGGAAAAAAAAAAATTAGTTCTTGTACGTAAAATTATTTCTGAGGGAGAGACGGACGTAGCAGATTGCATGAAAATTTTCTGAGTTTATGGGAATAGGTCTCCTCTCAGAAGAAAAGGAATGGTCAGATATTCACCCTGCACAGACACAGTGTGTTTCCAATAGTGGTGCTGCTCACTGATATTAAGATTCTTGTTGCATCTGAACTAATCCACAACATGTCTGTGATGGGTCACAAGTGAAGACACAGAGGCACAGATATGAAAGGAGAGATGTGATAGGGTCTCAGTTTAAGGTTGGCCATGGGCTGCATGTGACATTCTTGTAAGTAAACTGACAGTGTCCAGGTTTATAATAGCTAAACTCCTCAGTTTCCTTTATGTAAACATTTCACTCTAATGGAACATTATACCCAGGACCATGCCCCAGCAGACATACATGTATATGAATTGCATAAAGACAGAGCAATAGATAAATAGATATCTGGATTTAATAAACACTCACATTCTAACACTAATAGGCTGGTGAAATCTTACAGAGAGGGAGAGAGAGACTGAAGGAAAATACAAAATACTGCTGAAAGTTTACAGACTGGCACGACTGGAAGTACTCAGCATCAAAAGAATGAGGAGAGGGAAAGATGGATCAGGCTTATTCCATGCTTATTATTGTTCTCCCATCTTGTAGCAAGGGATGGTGAACAAGTCAGTGGGGTGGGTGCCTGCAATTCCTTCAGAGGGGAAATCATCCTCATCCAACTCAAAGAGTTTCATTTATGAACTATGGAAGATTCAGACACATTTTTTCCAAAGCCAGAGGATCTCCAGGAGCTTGTATTCCTTGAAAATCAGGTAAGTGATTTCAAAATTTTACTTTTGACTTCTCTTGGAAGCAAAAATATTTTTTTCCAGTAGGGACAGATTTCCTCAGATCAATTATTTTCTGCTCCATTTCTGTATACACTTCTTGACATTTTCCCTGTTGTCTTTCACCAAAAAAGAAGAGGGGGAAAAAGTGACAAACATAATCCTCTATTCCCTGTTCTCTCTCAGACAAATCTCTCTTCCAATTCCTGGTCTGGGAACAGAATCCTGTAACAATGGCAGCTCTTTACTGAACTTGTTGAAACCGTGCCACTTGACAGGATATGGTCCTGATGGCCAGGATGGAAATAGGAGGATTCTGCATCCAAGAGCCCGTGTGGGAGGGCTCAAATAATCCCCTTCAGTCATTTCCCATGGCTTCAGAATTCAAGGTAGCTAGGTGAGAAGAAGGAAGGACTTTATGACAGTAAATGGGCAACAAATCGAACAAAAAGAGAGGGAAAAATAATTTCTTAGTTCCAGCTCGCCCACTTGGGTCTGTCTTGTAAACGAGCATTGTCTGTTACCCAAGTAAAGTCAATGTAACTATTGCCTCAGCCTAGACACCCTTTCCCCCTTGTTTTCAAAGTGCTTGGATTTATTTTACTTCCCTCTGCTTGGCTCCGTGCCATTTGGTTGGCTAACATTCACCTTGGCTGCACACCCTGGGGAAGGGCTGCTCACTGCTCTCTCTATGGTGTGCCCAGTGAAGCCCGCTCTTCCCAAATGGCTCGAGCTGTTGGTTCCTCCTGCCACCTGCATGCTGGGGAGCCAGCAGCTCCAGAAGCAAGCCCCCTCTTTCTGGTTTTTTTCAGCTGGCTTTAATTACTGTTCTGAGCTAGAGCAAAGGATGTATTTGTCTCCTTTGGGCCAGGAAGCAGTGAGCCAAGGGGCTGCCCAGCGCAGGGAGGTACAGGGCAGTGCCAGCGGAGCCGCAGCGTGCGGGCAGCACGGCCTCTCACACCAGGGATCTGCAATCCTGCATGCATGAATTGCCTTGCAACGGCCACTCGGCTGTCATCCTGTCAGTCCCGTTTACAAATCACGGAACAGGTTTCATTTTGAAATCTCTTCTCCCCCATCCCCTCCTTATTTTTGCTGAAATGGATTTACAATGAAAGTGTTTGAAAAGGAATAATTATCTGTACGAGCAACAGCAGCACAATGCCTGCAGTGGCAGGGTGGGCTACAGAGGATCAGAGGAAATGAGCTCTAAGTCTGAAATCTGCTTTTATATATGTATACATACTTACAAATATTTGCAAATACCTATAAATATTTGATGGATATGGATATGACATGATTTTTAAAATCTCTGGGTATGATTGGTATGGTTGGACATGCAAAGTCTGATTTCAACTTTTGCTTTTGTTGTGCTAAATACCACATTCTAAAATAAGTCTCCAACCATAACGCTGTGTCCACTTTATACTTGAAATTATATTCATCAAGAAACTGGTTACCAAAACCTTAGAAATGCTTTCCAATGCATTCCAGCCCAATTTTTATTTTTAAAAGGGCAGCCAGCTCACACTCTCAAAGTGCGGGAGAGCCCGCTTTATGCAGTAGTGGACATGAAGCTGAAGCTTTTTCTATAGTCTCTGTCCATTTTGCTCAGTGAATTGAATCCAGTCAAAGGTCAAACTGGCCAGAGGCACTTTTATTGTCATGGTAACCATGACTTAATCAAACAATCCTGAGATTCCAGGTTTGTGGGAACAGGCAAAGATCTGAAGAGACTGGAATGAATCAATCAAAGGGGGCAGGGGAGAAAATCCTAAGATATATGACTTATCCTTCCAAATCTATTACTCTGTCCTTAAACACACAAGAATTATGCCTTGGACAAAGCCTCTTTTCAGACCAAATACCTCTGATTTTTGTTTTCTTATCCTTTGCATCAGATTTTCTAACATACCTCTGTCCTACAGCAATCAACCTCAGCCTAGATTTAACAAACAAGAGGAAAAGATGGGAAACAAGAGTTTAGGAAAGATGAAGATTATTTTGTAAAAAAACCTAGCAAAAAAAAAAAAAAAAAAAAAAAAAAAAAAAAAAGAGGAAGAGGAAAACCAAGGCAAAATGTGACTGACCACCTTTGATTTGAAAAGGTGGTGAAAGCCTATTTAGGCTCATTAGTAGCGATCTAATGAAAGTCTGGCAGTTAATGCATTTTTAAAGTTTTTCTCTTTTTTGGGTAGCTGCTGTGTCTCCTTGGGATGCCAAGGCTGTGGAGCTTGCTTGTGTCTCAAGCACTGGAGCATCCAGGGGTGCCGAGTTCAGGCAGCCTCTGCTCTTTGCTGAGAGCCTGGGGACTCCAGGGCAGTCTGGAGGCATCTGCAGAATGCTGGGTGCTGGTTAACCTGAGACTTGTCTGGGCCTAAGGCTGCTCTAAGTCTGTGCATCTCTGGTTTTATTCCAGATGTAATTTGCATATGTGTTAACTCCCGTATGTGCTTGTGGGTCCTGGCTGCATTTCTTGGTTGGAGGGAAGAGGCAGACGTGTGGCCTCTGCTCCACCACCTTATTAATGGGGGGATGTCTTCTGGGTTTTTGGAACCTGACTGCAGTCTATGTCCACGTGCCTTTGAGCCCCTCCAAATAATTCCTGCTTTGGTTTCTAATATAGCTAATCTCTTGCTTTGGCCTCTTCTGCCCTGAGAAGTCATCAATTGTAAAATCAGGAGGGTATGAGAGGAGTAGGAGACACTTTGCTGAAGTGTTGGTGGCAGTATATTTAACCTGTGATTTCTGGTTAAGAGGAAATACTGCATTTTTTTTTTTTTCCCAGTGCTGAAGAAGAATTAGCTAAGAACCTGAAATACATTGGTTCCTGGAGACTTTCCTGAAACTGGGTATGTGGGGTTGGGGCTGGTTGTGCTGTATGTGTGCTCAGCTACACACTTGGTGATACACAGTCGTGGACATACAGGAAAGCTCTTAGCTGCTGTGCCATGCTGGAAAATTGGTTTTGTAATGTCCCACAGAAATGTTCACCTCCCCAGTTCTGGTGACTAACCTGTCCAAGGAGATTGCTACTGAAATTCTGCTGTATCCACGTTGTTTAAGGAATGCAGATTGTGACTTGCAAACTCCAAAACAAAGAACTGTAATGACAATCAGAGCGTGCAACAAACTTGTTGGTTGTTGTTTTTAATGTAGAGGTGTCCTTACCAGAAAATGTGTCCTCTCAATGGGCTCAGCAAACAGACTCTAACAAATGGATTGTCCAGAAAACAAGCTCCTCCCTTGCTGCTGGATGATTGGGGTGTCACCTACAGAGACAGATGTTGGTAGGTAAAATACGCAGAAAAAAATTGCATAATAGAGCTTAGAAGATGGATAGAATTTCATGGATACTGCCAGGGTACCGGCAGGACAGAAGAGAAATTACAGAAGCCTGAGCATCAGCCAGGGAAATGAGTAATTGAGAAGGTCTGGAAAAAAGGAACACTGACCTGTGTCCAGGGAGGATGTGATTTTCAAGTGTAAGAAGAAAAAGGTCCACTTTCAGCTTGGCTGTGAGAAGGCCACTGCTACCTCTGATAGTGGCTGTGGAAAGGAGACATTTCAAAGCACATGGGAGGAATGGAAAAGCAATTCAATGTAGAAAAATTGCAAAGTTTAGAAAACAACAGGAAGGAAGAGGCAGGAGGTTGATTATGTCAGGAGAGCCTTTTCTGAGGTCTGTACATATAGGAGCAAACAAAGGAAACAGAAAATAATAGTGGAGATGAAATGAGAGAGAAGTACAGGGAGATCAAAAACTGGAATTAGCGGACTGGATGAGCAACTACATGAGCAAAGAGAAAGTGACACATCTGGTGCTGGCTTTCTTAATAGTAGAACAAGAAGAAAGTTTAAGAGGAAGAAAGGCTGTGCAGGGCCTGCTCTGAGAATGAATAGGGGTCTGTGGTTAGAGATACTGGGATCAACAAAATTGAGGAGAGTTCTGATGGGTTTTGATAGGGAAAGGCTTTTCTTCATTTCTTGTTCAGTGTCTCAAATAACCTTTAAGACCAGGGCAAAGAGCAGCACAGATAGAGATGAATTGCTGCCTCCTGCAGCAGTGCTGAGCACCCTTTCTATCAGAACCATGAGGAGCAGCAGGCACCCAGCACCACTGGGAAAGAAGCCTCAAATCTTCTCTGCTCTTAATCTGTTGATCTCCTCATGACAAGACTGAGGAAATTGGTGAGATGAGGGGCCATGGGCAGGTTATATATGGAGCCAGCACTGCACATGACCTGTGCTGAAATGAAGTGCAAGGCTGGTAGGTAACAACCCCTGTAAAGCTCCTTCCCCTCTGCAAAAATACCCTCCAAGTTAGCTTTAACACTTAAGTACCATGGTTCCTGAATGCTACCTGTAAAGGTTAAAGCATTTAAACTATAGGAACAGCCAGGGGCAAAGAGACCCGTTTCCATTTGATATGTTGAGGTCCTGCAAGAATCCAGACTGGGGGGTCTCTGAGCTCTTTGTCTTTTCCTTTCCTCCTGAACCTGAGATGGCCCCGAGGCCCAGGCTGGGCTGTTTCCCTACCCTTCTTCCTTTCTCTCCCTGTGTTGTAGTAAATGAGCCATTTCCAAAGGGCTCAAGCAGGGGAGGAAGTTCTCCATCCCTGCCTTGCCTGCTGCACTGGGCAGCTTTGCAGGAAGGAACTGAAAGCACATCAGGAAAGAGTGGTGCATGAAGAGAAGAGCTGCTCTTCTCCCAAGGGTTCAAAGTTTGCTCAAGACGAACAACTCTCTGCCACCATGAGCACAGCCAGAGATGGGTGGAACTGGTCCCAGTCACCATCCCTGTCTGCTCAGGGGGAGCTCATCTGCCTTTCATGGAGGGACAGAGCACCTGCCTTCCCTGGAGGGATCAGGATCTGTCTCAGCACACAACAGCAAACATGTGATCAACAAACAGGATTTTTCCCCCATTTCCTGACCTTTATCTTGTCCCTGTGCTTTGAGGCATGCGCAGGCCTGGCTCTTGCTATTTTACACCCAGGCCAGGGCAGGGCAGCCTGTCAGTGTCACTGCAGCACCAACAGCGGGACGGTCCCGCTGCTCTTTGACCTGCAGAGACAGAACACCCTGAGGACTTTACCCCACCCTGTAATCCACAGTACTCCTCAGTTTACTCTAACCTAAGCCTTCCTGCAAGCTGCTGCCTTTTACAGTGTTATCTGCAGTGATAGCCGTGGTATTAATAGCAGGCGCCTTCCTTGCAAGGAGCCGACTGCAGCTGCAGCACGGCTCCCGCTTTGCTCCTTGCCTGCACTGCTAACTCCGAGCAAGGAAACACTTCCAGCTTCCACTGGTTACAATTAATGGAGGTCTCCATCCATTTATCCCGTCTCAGCATAAACAGTCCTATCTGGAGGTGGTGCCTGCTGTCAGCTCCCACCCTTTAAAATGGTGCTGGAACTTCCTTGTGCTCAGCGATGTGAGCAAAGGTCTCCAGCACTTTCTAAGCAAGAGCAGGGCTGAAGGTGACTACTGGGGAATAGAAGTGTAAAATCTTTCTGAGAGCCCTGCCGCAGAGAGGTCTTCTACTGCTGTGTTTCCCTCTTTTAAAGGCATCTCTTTAAAAACCCCATCGAAAATAGGGAGGGATTTGCAAGCAATCATTTATCAGATGAGAAAAACTCAGCTACTTTATCAAGTTCTTTTACCTTTAGTAAAGCATGTTGGTACCGGAAGGCTGCCATGTGCTCTCCAGGTTTGTCCTTACAACGAGATGTTTTAGAATAGCTGCTGTTCAGGAAAGAAGAAGACGTGTGCCTGACCAGGAAAACTTTCTGAGGGTCTGTTCCAAGGCTTGCCTTTCTCACGGGAGCAGAGAAAGGCCCAAGAGTCACTTCTCTGTTACCGAGACGGAGCTCAGTCCTACGGCTGTTGCTTGCACAGCTGCATGGGCAGGCTCCAGTCCTGGTGAGTCTCTCAGGTGGGGAGAACTCTGAAAAATGCTGACTATTGAGTGCTTAAAAAGACATTCTGGAATACAGTGCTTTGGGAGAAATATTATCTGCACCAAGCAAAGCTTGTAAATTGTGTGTATACCATGAGAAATTTAGTGTCCAAGTCCTTGGCAGAGGACTCTCCATCAGATATTTGTTATCTCCATCCTGCCCTCAGTGCAGCCAGAGAATGTAGCTTGCCAGGGAACTCTGAATTCCACAAGTTTCTGCTGCTGCTAATTTCCAGTCTGACACTTCCTGATACCATCATTCTGAACAAGATTGCACCAAGACGCACTAATTTCTTTGTCCATCTTCATTTGATTTAGAAAATAGGTCTAAATCATCAAAAATTCTGATCTGTAGCACTGAGCTATCCTCCAAAAAGATCCCATGAATGTCTATTATAAAGTTTTCATCAGATGTATAAAGGCATAGAAGAAACATGCATTTTTTCAAAATGACAGATGTGCAAAATCTTTTGTCATGAATCTTGAACCCCCAGAGGAAGGACTAAGTAGATGGGCCAAATGTCTTGCTAGCTGATATAGAGAAAGCTCTAAAAATAAGTTCTAAAAATGTGGTATGTGAAGGTTGGAGCAGGAGGAACCTGACTCAGTTATGTCAGAGGAAGATGTCTGATATCTAAAGAGAAATCAATTCCTCCTCCTAAAACCAAACCAAAAAAGTAATGTCCATTAATTTTTTAGAGAAGAAACCTAATTCTTCTTCTTTGCATTTTTCCTTAAATACACCCAAACACACACACAAAAAAAAACAACCCAAAAAACAAAAAAACCAACCAAACAAACAAAAAACCAAAACAACAAAACAAAAGAAATCCCGCCAAACTACAGAAAACAACAACAAAAAAAACCCAAACAAAAAATCCCCCCCAAAAAAACCCCAAAAAACCAACAAAACAAAACAAACAAAACCCACAAAACTCCCCAACCCCCAAAACAAAAGAAACCCTATGACCCTTCTAAGCACATGAAAATAGAATTGCACTTCTATATGAAGTATGCGGTCTTATTCTGACCCCACTTTACAGCTGTGTGTGAATATAAAGTTCAGCAGAAGTTGATGAATTTACACCCCTTAGTGTCCACTTGCAGAGTGTGCAAGTCTTGAACCAGAGCCCCAGCAGTGTGAGCTGTGCAGACAGGAAGCTGCATCAAGCTGCTTTTGAGGAAATCACACTTTTTGGATAAATATCAGTCAGCTGCAAACATTTTTCTCTCAAGGATATGTATGCCTTTCTAATGTTTAGAATAAAAATGTGGGGCTAGGAATTGGGAATATAGTTTTCAAGTATTTGATTACTCCAGCATTAAAGCAGCATGATAATTTTAGTGGTAGCCTTTAACATGAACTTTGTTCTGTAACTTCCAGGCTTCAAAAACTAATGAGGAGCAAAACCGGGGGGAAAAATGTCTTCCGACAGGCTGGTCTTCAGCACCTTTTTAATGGATAACAGATTTGCCATCATCACACATCACTTGGAATATATCATGACAAGACATACAGGCTAATATAATGCATTGTCTACACAAGGCTACTATGTATTCGTGAATTCCTCTTTAACTTGATACAGGATAATTCAGTTCCAGTTATTGAAGCTTTCAAATCCTTTTCAGGGAAGAACCTAAACCCAGGGCAGGTACTCGATGTAACCAAACACCACCAGATGCTTTGTTACAGAAGTTGCAAAATGGTTTCTTTGCTTCAGAGAAGTTCCAAACGAAGAGCGTGAAAAGAGTTTCTAAATTGCAGCACTTAGTAAGGAGCTGACAGGGAAGTCCAGGGCCCAGATAGGAAATAAGGGACGTCAGATTTTCACTGTGCTGGGTTCTGTTCCAAGAGATATGGGGAGCTAATCACACCCTGAGCCGAGCTCATTTTCATTCCCAGTATTCAGATGTGAATCTTGGATTGGTGATTTCAAATCCTTCAGCTGTCTGAACGCTGGGTGCTTGCTGTTGTCACAGGTTTGGCTACCAGGAGAGCGCACAGAAAGTGTAAAAGCATCAAAAGTTCCTTCCCAGAGACAGCAGGGGGATGGAAGAAATGTAAATTTAAAAGCAAATATATTGTCTTATTAAAGGACCAGTACATGCAAACCTTTTTTTACATGTAAAATGAAATGTTGATCAACAGAGCAATTTAGGCAGATGTGTGGGCATGCTCAATGCAACAGGCACAGCTGTCCCCACCAGCTACAGTCAAGACTCCCTGTTTTTTTCCCTGGCTGTAAATGGCAGATCTAGAAGTCTATTTCTTGTCCTGCTTTTGCCTTTTCAGTCAAGAAGTGGAGGACAGACTCAAAATATTTTTAGTGTTCTTCAACTCTGCAAGGCAGGTCAATGGATAGCTGGAACTGCAATGACTCAGGAACATTGAGTCATATGCTGGCATTTTCCCCCTCCTCTCCACTTCTACAAGTAATGATTTGTTTTCTTCCTTCCTCTTGATTAGCTCTATAATATACTCAGATTATAAAGTGAACTCGATTTTGTGTCTCTTGTATTATCTGTAGTGTCTCATTAGCCTCAGTACCATCATAACCCTTCTCTGAATCATCATTTGTACGTGGATGTTTGACGTATCAGCTGATTGTCCCTTTTTCTCTTTCCTTTCCCATCTCTTCTGAAAGCCAGTTGATTCTATTTCTGTTGATGCTTAAATACCACCATTTCTCCCACTATCACTAATAGCATAATGGCATTATGAAGAATCTTTCTGCAGTGCATTTTTTTTGTGTGACGTAATGCAAACAATGCAAACAAGATTGAATTCAACAAAAACATCATTAAACGTTACCCTCTTAAAATTCATTTTATAATGAGCAGGAAGCTTGGACCTAACAAATGTTTTTTGGGGTCTAAGCGTTGAACAAAGTATTTTCAGGACAGCTTCAGCCAGGCCAGACTTAACATGGGGAAGGCACTGTAATGTTTATATGCATATGAGCATAAAAAAGGCTTGAGTGCACAGAAATGAGGTATCTAGGTGCCACTGAGACCCTTGTGTCACAGGATTAGTCCTGGTTTTTGCCTTTTCATAGGGTGAGGTGAGAATAATTTCCCTAGGGCTAATAAACATTTCCCCAGATATATGCTAAAATGGGGTTCAGTGTCTCCTGCTTCTACATATTGGACAGTCACAACAATGCTCCCTGTGAGCATTCTGCTCTATGTGATTCAGTGTGAGATTATTGCATGCATATTTCTTTTTAAATGTTTTCTTGGCACCCCTAGTCACAACCTGTTTTTCTCTTCTTCTGGAGACCTTTGTCCAGAGAGCTGCTACTTAAAAAAAAAAAAACAAAAAAAACCAAACATAATAAAATCACTGTTACTTTTTTTTTTTTTTTTTTTTAACTCAGAATAACAAATTCTGGCAGAGTTTTAGTACTTGGTATCCACAGGAACTAGCACTGCTTTGCAAATATCCCCAGCTTTTCAAGATCTTGTTCCACCAAATACAACCTGCATTTTTCTAATAGTTTCCTTTGTTCAGTTTCCCCATTGTCTCATTCTATGTGGTCTCACTTAGGTCTTGTTTTAACTATGATAAGTCCTTTTGTTTTCCTATTCTATCTTATCTTCACAGTCACATTTATTTTTCCCATGTAAAGCCAGGCAAAATATCTTGGTGTTAGAGGGCTGATGTAGGTCTGCCCAGAAAGCCAGAGAATGCTCCTCAAGACACAGGGCTTAGAGATACGGTGAGGCTAGCTGCACCCACAGCACTTTGCTGGCTTGGGGGTTTTCCTAAGTGCAGCTTTGCAATGCATTTGAGAAATTATTTTGTTGATGTCCTGGGACACTGAGTTGTCAGGCTTTTTATCATTCTACGGGCCCCTGAAAAGGCATAGAATTAGGAACCATCTTAGGAAATTTTAGCTCTTTGTCCTACGTGATAGGAAACACTAAGTTCAATTGTTATCCTTGTTGGATTTGACTGCTGAAGAATTTCATTCTTGCTGGAAAAAAAAAAAATTTAAAAAAAAAATCCTCAGTATTTCACATTAATTTAGGGGCTTAATTTGAGAGAAGTAGTGCTTGGTGATGTCGCCCTGCCTGGGGATATTGCAGAAAGACCTGCTGCTGCTGCAGAGCTGCTGCAAAAGTCTGTGGGGTGGCCCCGCCTGAGCTCTGCCCAGGGCTGGCAGGCAGTGCTGGGGCAGGAGAGCAGTGGCTGTAGTGTCAGTACTTGAGGAAGCAACGGGCACTTCTGCAGAAAAATTTCCTGCTCATCACCTGCCAGGCTCCATTGTCCTCTCTGTATGTCCTGGGAATAGGAAAAGCGTTGCCAAGAAGGGCAGTGAGAGGTGGCAACGAGTTCCTCTTTCCCTGCACGTGTGTGAAAGCAGGTGCAGGCTTGAGGCTGTGCTTTTCCAAATGCAAGTTTTGTCTGTGCATCCCCTGGCAAGTTGCTCACTGGGGGCAGCCCTGTTCTTACTTCTGTAATTAAGCATTAACACATGGGTGTTATCTTGCACAGAAATTAGAAGTCTCCCTTTCCATCACTTGCTCCTTTTTTTTTAGCTTTTGGAATGGGTGAAGATTTGTTTTCCTTTCTGGAGTAGTCACACTTTTATGACGGAGAAGCTAAAGGGTCCAATTACCCTCCCCTTAATGTTGTTTGTAAAGCAATCAGAGCTGGCAGCGTGTGATTAAAACCAAGAAGTTATCACTCCTTTCTTGAGGCAGGGAGGGTGTCTGCAGATGAATATGCCCCAAATCTACAAGAGGAATAATTTCCTCAGCCAGTAGGTAACCCCCACTCCTCTGTTACCGACTGCAGGTATGCAGCTGCAGAGGGTTTTGCGCATTAAAATTTAATTGCAGCTAATAGCAGTAAACTCACAAATGGACTATTACTTTTTATAGCCTTTTAGCAGAGTCAGCCTAGTGGAGCAAAACTGTTAACAAATTAAGATATGTTTCACAGGACTTCAAGCAGGATTCGTAACTCAGGAGTCACTGCTTGGGACATAAATGGAAAGTTGTCTGTAGAATGAAGCTGCTCTCAGCTGCTGTGTGGTGGCAAGTGCTAAACCACAAAATAAGAATTAAGACCAAGCATTAATCTTGGAGAGATTTTCAGAACAAGGAACTGACTTCCTGTAATGGTTGTAAAGAGCTTGTGATGACTCTGAAGTGCTACAGGACATAAAATAACAACAGTTACAGTAAAAATAAGTTGTATTTGTCTTCTTACGACACTGTACATATTTTAGACATTATATGATGATGAGGGAATCTGATCTTCTGAGGAGAGTGTCTTTAAACCACATACAGAATATACTGGACAGTGCAGATGCAGGGCTTTTGTGGGGTGTGTTACCAACTCCAAACTGGAGTAACAACGACTGTAGGAACGATCAAATATGTTTAAAACAAGTAACCTTCTCCTGCAGACACCCTGCTACAGCCTAAGAGGGTGTGGGATTTCTGGTATGTGGCTTCAGCTCCACTGTCTTGTTCATTCTTTTTTTTAATTGCGGAAGCGGAGGTGGCTGCACAGAGGCTGTGTTTGCAGGGCACTTGGATAAGCACTGGCTCCTCTGGTGCGGGGGAGTTAACAGAGAGTAGCTGCCCACCTCAGAGCTTTCTGCCTCTCCTCATCTGTGGCTTTCAACCCTGTCATTCTGCTTTTTATTCAAACTTTCATAAAGTATCTAATATCTTTGACCTCATCAAATCCCATCTCAAAGAAAATCCTTTAGTCAGCTTTATCTTTTCCCTTATTTTAGAACTGGCTGATGGGACTCTCACATCTAGCATTGGTTCATTTTCTGCCTCACCTTTCCATTACTCGACACTGGATTTTATAAGGCAGAGATGCAACATATATCTTCCAGCCCCAGCACAAGCTGCACCCTACAGGGGGCTTTTCTCAGTGCATTCTTATTTTTGGGGCTTGTTGACTCTGTGCATCATGCACCACCTGTGTAGGCTCCTATTGAGGAGCCTAGGACAGTTCAGTCTGTCATGAGCTCCCCAATGGCTATGTTAATTAGTAACCTAAACCCCAAACTTAAGAGACATTCAGGCTGATTTCACTCTTCTTTCTCTGTCTTGAACCTTCACTCCCCACTAGGCTTGCTAAAACTTCATTCAGCATCACTAAAGACTCATTCTCCTCTTAATATCTTGTGATATTCTGCTAAGAACATCCAATGTTACAGTTCCAGCATAATTATATTTCCCCATAGGTGTAAAATGTGTCTGCATCAATAGCTTATTAAAAGTGTAATAAAAATTATGACCCCACAATTCTGCTATTAATATAACAATTCTGAGCCAAGAAAGCTTCTTGATCCTTCTTATGCATCTGCTGTAACATGGTACAAGAGCAGAACACCATAAACCAGTTTAATCCCTCCTTTTCACCCCCTAGCAATATACATTGGCCCAAGAGAGTAACACGAATTGAAAGTTAAATTTATTAATATGCAATAGTGATAATGTCAAAAGAACAATATATAAAGCCCACACAGAACAGGATTACATGGTACATAGGGGAAAGCCTAGAGCTAATATTTAATATAGGAAAACACAGCCAAAAATAACTTCTTGTCCAAGGAGCAAAAGAGGGAGAGCTCTGCAGATGCTGGAGCAGAGGAGCTGTGCAAGCAGCCTCTGCCTTCAAGTGCACAGCTGGACCCAGCCATCCATCTTCTGGCTGAGCTTCCTCTCTGCTGGGAGAGATCGTGGTGCTTTCCACATGTGCCAACTGTTGGGTAGTGACTGAAGTTCCCAGCTATCACTTTTCTACTTTAAAGTCTCTCACTGCTTCAGTTTAACAGTGCACACTGGAATCAGAGCAGCAGACACAAGCAACACAGGTGGAGAGAAAGCCACAGCAAAAGGGGAGCCTCAGAGCACTTCTGCAAGGGAAGCATGAAACCAGCTGTTCACTTCAGCTGAATTGTTCACTTAAGCTTGGATGAGCAAAGTTTCACCAGTAGGCAAAGTACCCTGCAGCCTTAGCAGAGGTACAGCCACACTGACATGTCACTGGCTTTGCCAGAAATGAGCAATTTGCCGAGAGTCTCCAATCAGTAACAGTCGTGGGAGTGGAAATCTATCCAGCCTCTTAGGGACTGGCAGGTTTCACACACTTCTTAGAATTTGCTTTCCTGCCCACATCCTAAGATGAGCAAGGAAGGAAAGGACAAAAGTGAAGGAACGAAACTCACTACTTCAGTATTACAGGGGGTTCAGTGTAAAGCCAGAGAGCAGAGCTCACTCTTGGAGGACAACTTGAGAGAGGGGTCAGATGGGAGGCTCCTTGGCTTCCCAAGCTTTCCCACTCTGCCCTGCATTTGTTAAGTGGTTGTATGAGGTCCAAGGTGGCCATCTATCCTGTCTGCTGCTCGGCACTGTCACCTTCACCTCCCTGTACACACACACCAAAGAAACTGCAACAGTAAATAAGTACCTGGTCAAAATATGGAACCTACTTGTCTCTGTTGATTGAAGAGTCTAGGTCTGTCAGCCAGGGCTCTCTTAGCTGTTGTGTCTGCAGAGGATTCATCCCCTGTCTGATTCCTCTTCCAGCCTTCCCCAGTTCTAATCTGCTTGCTGTCCTTCCCTTTGCAGGATTTGATTGCTCCCTTCTTGGCGTAGTCTGATTTAGAAGAAAGCTCTGCTGCTTGAAACTAACTCATCTCCTCTTGAATGCCACACAAGATGCTCAGCTCTTATGTAGCAATAATCTCTAAAAGTCAGGAGGAGGCTGTGGAGATGAGAAATGAGGGCAAACCAGGAGATGTACCTCTCAGCTGAAACACCTGCAGCTGGGAAAGGCTGTGTGCCCACAGAGTCCATAAGCACAGCAGGAGAAGAAAAACAGTTGGGGTTGCCCTGCCAGTCCCTTCCTGAGGAGGGATAGAGAGAGGAGGATGTTTGTAGCAACAGTTCTTGTATGAGTTTGTTCTCTGAAGTTTTCTCACTGGTGTTTTTCAAGTGCCAGACCCTGGGCAGGTTAACACAAGTCACAGCTGCCCTGTGTGGAGGTGTCACGTCATGCTGCCTGGTTTTTATACATGGGCTTCTGTGATTTATTTGCTGCTTCTTTCAAAAGCTTTGTTTCTCTTTATTTAGCTAAATTAATGTATTTGTAGTAGCTCAAAATGGGTGACTAACAGCAGGCTGGGCCCCTGGCTGAGAGGAGGAGGAGAGTTTTCCCCTTTCTGCCAGGAGAGAGGGGTCAGGAAGAGCCATGGGTCTGTCGGGCCTCTGCAGAATTTCAGGGCCTTTGTGATATTCTCCTGCTTTCCTCCTGTGGTTTCCATTGCTCTGCAATTTCCTGTACTGTCATTTTTTTTTTTTTTTAGTTTTATTTTGATACTTGTTAAATCTGTGACTGTATTTTACTTTGCTCAAAGCTTTGTGTGGTGTGTGCCAGGGTTTTATCAGCCATAGGACTGACACTTACCCAAGGGAAAAACCAAGGTTCCAAGGAGGAGGTTTGCCCAGGGATCTATACATAATTTGTTGGAAGTGCAAGGGAAGCTGTGGGCCAACACAGGACCAAGTCACTTGGAAGGGCAGCTGTGAATGCTGCATTTGTAGTAACACAGCCCAGAGCAGGGCGAGGGGTCAGGCAGCACAGTTATGCCCAACACCTGTACTGGGTGAAGCTGCTGCTGGACAGAAAGTAGAGTGGTTGTACCTGCTCCACTGACCGGAGGAACATGAGGCTGGGGACAGGTAAGTGAGTCTCATTGGCAAAGTGAGTTTTATATCAGTGGGTCATCAGTTGGTTTCCTTTCTCTGTCATTAGGTAAGGGAAAAAATAATTAGTTTGCATAGTTTCTGTGTATTTTTAAATATCTCCCTGTATTGCATCAGTCAGATGTGGGGATGTGATAGATGGGGTGAAGAAGAAATGTGTGAGACAGAAAATGAAGAAAGTGCCATCCTGTTAGTACAAATGATTCTGCCCTGGGCTGAAGCGGGCCGGAGAGAATGATGGACAAGGGCTCAACCACAGTTGAAAGACAAATCTGAACTAGAGGGAAAAGGAGGGAGTGATTCTTCAGTAAAGGTAAAAAAGATTAAGATCTGACCTAGAAACAAAGATCACTCCCATCCTGCCCCCCATTTGCTGGGTCAGGGAAGGCAATGAGAACAAGACATCCTAGGACTGCTACAAAATTGCTCCAAGGTTTTGAGCCCACATAAGGAGGCTCACCAGGAAACACGAGATAGCTGAGCTGCACCACGTGTGAGTTGGAGTCTGTCTGGGTACTGGGTCAGGTTCAGGGGATCTAAACCTGTTCTCTGTGTGTCCCCATTCCTCAGCTCCTCACATCATCAGGTAAAAGCCAACAGGTAGAGGATGGTGCGTGTGGAAGCACGGGCCATTGTTCTGTCAGCCTGCAAGTGAGAGGCTTTTGCTTAATGCTGGCTTAACAGCAGCACCTCAGCTCCCAGCATGCTCAGGATCTGACCTCCTCAGCTCTTTTCATGTGCTTTCCCCCTGCCCTGGGAAGGGTCAGGCTCTTGCTGCTGCCCATTTCAAAATAAGGGTGTGTAGCTCAGTTGAACAACCCCGCACCCTAATGACAAACTGCCAGTAGGTGACAAGTTTAAAAATATCAAAAGATATTATGAGAAACAGCTGAAGAATAGAACTAGGAGTAATAAAATAAGGTTGATAAAGGAAGAGTCACCTGCAAAGTCTCCTAGGAGGTTTGCTATGCTGAGGCATGGCCTCTTGGATAAATGTGAGCCTTCCTATGAGACATTTATAAGTTTATAAATTATGTGAACTGTTTGCTTTTAAGAGCCTTCTAGCAGAGACCACCATCCATATCAAGTCACCTGTTAACTCGTGATATTTCCAACCTCTCTTCTTTGCCTGTTGCCAACACCTTGATTACAAGGCTTTCTTACACTGATGATCTAATCTTATCTGGCCCAGCAAGACTTGCTCTGTGTGGAGCTTATCCACAAGAAATTAGAAAGCATATTTTGTTGCTCAAAATACAAACCATTTTACTTGGCCTTTGCTATGTGTTTGTATCCTGGACTTGAGGGAAAATTTCAAATGTGCTCAAAGTGACAGCTAAATTCCAGCTAAATTTTTAGAACTGACTTGGATACTTCATTCGTGGTGAATCCAATGCATTTGAATTTGGGTCCATTTAAATTCTGGACAAGGCTTGGATCACATATACCTCCAGTCTGGGTCTCTGACTGTAACTGAATCCAGGCCTTTGTGCTTAAACTCTCTGGTGTGAGCTGTGAAGGAAAAACATGCACATGGACACTGTTGATAAAACCTTTGGGTACTTGAGGGAGATCTATTTCAGTAATGTTAGAGTTTTTCCATGGAAAAACATTTTACATTTATTTTTCACTAGTCTTTAGTGACTTGACAGTGAACACAAACACCCTCGCATATAACAGGAAAATAAACCTTTTATCTACTGGGTTTTGTTTAAACATGACACACAGCACTCTTTACCATTCCAGAATTAGAGAAAGCATTAATTTGATCAACTTAAGTGATGAATGCCCACAAAATGAAACCTTTTTTTTTTTTTTTCTTTCTTTTGGAATTATGACCTTGGGCAGATTAGAGCAGCTAGGTAAGAAATCCAGCAAGTATTTATCAAAGGCTTCTAAGACAGTGCAAACTCTAGTGAGTTCAAAAGCAAGAGACTTTCAGTCTTCATACAACTGACAGGGTCATAACGTTTCAAGAATGCCAGGAATCCTTGTGGCTGTTCCATTAAACACCCCTGATTAGTGAACGTGCTGATAAACTTAGAGAGTCAGAGGTCAACATTTCGGAGCCCAAGGTACCCCAGGTATCTGAAAAAGTCTCCAGAATTCCCGTGCCTCTCACCCAGTTAACCCCTTCCATCACAGCATCCATGGAGGCTTAAAAATGGGAAGAGATTGTCTCACACACAGCATTTTCCAGACAATTCTGCAGTCAAGTTGAGTTATTCTGAAAACTATGAAAAAATTACCTCAGGCACCTCCCATGGAAAGGTTCATGACAGCTGGCTGCTCTCTAATTTCAGCTCGAGCTCAGAGTCAGTAAATGTGTAAAACCCCACGCTGCACTGGCTCATCCAGCCTCTCTCCCCTCGATCCAGGTGATACCATGATGGCAGTAGGCTGTGCATTCAAATACCTCCAGAGCTGTCACATTGCAAACACCACAGGGATTTCAAAATACCCCGGACCAGTCCCACCAGCCTGTCAGTGCACTGAGCTCTCCTCTCTGCCCAGGTTTTGTTGCAAGAGCTATAGCTCTTACTCCTGCCAAGTGCCTGTGGCAGGCAATTGGGAAATCTGTGAAAATATGGGCTGTGTGCCTGAGCGTCGCTTTTGCAGGGCATTGGTTTATCTGCAGCACAATCAGAAGAGTCCCAGGAAGGCTGAATTACCTCAGCAGTTCCTCTGGGTGTTAGCCCATTTTCCGGGAAATTGCCCTAACTGGCAAGGCCCCTCCATGGACGTAGCTTCTGCCTCAGTCTCCCAGGCAGAGACACAGAGTTTCACTGCTCCTGCGATATATGGCTTCTCATTCCACGCGCTGATTATGAGCTGCTGGAGGCACTAAGCACTCGTGTCTGCTGAGGGCCACAGCATGACCCCATCAGTTTCTTTGAAAATCAATAGAAAAAATGTTGGAGAATGCAAAGGAAGCAGGAACAGCCAAAGTAAAGACTAGTGATGTCCTGTAATGGCTGTAATGATTCTGAAACACGCAAGGTCACAGATAATCAGGAATCTAATTCTCCTTTGAAAGAATCTGTCAAGTTACTTCCCTACCTCAAAAACAACTGCTGATTGATGTTATTTATGGGCTAACAAATTCATTGAAGGCAGCCTGAATGGAGGTTGTACAGCCTTTACTGCCATGGTAGCCTCAGCTGTGAAAAAAACAGGTAAAGAGTTTTTCATTGTTGTAGTAAAGCACGGATAGGACGTGTTTCAAAAAGTGCCAAAACTGCTGCAAACCAGAGCCACAATGCAGCAGCTCTGTTAATCAAACTCTCAGTAGTTTAGGCTCGAGAGATCTCCCCATTTAGCTGCTTCACTGTGCTGCAGTTGTTCAGAATTGTTGCGAGTGGAGAGAAAAGACCCAGGAAGGATGGAGGTGCCTTGGGACGGTGCAGAAGTGTGCAGAGAGCTCAGGATGGGGCAGGCACTGACATGAGCTTTATAGAAGGAACCAATATCTGGGGCTCTTTCTCAGTGTACATTGCTCTGTAGACTGCAGGTAACACGTCAGGAAGAGAATGCTGAGCTCTACAGGCTGTATCTGGGAAGATTTTGAAGCCAGTTTGTACCCCAAGGTGCTGGCTAGAGCTGCAAAGCAGGGTGGTCTCTATTTAACACTAAATGTCAGATCCCTTCCTCTCTACCACGGTTCTACCCAACTGCTTTTTGGTTTTCCTTCGAATTGTAAAGAGCAAGGGCAGAGCTGTTTCCTGTAGGAGTGAAAGAAAAGGTTTTATAACAAGCAACTGGGTTGGTTGACAGGATGGGATCTTTTCCCTGGACTGTTTGTGCTTGGAGCTGGTGGTGAGGGAGCTGTGGCATGGATCCAGACCCAAAGTAACCTCCAAACAGTAGAGATGCAAGGCAAATTTGGACTTCAGCACAAGCCCGCGAGTCAGCTCAAAACGTATAACACAAAATCAACTCTCAGCTCAAAGGCCAGGGCCACAACTCACAAATCTTGGGATTAGGCATTTTGGGATGGCAAAGTCAGCTAGCAGAAGGAAAAGGCCACATGAACCTCTCATGTAGGTATAATTTAAAAGGCATTGTAATTGTGAACTGCATTCTGAAAGGTTTCTTGTAATGAGGGGTGTTAGACTTTGGGTTGTGGGGTTTTTTATTATTTTTAAAGTTGGTCCTTAATTTTTTTCACAGCTATTTGAATCTTAGGAAGCTCCTAGACTTGAGGGGAGATGAGCGGTCTTTCCAAAGAAAAAGCAGTGTAGCTGCACTTGTTTTGATCATTTTAACTTCAAAGATGTGGGGTAGAAAAAGACCATAAGAAAATGTGGTTGGAACAAGAATGAGAGAACATATGAAAATATGTGATGAGTGAGATGTGAAACTCTGGCAAAGATGAGATCTTGGCCGGCTCCAGCTGGGTTCAGCTAGCCCTTAGCACTGAGGTTTCAATGCAATTCAAAGAAGAAATTACAAATTCCAAATACAATCAAAACTGTTGTACAAAATGAAGTTATTTCTGCAGAGTGACAGGCAAGAATTTGCCTCACCCCTAATTTACACAACTTGGACATTTAGAAAGCAGAGACATGAATAGTGAGATAGACAGTAAACATTGCAATGTCTAAACCTCCCTGTATGGTTATGAATTACAAATTGTGTATTTGCTCACATCCAGGTATTATTGTTTTGGCAGTGAGTTTGTTCATGGCACGCTACTTCGTTATCTGGATTTTTCTATCACTCGAACAAGAACTTTGATACTGCAAATACAGTCAATACCCAGTGCATGGCCAGAACACGCGAGTCTGTTCTGCCACAGCAGTGTTGGGGTTCTGACAGGACAACTGTCAGCAGTCAAGATCCTATGATGTGTTGTGTGTCATATGTGTGCGTGTCCCAGCAATATCCTGTTTCACCAGCATTCACCCTTTTCTGTTCCTCCTATTATTCAAAAGTTGTTTTTTCAAAAAAAAAAAAAAAAATTCTTATAAGGGCACAAGCATAACTTTCACTCCAGCATGAAACTCTTCAAGTGTTGCTCTGTACATGGTAGACTCTGTCTCCTTCTTCCCAGCACTGAAGTATCTGGAGACCAGATTTGTAGTCAAGATTTCAGGCACATTTTTGTGGCCTCATTAGTTTAAAAAAAAAAAAAAAAAGAAAAAAAGGAAAAAAACCCCCTATTTTAATAATCTGGCCTGCATTTTAATAATTTCTAATGTTGGTGGTATCCATCCAGATGTGGTTTTGCCTGCCTGACCCTCCTGTCAATACTTATTAATTTCGTGACAATCTTTTCAAGTGTGCTTGGAAACAAACAAGGAAAAGTTACTCCAAGGTCAAAAATGAGCCCAGGGAGGTGAAACAGAAATGATCATGCTCACTACAACAGAGAGCATGATATTTCTGCAGCTTTTTCTATCTGTTAAAAAGAGCTCTATGCATAGACCAGTAAAGCATCCCTGAAGAGGGAATTGCTGCCCGAACCTGGAGGTGAAAGGAGAAACCAAATCAGTGAGTCAGTGGCAGAACAAGGAGGTCCACAGCTCTAATCCTTCACAGGCTCTTCTGATGGACAAGTGAAACATTAATGTCTCAGACAGGGTGAGGGGTTTGACTGCTTAAATAACCATGCACTGGAATAACCTTGGGGGGTAAACTGGTGTTGAAAATCTTGGGAGTCAAAAAGGCAGTGGGACTGGCAAGACTGAAGTGTCCACTGTGTGCAAAGTGCTTAACCAGAACTGTAGCTTTCTTGATTTTATACACATACCAAGTTGATGTAAACCAAAATCTTGCTAATTATTTAAACCTAGAAATTAACCTTTTTTTTTTTTTTTTTTTTTTTTTTTTTTTTTTTTTTTTTTTTTTTTTTTTTTTTTTTTTTTTTTAAAAACACCCGGGGGGGGCGTTTTTTTTGGGGNCAGGAGTGGCTGCTTACTTTGAGGGTGCCTTGTTCTGCCCTGTTGGTACAGCTGGACAGACTTCAGATCTTCAGAGGAAAAACGGAGGAGCACTAACCAGAGCTGGATGAAATAAAGGATGGGGTGTCAGCAGTCCTGGATGAAGCCTGCCCCAGCTCTGTGGGCAGCTGCTGCGTTGACAACCATGGACTCTTCTCCCTGGAGCTGAGATTGCTTGCCATGGGGCTGGTGGGGTCTCTCTGGAGCCTTCTCAGTGTGGTGAGAAGCGCAGCTGAGGCCAGGGCGGCCAAGCCTGAGCTGGCAGCAGCACAGAGCGGGGAGAAGCCTCTGAGGGGNGGCCGGTTCGGCCCGGTCCCGGTCCCGGTCCCGCTCTGTCCCGGTCCCTTCCGTGCTTCTGGGGCTGACTCAGCTCCGCGCTGGAGGTATAGGAATCGGACGAGGCTTTCCGGACAAATTTCAAAGCGCTCCAAGCGACTGTGTGGCCCCGCAGGGTTCGTGGGTGTCCGGCAGCGGTACCCCTCCAGGCAGGGGGTGCCCCTGGGTGGGCCAGCCCAGGGTACACGGGAAGTGTCCCCTCGGCCATGCGGGGGACAGTCCCGACTGTGCTTTCCCGGGTGAACACAAGTTGAAATCTCATGTTTCGTTGAGCATTCAAAGAGAAAAGGAAGGTTGGGTTTTGTAAAGGGCTTTTACCAGAGGAAATTAAAAAATATGTATCTGACATATCTGAAGACTTGGTTTGTAACTTGCATCCTGATTGTTCCAGATGTTCTCCAGATGTCAAAGGGAACCAGGCATTGAAACAGCAGAACACAGCAAAATACATTTGTTTTAATATGTTCTAACTTTAGCATTGCCAAAGAATTAAAAGGCCTGGGTTTGTTTTGATTTTTCCTTTCACTAGTAACTTCAATGTCTATTAATTGTCTACTCATCAAATTAAAGGTGAATTAATTACTTTTTTATTTCAGACAGCATGAGGTTGATACACATCCTGATCCTGGCTGCTTCCCAATCTCTTCTTTTTGGATTTGCACGGTACTGAGCAGCTCTGGGAAAAGTGCTACAGACATTGGCAACGATTGATGCACAACCACGGGGGTAAAAATAGAGAGCTGAGCTCTTCTGCAAAGTGCTTATAGAATCCATCAACTTGGAGCTTTCCTCTTTAGCTCTTCCCTTGATAGATTTCAGGATGTGTGGAAGACTTGAAAGCTGCAGGAAAGGTTAGAAACAGCTTCAGTGTGCTGACCAAATATCAACAGGACCCAGCATCCCTGGGAAGCAAGAGTCAGGGCAAAGAGCCCCTCCAGGACTTGGGGAAAGGAGCTGTAGCTCTCAGGTACAAAATCCCTGGGGCAGCCCTTGTCTTCTCCCCGGGAAAAGGTGGGATGTGGGAAGGGTGTGCTTCTGCCTGGCCTGAGGCCTCTCTTCCCACTGTCTTTTCTCTTTGTATTTCTGCCTAAGCAAGACATCAACATTCAACTACAATTGAATGTGCAAAAACCACGCTCACACTTTTCCAAGAATCATTCAATATTGTTTCCATTATCTCATCGGGGTGCAAGGGAACCAGGTGCTCCTAAGACTCCTAAGGCAATTTTATTTGTGCTGAAGGAGATGCTGTCAGTGTCCAACACTGTAGTGTTTCAGGACTACGGAAACTGGAACCTGAGTGACACAGAGGTCCGTGTGGCTCGAACAGAGCAGGTCCAATTTGTGTGCGTGTTCTCCCACAGGAGTTTGGTGGTACGTGTCCTGTGCACCTGTGTGGGTGAAGGAGGGGGGCACCTGTGTGCCGCAGGGTGCGGTACCAGCGCACAGCTTTGCACACGGGCTTCGGAAGGAAGGGGTGGCAGTGCGTTCTGCCCATGTCCTTGTGCCTGGCACTGCTGTCACCCGAGCTGTGGCCGGGCCCGGTCCGGTCACCGAGAGCATGGGGGTGGAGGGGGAGCTGCCGGGGGCGCCCCAGGAGGAGTCTGAGAATGAGAAAGGACGAGAGCGTGTGTATATATAAATATATATTTAAAAAATAAATATATACATGTGTGCGCGTGAGTCTATATGTGTGTCTCTGCATGTATGTATGTATATGTCCGATTATGGACATCTGTGTGTCTGTTTATAAGTGTATGTCCATGTGTATGGGTGTGTGTGTCCATGTGCACGCGTAGGTATGTGTATGTCTGTCTGTGTGTCCGTGTGTCCACACGTGTGTGTGTGTCTATCTGTGTATGTCTCTGTGTTTGTATGTTTGTGTGTGTGTCCGCGCGTCTGTGTGTGTATCTGTGTCTGTGTGAGTCTGTGTCCGTATCTGTGTGTATCCGTATGCCTCTGTGTGTCTGTGTGTGTGTCCGTGTGTCTGTGCGTATGTCCGTGTCTGTGTGCATCCGTGTGCCTGTGTCTGTCCGGGTGTCTCTGTGTATGTCCGTGTCCGCGTGTGTCCGTGTGTATCCGTGTGCCTTTCTCCGCGTGTCTATGTGTATCCAGGTATGTCCGTGTGTCCGTCGCCCGCCCGCTCCGCCGCAGCCCTGTGGAGCCGCCCGCGCCTTCCGGCGCCGTGACCCGGCAGTGACGCGCCCAT
>VWZN01014450.1:475212-516834 GCA_013396955.1 Regulus satrapa | reverse complement strand
GGGCGGAGCGGGCTGAGCCGCGCTCTGTCCCCTCAGGCGCGGGAGCCACCGCGCCCCAGCGCCGCCGGCCCGAGCCCGCGGCTCCGCGCCGCAGCGGCCGAGGATGAGGACCGTGCTCATGGTGGCCGAGAAGCCGTCCCTGGCGCAGTCCATCGCCAAGATCCTGTCCAGAGGTAGGGGAGGCGCCGAGCGCTCTGCGGGCACGGCCGGGGCGTGGGGTGTGTGCGGGTGCCGGGAGCAGCGGCCGGGGCTGCTGTCAGAGCTGGGAGCGGCAGAAACACCCCGGGCTCTGCCTTGGTGCTCCTGGGGCCGGAGCCTCCTGCAGCCGTGGCTTCTGACAGGTTCACAAAAGAACGGGATGTCCCATCACGTTCTGATTCTTTCTAGGGGCTGATGCCTGTTTAATCCAAGAATAAAGGAATCTAGTTTCGATATTTTGTGTAGTTCTAGTGTGCCTTAGAGCATGCAGTGTCTGGAAAGTGCCAATCAAGTAGCAAGTTGCTGTTCTGAGGTTTTTGAAGTAAAAGTCTCATAAATGTGGAAAGTACGTGTGTGTGTTCTAGACAACTACCTGTATTTTTGTAAGGTTTCGTGGTGGGAGGGAAAGGATGGATAGTTTAATTCGAAGATGAAATATACTTTAGGAAAGCCCTGAATCGATACTTAATGAAATAAAAGTTTGATCAAGGAGTAGAATGGTTTGATCAGGAAGACTCTAGCTGTGAGATCTAAGGAAAGGGGGGTGTAATTTCATGCAAAATAATTTGTTTCAATAGCTGGGGGGTTTTTACCTCATTAATATTTCTGATCCTGTTTTTGCAGGGAACATGTCCTCTCACAAGGGACTCAACGGTGCGTGCTCGGTGCACGAGTACACCGGGTCCTTCATGGGACAGAGTGCCCACTTCAAGATGACATCGGTGTGTGGTCACGTCATGACTCTGGATTTCATAGGTGATTTGCCTGCTTTTCAGATGTTTTAAACTACTACAGCTTGTAGAGCTGCCAGGTTGTTCAGAAAAAGCTAAGAGGTCCCTTGGTATGCAGTAAAGCAAGATGTGTTAGGGTGGAAAGTTTTCCAAACAGATTTTGCAAAGTAAAGCTGTTTGTTTTATAAATATTTCTCCAGAGCTCCATGTAATATACTTTTGTTTTTCAGGAAAATATAATAGCTGGGACAAAGTGGATCCAGCAGAACTTTTTAGCAAAGCTCCTACAGAAAAGAAAGAAGCTAATCCCAAACTGACCATGGTGAAGTTTTTACAGGTATTCATTCTTAAGGGCAGTATTTAGAGTTCTAAATACTACTAAATGAGTTGGGTTTCTTTTCTAAATGTTCCTAAATGAGAATTCCTCCACGGAGTACCTTTTTGTGGGTACAGTTAGATCAATTTAATTAACTTAGGAAAAAGAATATTTTATTTTTGCTGGTCCTTATTCTTACACATTCTGAAATCTTTGTGGAACTCACTTTTACCATTGCCTTCTGAATTTTTGGCAATTGATATCCTGCTTCTCAGAATTGGAGCACTGGATACAAGTTTAGCAGTAAGTACAAGGCACAGCTTATAAATGCCTTCTTTAAAATAAGTCTGTGTTGGTTACTGTTCACACTTGGCACACCCTGCTGAAACCAGAAAACGAAATATACAGGTAGGGAGGGGGGAGGTGTTTTTCTGAGTTGCTGAAGAACTGTGCTATTTTTTTTTACAGGTGGAGGGAAGAGGCTGTGATTGTATTGTCTTGTGGTTGGATTGTGATAAAGAAGGAGAAAACATCTGTTTTGAAGTAAGGTTTCAATTTTTAAGGCTCACAGTACCATAATATATGTCTGACAAGACTATCAATGCATTGTTTTATTGGTATACAGTAAAATTCAAACTAAAGTTGAATAAAGTTTTAAAGGTATAGAGGCCCTTGGTGGAAAACCTCACAGGCTTTGAACTCTATAAGATGTCAGTTAAAGAGTATAAATAAATTTCAGAGGTGTTGCTTATCTCATATGAGCAATCAGGCCTCTTAAATCTTAGAACATTCCAGGGCTTCAAGAATTGGCCTGTATTCCACAGCTGATGTAGTTACTTTTATGTCCTTATAAAACTTCATCTCTGTTATCTTTTGTTTATTTAGCAATTGGGTGTTTTATAGCACAGAAGCTGCTTGTAAGTGTAGGCTTACTGTAGAAATTTGGCCTCCACACATAAAAAGCATAGAACTAAAACTTTGCTAAGAGTTTTTTTAACATTCTATTCCCAGAAGTCTACATGAAGAGTACTTGTTTGGGGATTTTCTTTAGTTTAAAGAAACACATTTTATCAAGTGATTGTTTTAAGTTCTTTACATACCCTGTATCATGATTTGTGCCTTAGCAATGAATAGAATAAACCCAGATAGATACTGGTACATGTTCACCAAAAGGTGCTGCAGCTATACTGGTGAATGTCTTTGCCCTTAGCCAAAAATACTGATTTGCTCCCAGCAGTTGCTGTATAGTAAATAAACCCTCCAGTTTTGTTAATTCTCTGTATGCTTTTGAGCAGATGGACAAATACTGCTCTGGCTTATCAGTTAATGTATTGGCTTGACATCTTGCTGAATTGAGAAAGCAGTGACACAGAAACAACTATTTCATGGAGAGTGTTTTTTTTATCTTTAGAGAGAAAGCCTTTCTCTTTCAAATCCTCTTGAACTACGCTTCTGACTTTCCTTAGGTTCTTGATGCTGTTCTTCCTGTCATGAACAAACCTCGTGGCATGGAGAGGACGATTTACAGAGCTAAATTCAGTTCCATCACCGACACAGACATCTGCAATGCCATGAATCACTTGGGAGAGCCCAATCGTAACGAAGCTCTGTCTGTGGATGCCCGCCAGGAGCTGGATCTGAGGATTGGCTGTGCCTTCACAAGGTGACAGCACAGACTGCAGATGGTTTTGGGAATGGCTCTGTGCCATTCTCGTGGTTTAACCCCAGCCCCACACAGCCTCCCTACCCCTGGGGTGCAGGAAAGTACTGGATGGTAGAGGTGGGAAAACTCATGGCTTGAGGTAAAGACAGTTTAATAGGTAAACAAAAGGTGCACACACAAGCAAAGCAAAAGGAGGAGTTAATTCACCATTTCCCAGAGACAGGCAGGTATTCAGCCATCCTCAGGAAAGTTGAGCTCCATCACCCAATACAATCTTTTTTTGGGGGGGGGAAACAAATACCATCACCCCAAATGTTCCTCCTTATTCCCCCAGCTTTATATGCTGAGCATGATGTCACATGATCTGGAGTATCCCTTTGGTCAGCTGGGATCAGCTGTCCTGGCTGTGTCCCCTCCCAGCTCCTTGTGAGGCAAAATGCTTATGTCTTAAGATGGTGTTTCTCAGAATGCTCTTTTCCTAATGCCTGAATGATTTTCTAGATTACTCATATTTTGTGCATGTATGATAACAAAAACTTCTGATTTTTGTGGCAATGAGGATATTAACATATACATTTGTCATTTGTTTTTTCCCCTCTGCCCTTCTCTTAGGTTCCAGACTAAATATTTTCAGGGGAAATACGGGAATTTAGACAGCTCCCTCATCTCCTTTGGGCCATGTCAGACCCCAACACTTGGATTTTGTGTTGAGAGGCATGACAAAATCCAGTCATTTAAGCCTGAGACTTACTGGGTGTTGCAAGCTAAAGTAAGTTTTACAGTACTTGATTTTACAAAAGAAATGCATTTGTTTTTTGTCCATTCATAAATTCTTAGCTGCTGACAATAATTCACAATGCCTATAGTTTACTCACGTGTTCTTATTCTGTTCACATGTGTGTCACCACTCTCAAGAACAGATTCCAGGATGTCAGTTTTGTATTAAAGTGTTTATTGTCTGCTGCTTATAAGAATTCTTCAGTGCTAATCATCTAAGCTTAGATTCTGCCAAAAAGGCTACTTAAAATGGTTCTCTTTTGTTCCCTGGGGTCCTTGGACTGACTGTTGTTAATTTGAATCCAGGAATTAATTAGCCTGCCAACAAACATTGGCATCACTGTGTACTGGAATTTTTAAGCAAATAAAATGCTCATTGTGTTAATTGGCAATTGAGTCCTTAGAGTACTTTGGCAGCTTAGAGTAGTTTTACAGCCTTGCTGCTATCCAAGCTGAGAGCAAACCAGCAGGGTTTTGTGGCTTGTGATCACAAGGATTTTTTAAGCAAATAAGGTAAAAAGTTGCCAATTTTGTATTTTAAAAGTAAAAAAAAAAGGTGAAATCTGACATCTGCTATCATCTATTGTGACGTGTCATGTGTCATACTAGGAAATACTTGGTGCTGTTTACAGAGGGGTTTGTGCTCTCGTGTTGGTCACTTCATACAAATTTTTGTACATGGGGCTAAGAATGTGACCTAGTTACAGTTTAATACAAATTATTGATTCTGCTAAATCAAAATCGTCTACTTTGAATTTCTGCCTATTTCAGTCTTTACTGTTCCCAGCAGCAAGCAAGGACAGTATTTCAGTTCAGTCAGGAATAATTCTGGTCATTCCCCAGAGCTCAGAACTCCCAAGTGCTCCATCCTTCTTAAAAGCCCTGCCAAAAAAGAGCACTGGTGTCCTGCTGTGGGTTTGTCCAAAATTTGTCCTAACAAATCCTGCATGTCCTAGGATTTGCTTCCTTGTTGGACTCTTGTTGGTTATATGCATTCTCACACTTTTAGGAGTAGAGTTGGTGGGAATTAATTTTTATTCTTTTATTTTTTCTGATAGGTGAACCCTGAAAAGGAAAGTTCTCTCACTTTGGATTGGGATAGAGTGAGGGTGTTTGATCGTGAGGTTGCTCAAATGTTCCTGAATATAACAAAGATGGCAAAAGAAGCAAAGGTAAGAGTATTTACCAAGTGTCAGTAAATCCATATTTCATATAAAGGAAATGCAATTCAATATTTCATTTGCTGCATATCGAAGCTTTTGGTTGTTTTTGTTAAAGAGTGCAAAAGATCTGTACTTTGGTTTTCACTTCCTTCAGCTTTGTATCAATGAGAATAAAAGGCAAGAGATTTTTTATTGTAGATTGTACTGTGCTAGTGTGGCCATCTCAGCAGAAGTCTCTTCTTCATATTGACTTTGGAAATGCTTATCACTCATCACTCATGACAGAAACTCTTCATTACTAAACCTGCTAGGAAATACTGTTCAGCTGTCTGCAAGCAGACCTCTTATTTCCCATGAGACATTGAATAAATTGGAATTTAATTATGTGTTGGGCAATATTCCTGCAGTTAAATATTTAATCACGTGTATGGTACAGTCTTTATAGCCAATTGACTTGTAACTCTGCTCTGTTCAATACCTGTTTGACAATGTGTTTGGATATAAGTGCTTATGGACATCGAGGTTCAAAGACTGCTTGAAGCTTTTAAAAATCTGTGTCCTTATGGTTAAGACTGTTGCTTGGAATGAGCACTAAATCATTGTAGCACTGAAAGTAGGTACTGCTGAGGTAAGTGGGAAGTAAAGACATCAATAAGCCTTGCTGTGTTCCCAGTTAGTTATAGACCTGATCTAGTCCTGACACAAAAGGACTTTCAGGTTTTAATTTTAGAATGTGTTAAAATTATCTCCAGTCAGATTTTCTAAAGTAAAAATACATTTGTGGTTACTGTTTTAAGAGACAAAGCAGATATGATAAGACTAGACAATGGTAGGTATGATACATATTTATAGACATTATTAAAATTATGCATTTACCAAATGTCATAACTTTTACTGTGAAAATGATGTTTTCTAGGTAGAATCTGTGAGTAAAAAAGAGAAGATGAAGCAGAGACCATTGGCTCTGAACACAGTAGAAATGCTCCGAGTAGCCAGTGCTGCTTTAGGTGGGTACGAAAGCTCCAATTTTCACACTGTTTTAAAGCAAAATATTTTGGCCTCTCAAACAAAACAAATAATACATCATTTTGGCCAAAGGATCAAGTTTAGGAAGCTGCTTGTCAAAAGTGAAATGTTTGGCTAGATCGAGGTGACAAAATCTTACGGAAAGGATAAATCATAATTTATTTAATTACTTGAGTAAGGTTACATCCAGATGCAGCAAACCATAATCACAGAGATGCCTGTATGATTTTTGTTTTTTCCTGTCCTCTCTCAGGAATGGGTCCCCAACATGCCATGCAAATAGCAGAGCGTCTTTACACTCAGGGTTATATCAGCTACCCCAGAACAGAAACTACCCATTATCCAGAAAACTTTGACCTGAAAGGATGTTTGAGACAGCAAGCCAACAATCCTTACTGGGCAGAAACAGTGAGTACATGAAGCCAAAGCTGCACTATCATTCACTAGTCTGTTTTAGACTAGATCTTGCTTGGTGTATTATGATCTCTAGGCCTTCAGAAACTTTAAATATCTCTAGTTTCTTTTATTTATGTTGTGTTGTTATGGATTTGATGTGAGTAAGGCCTTTCTTTCCTCACTAAGGTAAAAGCGCTGCTGTCAGAAGGCATCAATCGTCCAAGGAAAGGCCACGATGCAGGAGACCATCCTCCCATCACCCCAATGAGAGCTGCAACAGAAGCAGAATTAGGTACAGACAAATTCAGTAGTGTTGGGACACTGTGAGGAAATCAGTCCCTTGAGATGTAAGGTGCCAGTTTAAAAATCACAGAGTTTCAACAGAAAATAAAATTATTTGAATGGCAAGAAGTGAAGAAAGGGCAAACTTGATCCTCACTGAAACTTCTGGTGGCATTGAAGTTCAGGGCTGCTTCAGCAATTGATCCTTGGGACTATAGTACTGCCCAGAAAAAGGAAAGAACTTAATGCCTACATTTCTAGGAGAAATTTGCCCAAGAATAGTAGCTCCCAAGTACTGCAATTAGATTCTATTTTGTGGCTGAGGTGTTGTTTCTCCCCAGGTGGAGATGGGTGGCGACTGTATGAGTACATCACTCGGCACTTCATTGCCACTGTCAGTGCTGACTGCAAGTATCTACAAACCACCATTTCCTTCAGTATTGGCCCTGAAAGATTTACCTGTGTTGGAAAGGTAGTAACTTCACCAGGTAAGACAAATAAGGTGTAAATATTAGCTGCAGATTAATTTTTTTCCCCATTAATACATTGAATGGATATAAAAGTGTAGCTGTGGGGACAAGTGCAATTGTGAAGACTTTTTTGAGCTCTCAAAACCAGAGACCAAATCTTGTCCTTCTTGTCCTTTTTTACTTCAATTAAGGTAAAAAAGTGTTATTTTTCATGCAGTAGTCTCAGAGATCTAATGCCACATTTGCCAATATGAAGACCAGTCTTTTTACAAACAGCAAATGTCTTTTGGGGGATAAATTACACAAAGGCAGAAGTTTTTCCTTGGGCCTCTCTAAAAAGAATGTAACAGCACTATTGACACTTCCATGTTAAGCTGACAAGTTGTTTGTTTTTTTACCTACAGGGTTCACAGAGATTATGCCATGGCACAGCATCCCATTAGAAGAGAGCCTTCCCCACTGTGAGAAAGGAGATCTTTTTCCTATTGGTGAAATAAAGTTGTTGGAAAAGCAAACTAGCCCTCCTGATTACCTGACAGAAGCAGAACTCATCACTCTGATGGAAAAGCATGGCATTGGTAGGAACTTGCTTAACTTACATTGTTCTGCAGTACATTCACCAAGAGTGCAAAGAGTCTGAGTCACTCCTCTGCACTGTCTCTGTCAGTAATGAGCTCTCAGTATTCATTTGGGTATGTACAGTGATAATTTCTTCCCCTTCAAACCACCATGCCCGTAGCTCCCCTCAGCAGATGGTAGATTGTTTCTTCCCCCACGTTCCTTTCCCTTTCTTACCCATATTTTTAGTAGTTTCTGGTTTCTGGCCAAAGCAGTATCCTTTCATAGCACATTCCTGTCACTTCTCTGTCAGAAAGAGCTGATAGGGAAGAAAGCACCTCCCCATTCCTAGGCATGATTTCTTGACAGCTTGCTTTAGCTTTGCTCTCTTCAGTAATCCTTCTGTATCTTATATGATTTACCACTGTTCTACTTTCCTTTATCAGTCTGACTTGTTTCTTTCAATGTATTTTCATTAATTTGCCCTGTGAGAGCAAACAGTTTCTTACTCTACTTTGTTTTTCCAGAGTAAATAACTGTGAGAATAGGTGTCTTCCCAATAGTAATTCCTTGGAAGAGATTAAAAGATTAAAGCTAAACCACATGTTTCAGACTTACCAGAATTGTAAAGGAACATCAGAGTTACTTAGGAGAGAGAAGGTATGCACTGGAAGTTGGGTAACAGTAAGAAGGTATCTGAATTTAAGCAGTCTTAGGAGCCCTGTAATTTGACATTAAACCAGAGAAGCCAGAAGCAAGTGATTTGATGAAAACTCTGTTTTGTTCAGGGTTGGATATATTGTTTTCCTTTGTGTGCCAGGAACTGATGCCAGTATTCCAGTCCACATTAACAACATTTGCCAGCGAAACTATGTCACAGTGGAGAGTGGTCGAAGACTAAAGCCTACAAACCTTGGCATTGTTCTGGTTCATGGTTATTACAAAATAGGTCAGTTGAATGCTTTTCACTTTCCATCTTCTTACCTTCCTTCCCCTTTACTATATATCAAAGGCTGATGTCAATGTGTAACATTTCTGTCTCAAATAATGCTTATTTTTATGTCAGTTAATGTATGAATGGTTTCCTCCATTTCTGACCTTTCATTGCTGCTGTCTCTGGTTTCCTCTTAGATGCAGAATTGGTTCTTCCTACAATCCGCAGTGCTGTAGAGAAGCAACTCAACTTAATAGCTCTGGGTAAAGCAAATTATCATCAGGTCCTGGAGCACACCCTTGACATTTTCAAAAGGAAATTTCACTATTTTGTGGATTCCATTGCAGGTAAAACTTTCTACATATAAAGTTCCCTACCATTGCTTAGTTATTGCATAGAAAATACTTACATATTAGGCTCCTTTCAAAGGGCTAGGTTTTTTGAAAAGTTGTGCTAGGACTGGAAGTTTCCAGTCAAATTAATTTGCTCTCCAAAGGGAGATGGATTCAGTCATGTCTCCAAAACACTACTTCAAGTTTATTTTGCGCCTGTGCAGGGATGAGTTTTTGAAAACTTTTGATAACTTTGTGCATGCTCAGTGCAAAATGCTGTGTATTTGTCTTTGTAGACAAGGAAGGGCATTGTGAGTAAAATATTCTAATTCTCACCTCTTCACGGGTCTATATATGATTCTGTGCAAAGCTTCCTCTTAAGAACTAGAATTCTGACATAGGTGTGATTATTCCTTTTGCAGGTATGGATGAATTGATGGAAGTGTCTTTTTCGCCCTTGGCTGCCACAGGCAAGCCCCTCTCCCGCTGTGGTAAATGCCATCGTTTCATGAAGTATATCCAGGTCAGTTTACTTCATACTTGGAATTTGAGTTTCACTTGCTGGGGGGCATTGAGTAGAAACTTCTTTTCTATTATTGAACTTGGGTTCAAATGTGGTCATCTCGAGTGCCTTTCTAAAACAAAAAGGCTGATAGGCTTTTGCCTTGGGGCCCAAACCAGAGAGCAGCTCCAGCTGCATTTACCACAACCCTGACCCTCTGTTGACCTGTTTGACTCCCATATTTGGAGATTTGTGTTCTGTTTGCAGGCCAAGCCAAGTCGCCTGCACTGCTCTCACTGTGATGACACCTACAGTCTCCCCCAGAATGGTACCATTAAACTCTACAAAGAGCTGCGTTGTCCCCTGGATGACTTTGAGCTGGTGCTGTGGTCGTCTGGATCCAGAGGAAAGAGCTATCCACTGTGTCCATACTGTTACAACCATCCTCCCTTCAGGGACATGAAAAAAGGTAGGAGTTCTGCAAACATGCAGGTATCATCCTCACTTGAAATAAATTAGGTACGGTCTATGCAAAGGGCTTTGTAGGAGTTTTAAAATATTGCTTAGTATAAAGTGCTGTTTAAATTAGGCTCTAGATACCTAAAATTCACGTTAAACTTACTGACCAAAATTTATTAGGTAACAAATTTTTGAAAATTCTTTTTTTCATAGAAGTAGGAAAACTATTTATCTGCATGCACTGTAGGTGATCTTCACAAAACAACATGTAGTGAAAGATACCAAGATACTGATGCCTTGCAAATTTGAGTAGGCTTGGATAGAAGTATAAACAAAGACCAGGTCTTGGGAGTGTTTTGATAGAGATAAATGGTGTGTCAAAAGCTGTTGAAGGACATAAGAAGAGGTAGAAGTTGCAGTTGGTTTAGTAACTGTGGGACTGAAACTTAAAGTAGTGCACTGAAGCTTTTCAGCATCTTTTTATTATCATCTTTTAATTAAAAATATCTTGGACTAACAGTGAGTAGTTCAAGTATAAATTAACAGTTAGGCAGGAGCCATACATTTAATTGAAAATGTAATGAGTTTTCATCACTAATCTGTCTAAACTGCCTGTACTGTACGGTGGCAGTATATAGCAATTCTGAAAACCATTATATAAACATTTTTCAGCAGGGGATTATTCTGAAACTTAGAAGAGGTAAGTTGCCATTTTGGGAGCAGTTCCATCCTTTAGCGATTTAGAAAATCTACAGTATACTGAAATGTCTCCGGCTTCTGTGTTTCACTTCCTTCAAACTGGGTAGTGTGAGCAGTGAGCTAAAGGGTGGTACGGTCTCACTCTTCTTCCCCAGGAATGGGCTGTAACGAGTGCACCCACCCCACATGCCAGCATTCCCTTAGCATGCTTGGAATTGGGCAGTGCGTGGAGTGTGAGAACGGGATTCTGGTGCTGGACTCGACGTCGGGTCCCAAGTGGAAGATGGCCTGCAACAAGTGCAACGTGATCGTGCACTTCTTTGAGAACGCCCACAAGGTCCGCGTGTCGCCTGAGACCTGCGACCTGTGTGAGGCGGCGCTCGTGGACGTGGATTTTAACAAAGCCAAATCTCCCTTGCCTGGTGACGAGACCCAGCACTCGGGCTGTGTGTTCTGTGACCCTGTGTTTCAGGATCTGGTGGAGCTGAAACACGCGGCCATGAGGCACCCCATGCACCGTGGGGGACAAGGCAAGAGGCAAGGGCGGGGAAGGGGCAAGGGCCGGAGACCTGGAGGAAGACTCAACTCAAAGAAACCCAAGGACAAAATGGCAGCTCTGGCTGCTTACTTTGTATAATGGTCGCACAACAGGAAAATAAACTTCTTATAAAAATGTGCTTCTCGTTGAGTTCATTTTTAAGTATCTTTGATGTTTCACTGCTTTCCTGTTTTTAGAACAGTTCAACACCTTAGGTTGCTCCCAAAACAAACCATTCTGGAGGATCAGTCAGTAACTAAGTCTTTAAGCTTTTAATTTGGATTCATTGATACAATTGGAGCTCACAAACAGTAGGGAGACCCAGGAAGTCTACTTGGACTGTTAAGTGTGGCTAATGCAGAAAAAATGGAATTTGTCTCTTCTGACACTTCTGGGGCCTTTATCAGGAATGCAAATTCCAGGAATATAAGAACTGATTAAGATCAGTGTTACGCTGCCATTGTCTTTAAGCATGGCATGGCACTTGCTTCATCTGACTTTGAACCTCCAAAAATAAGAAAGGATTAGTAGCTGTCAGATTCTTAAATTACATCTGTAATTGCAAGAGAAATGCAAGAGCATTTCTTCAAGTCTGTCATACTGCTGTGTAAGTGAATAATGCCAGCAGACATCCAAAATGGAAATTATGAATGTGAAGGGGAATATCTGCCTTGAGCAGTGATTCCCAAATTATGGCCTGTGCCAACAAGTCAGTATCTCCTAGTCAATGGGGCCCAGTTAAATGAGATCTCCTCCTGCTGCTGGAAAGCAGATTGAGTATCCATGCTGGTTTATTCCTCTGTGGTCACACAGCAGATCATATCTAAAATACAGGTTGTCCTGTCTGTTTGTTCCCTGATTTGTCATTTCAGTGTTGGTTAGTTTTGCTGTCAAAAGGAGGATGTCCTCGTGCTGTATCTAACCACTGCTGCACTGGGTGCCACATTGCAAAACCTCATACAAATATATAATACTCTCTCCTTGTGCTCATGGCTGAGCATGTCTGGTCATCTGGTACAGTCTGTGTCATCTGTAGCCCCAAAACAGTTTCAGCACTGGTTGTGGGCAGATGGGAGATGCAAAGGCTGCTTCATTTCAACAGAGAATGCGCAGTGAGCGGCCTGACATGGGATGCACTGGCAACAGAGAGGAAAGACAAGTCCCTACAAAGGTAATTTACAACTTTGCTGTTTTAGTTGGCACAGTGTGTGCGTTTACTGAACCAGAGAACACAGCCCAAATACCACAGCACCAAACCTGTTCCTCTGATCAAATGTTTGTTTATACAGGTATAGATCAAACATGGACTTTGTTTTAACAGTACTGCTTAGAAGATCCAGCCATAGGTAGAAGGGGTTTTTTCTATAGCTCCTTTTAGTTCTTTCTGGTAAAAGCAGGCTGGAGCAAATAACTTCTTTTTGTGAAGAGCCAGGACATTGTTTTAAAAATCAAGTTGATGTGGTGCCTCAAAGTGGTCGGCATAAACTACATTGGATTCCAGGGTGCTTGTAGTGAGTCAGTTGTTCAAGTCCTCTCTTACCTGTAGCCTGGTTTGTTCCCAGGACCTGCTCTGAATGTACCTGTGTGCACAGCTGGCTGCTGCTGCTGGCTGGGGTTTCTGTGATGCTTGAAGGTGGTCCTGGAAATGTGGGAAACCTGTCATTGGTCGTTCTCCATGGCTTCTGAGCTGAGTGAGAATGCTTTCCTCTTCCTCCAAGCGTGGCTAAATTTGGGTTATTTCCAGACAAACTTTTGCATGTAAGAGCGCTTTGCACCCTTCCCATTGGCACGGATCTCCGTGTGTAATTTGTCAGGGTGTGTAATTCTTCACAATCTAATGCAGAGTAAGTATTTTAGGATGGAAAAGCTGCTCACCTGGGTCAGTACTCACCTTGAGTACTGTGTGCAGTTTTGAGCACCACAAGTGTAAAAAGCATGCACTAAGCTATTAGAAAGCATCCAGAGGAGACCCACGAGGATGGGGAAGGGTCTGGAGGGGAAGCCACAGGAGGGGTGGATAATGCTGTGGGGCACATGGCGAGATTTTGGGGGTGATGCTGACAGTCCCTTCCAGCTGAGGTTACTCTAGGATTCCGTGAGCGCGGGGAGAGCTCAGTGAAGAGGCATCCCCGGCAAACCATTCTTGCTCCTTGCTACTGCTTTCAGACCTTCTCCGAGGGCAGAGGCAGTGTGAGGGAAGGTCCCAGAGAGCGGCGCGGCCGGCCCGGCAGCTCCCCCTCGGCATTCCGGCCATTAGTGCCGGCCCCGCCCCCGCGCGCGCCTTAAAGGGGCCGGCGCCGCTCCTAAGCCTCCAGCCCCGCCCCTGCCGGCCGGGCAGCGCCGCCATGGCGCTGGGACCGGAGCCGTCCGCAGTTCCCCTGAGCTCCTTCCTCAGGGACTTTCCGGCGCCGCTGGGCCCGGGGGAGCCGCTGCCGTGGAGCTCCGNGGGAGCGAGGCCGCCCCGGCAGCGGGGCCGCAGCAGGTGCAGGCGCGGGAGGCGCTTCCTCCTGACGCGGGGCCCGCCGGCGGAGGGGAGAACCCTCAGCGTCTCCAGGGGATTTTAGGTTTGGCGATTTATTTATTACTAGTCCCTCTTCTGAATTACTTTTGGCGACTGTTGATAGCATGCTTCTATGCAGGCCGTAGGCCTTTGGCCCCGTGCCTTCACAGTATTGTTTGTGTGTGCTTTTCAGAAACACTCCCGCGGCAGGGCCGGGGCGAGGTCGGTCCGGAGCCCGCGGTCAGCGGTCAGGGCCGCTCCTGCACCGAGCGGGGCAGCGGGAGCGAGCTCGGCTCCCTCAGGGCTCCTGTGCGGGGCAGCGGGAGCGAGCTCGGCTCCCTCAGGGCTCCTGGGCGGGAGCGAGCGGGGCCCGAGGCGCCTCGCAGGGCTGCCGGGGCAAGGAGCGAGCCAGCCCAAGGACTGTTCAGCTCCCCAGCCCTCCCGAGTGGGACACGCTTCTGTGGTTTTCTCAAGCTGATTGTTTTCTTAAAACTTCAGGAGCACGGTCATACCACCGCTGGAACACACAGTTGCTCATCAGTGATGCTTCTGTCATCCCCTGACTGCATCCTTATAACCTTCATCCCGAACAGCTTAGACTACCTCCTGAACACTGCTAAGAATTTGAATGTGGCTTACTTCTTTTGGCAAGTTAGTGCTTCAGCAGGAGCAAGTTATCTCCCACCATTTCCTGCTCTCCTGATCCTCCCTCCCCTCTCTTACTGCACTTGGGCAATAGGGCCTGTGCGCTCCAGCTTTTACAAAGCTCCTACCACTGTCTGCCTCACTAACCTGCTTTTAAGAGTCAAGAACAGGGGTTGTGGATGGTTTAAAAGAGTATGAGTGGTGATCAGGCTATGCTGTGGAGGAGACTGGTTCTGGTTTGATGTGTGCTGAATGTTACCTGGTTAGCAGAGGAATTGGATAGATAGTAAGAATGGTTTGAATTACTTGCCTTTTTAATTACCATCTGGTGGGTTTATGAACACCAAATAGATTGTTGTTGTTGAAAGTGTATAGTTGATTTTTATATATTAAAATTGTCTGAGAAATTTGCCTTAAAAATCGAGCTACTGCTACATATTACAGAGATGATTATGGCCATAGTCTCACTCACTTAAATGGTGTCCCTAAGTCTGAAGATGAGAAATGCATGCCGAAGAAATACAATTTCTTAGTCTGTAGTTTAGAAAGGCCCAGATAATCACTGCATTATTTAGTTGTGCTTTGACTAAATTGCTCTTGAACAAAACACAGCTGCTGCATTCCACAGTGAGATTACAAATTCATCATGTGCATTGAATCTTTGAACTCTCTGGAGCAAGAGTGGGTTCTGGGTGAGTGCTTTAAAGAGCAGGATAATGCCAGACTTGAACAAATACTTATCACATGTCACCCATTCTGCTACGTGGGCCAAGCTGATGCTCTCTGCAGCTGATTTAGAAAGGAAGGTATGAGGCTGTAGAGTTATGGGATGTGTTACTCGAACTGCAGTACTTTAAAAAACAGTATTTCTGAGCTGCTAACATTCTGTTGTTGTGTGTTGGGCATGGTAACAAGTGGAAACAGAAGAGGAATGATGGTTTTGCAATACTTCCACCTCACCTGTCACTCCTGGTGTTTACACAGAGAGGAGCCTGCCAGTGTCAGGAGCTTCCTTTTTCACATACCTGCCCTGCAGCCAGTTCTGGCTCCATAGCCTCTTTTGTGGAGCTGCCCAAACACTGAGCTGGCAATTAAAAAAAAAAAAAACCACAAAAAAACCCCCCAAAAAAAACAAAACAAAACAAACCCAAAAAAGAGAGCTAAAGAAAGTAAAGGAAAATCGAAGCACAGCAATCTACTTATTAATTCTTCTTTTCACAAAATGTTTGTAAAAACAGAAATAAATAAGTGTTTTTATGAGTCCCCATGGCTGGCTGCTGGCAGCTTGTGTTTGGGTGTACTGTAGTGTACCTGAAGTGTCAAATGTAGGGATCCCTGCAGAATTATAGCTCAGTTTTGGACTTCTATGACCAAGACAAACCTCATCTGGCAGTTGCAATAAGGCTGCATTTTCCTGTTGGGTGGGCTAAGTTCTTGCATGTGGAGAGAAAGGCTGATACAGCCCAAGGCCAAGACAGGAATCTTGTGTTTTGAAATTGCAGGCCTTCTTATAATCACTGTAATTAGGAACTAAAACTGAAGTCTCTGATTGTGTGAGAAATTCCCAACATTACTTTTTTTTCCCCATGTTTGCTACTGTGGATCAGTTCAAAATGCAGCTTTGAAGGCCAAATAAACTTTTCTGTTGATATTAATACTCAATAAAATAGATGAGGGAACAGTAAGGAAATACGAGAAAGAAGGATGTAAAGATGTTAAGAAATGAAAAATAAGGGTGAGGACTGACATTAGAAGACATTTAAATGTTTGTATAAGAGCTGTTGAAGATGCAGAAGGGCTGCCAGGTTAGTGACTGTGCAGGAGGTCACTGTAGCTGAGATCCAGTGAACTGCAGGCTTGTCATGGCTGATCCCAAACACATGGAGGGCAGCTGGGTGATAAACACACACCCTCAAATATCACTGCTGTTCTGCACAGGTTTAACACTATGAATGTGGTGTTGGGTGTACCTGGCTGACTCTGATATTGTTGCTTGCTCTCTATTTCTTGGGGTTGAGAATTCTCTAACACTCCAGCATCCCAGAATGTACTTTACCTGGTGGTTAGTACTGATGAAGGACTTCTCTGTAGGTCAGAATGTCCTTAGGAATCCAGTTTGACCCTCAGTTCTGCTGTTCTGCTTTTCCTTTCTGTGTTGTCAGGTACTTCATTCACACGAGCCCAGGGGTTTGGGTCATGCCCAGAAGGGCCCAGGCCAGTCAAGGCCCAGCAGTATCCTTGGCTCATGAGACACCATATGGTGATGTTTAGCTTGTTCTTCCCGTTGCTTGGAGGCACAAACCTTTGTGCATTTGCAATGTGAGGAATGTTGTTCCTTCATACTGATCAGAATGTCTGTTGAGAAGAGAATGGGCCAAGAAATAACTTTGGTTGGGTCCAACAAGGAATTTCTGAGTGCTGTTACTTCTCCAAGGCTGCACACATCTGTTTGCGTGGAAGCAGCTGGATACGTCAGGCTAATCCCTGAATGATCTCATCTAAAATGAATTATTTTAACAAATTTCTCCAAATGCAGCTACTGTAGAGAAACACCAGCAAAAACAGCAAACCATTTTGCTCTCTGGCAGGCCTTGCCCCTAATCACTAATCTGGTGAAGCTCTGCAGATATTTCTGCTTTGAATAGGTAATTTTAATCAATAGAACTGCCTGCTGCTAACTGCAGCTACATACATCCATAAGATTTTGAAGAATCAGAGCAGGCTTAAGTAATTGTGTTTTGCAGAATTTTAATTAACATATACTTTAGGGTAATAACTGTGTTCTGATAGTCTGTGAAAATAGGTGACTGTGGATGAAGCAGCCGTTAGTTATTTCCCAAGCTTTAGAAATTAACTTGAAATATTCCTGACTTTCACTGCAACAGAACAAGAGATGAAATCGACCCCCGGATATAGAAATTTCATGTTCCCCTTGATAGGAGCTGGGACTTGTACGGCCATCCTGTGGCATATCCAAAGAACAATGTGAAATTTCTTCAGCCTTCCTGTTGGAGGAGATTTACTACAATAATAGTTGAGAGACTTGGCCTTCCTGTTGTGCCCCCTCCCAAGTGATCTGCTGTTGCCTCAGCATCCTGTTTTGTGTCTTTGTGCTTTACACTGCAGTGCTCACACCAAGGTGTGGCCCTGGTATCTGTATTTCCAATATTCCTTTCTTTTAGAGTAGTTAATTCAGCAATTCTGGTATTTTGTGGTTTTAATGTGATTTAAATATGAGCAGGGGGAAAAGAAAATCTTATCTTTTTTCTGATTTCCCAATCACTTCTTAAAATGCTCTTTAGTCTCTCCCTCTGTGAAAACTATCTTCTGCTGTGACCTCTGTTTTTAATCAATTCCTTAATTTGAACAATTTGATGTAATGCACTGGTACTTCTCCTTGCTTGGGAACATGCTTGCATATTTAGCTCTCATAACCTGTGTTAAACACCCTTTCTGTTGCTGTTTCAGGATAAATAATTTTGAAACAACTTAAGGCTTAATTGAAAAGTTTAATTGTGGAATAAAGTCTCTCCTGTTCTGCTGTGGGGTTTTTCTTCCTGCTGAGAATGAAATGGAAGTAACAGGTGACTCTTCATTGCACATTTTGTATAAAAACTGCAGTAATGACTGAAAGGCCTGAACAGATGGATTCTGGATTCTAAAGCTGCTACTTCTGGTAGTGTCATAAGAAAAGCTGGGAAAAAATGGCTTCATATAACCGTAAGAGATGGAAATTCTGTGTGTGGCATTGTTTATGTATTTGTTTTGATTCCTTCTTGTTCATCTCCTTTAATGACCTGATGCCATTAGCACAGGGAACAACTTCCTGTGCATTGTAGAATGTCAGATGTTTCTCCTTAATGGATATATATTTGTATTTTTCTTGCCACTATCACCCTGAGAACTTAGGGTACTGCTCTAATAAATGCTAATGCTTAAAGCCGCTTGAGTGGAAACATTCTGTAGTCGATTATAAGAATAAAAAGAGAAAGGGAAATAAAAGTAACAGATTGGGAAGAAAATACTGACTACAAGCAGCTTTTGTTTACATGGAAACTTGTGACCTGCTATTATTTTGGCGGTGTGAGAGGATGGTTCCCTTGCTGGAGAACTGCTGGCATTTGCAGATCCACACTAAAGCTCTGCTGACGGAGCTGTAATGTGCTGGAAGCACGAGCCTGCAGGGGCAGAGCTGGGCTGGGTGGGATGTGCTGCTCTTACAGAGCCCACCCAGCACACGAGGGCACCCCCAACCTCGCACAGGAGGCAGCTGCAGCTGCCTTGTGCTTTCAGAGAGAGACCTTCTTGCTCCCCACCGTGTGTGTGTGTGTGTGTGCGCGCGCGCACACAGTGTGAAAGGAAAAGAGGATCCTACACTGGTGCTCTGGGCTGCAGTGCCACTGGTGCTCTGGGCTGCAGTGCCACTGCTGCCTTGGTGCCATGACCTGGGTAATAATGTCTAGACACAAAATCATGTCACTTTTTTTTTTTTTTTTTGAATCTGAAAGGTAAGTGATCAATACTTGGCCAAGACAGTTGGTAATCTCTTGTGCTTTATTTTATATCAACAGGTTTCCTGATAGCACTATTTGGGCTTGGGGGAAATATAAAATTTTTTTGCTTGAAAAATGGGTAAATAAAAATGAGGAAGGCTTAGTCTAAACCTTTGTGGTGTTTGGTGTGTCCTAGAAATGCTGTGTGCCACCCTCCAAGGTGACACAAAGTTCTTTCCTCTGCTCCCAGTGCTGAGGGGCAGCTTTTTGGGGTCTGCCAAATGCTGCACTACAGAGTCCTCAGAGCCACTGTAAGCTGGCATGGAGCAGTGCAGGGAGTCTGTCAGCTGTTTCCAGGCCTTCAGGAATAGTGTAGTAGTAGCTGAGGCTCTGCCAAGGTGTGGTGGCTTGACCTTTGATGCTCTGGGCTGATGCTCTGGATGCTTCCCCCTTACCCAGAAAACTGTTTGCTAAAGCCTTCTGAATGTGTCCCCTTAAACTGGAGGGGAAGAAGAGGTGGGAAGGTCTTTGAACTGGTTTGCACCACTTGCTGCAAGTGTACTGGGGGTTTAATGACCCAAATAAAAACAAGTAAGAAGTTATCTCGTGTTTCTGCTTCCCAAAATAATGTGTATATATTTTGTTTTTCTTTTTTTCTGAAGATTGGTACTGAAAGGGTCAGTAACAGTCTTATGATTGACCTGACATACGTGATTACACTGCGGCTGTGGTGATGTGACAGCTGCTCTTCTGAAATGAAGTAAAATAGATAACTAAATTGTATTGCAGAAGAGAAACAAGGTGGACGAGAGAAGTAAGTTCTATTCTGTAATTTATGCCAAATCTAAAGTATGCAACATATCATAATTGCATTCTGCTTCTGTGTGTAACTTAATTTTGGCCCAGAGGTACATGTATCAGCAGGAGCTTTGCCTAGCTCCTTTTACTAGCACTGTGCATGTCCAGTAGTCCAGAATCTTTCAAGGAGGAGGGTGGCATATAAATGTATGTTGTCTTTATTAGCATTAGTATTGCTTTACTCTTTAACCCTTTCATCTGTAGTCAGGTTTTTGAAATATAAACTGTGAGTCTTCCATTTTACTGTGAGTAAATGGAACTCCATGCTCCAGCCGCTGTTGGTCTGACTTCAGCTGCTGGTGAAGTTAGGATGCCTCATCTGCACTGTTACGACATGCTTTAATTCTTTTGAAGTATTTTCTATTGTGGTAAAAACGCACCCTTTATGTTAGCAAAGAAATAGCCTGAAGCAAAGAAATTCGAGGTCTGTTTACTCCTGTGTGTGCTGAGTCTGTGTTTAGCGTTGTGTGTCAGAGAAATGGGGCTCGTGTTTCTTCTGAGATTCTCCTAAAGCAGCATCCTGTGCATGTAACACACCCCACCAGTTCTCCTCTTCTTCCGAGTACAGTTGGTTTTCCACTTAGGAAACAGCTCCACGGTTCCTTCTGATTCATGGAGATTAAATTATGCTTGGCTCAGCTCATCACCAGGGTGTCTCAGGCTTCTTTGAAAGGAAGATTTTAACAATAAGTGACATTCTTCTTTGCTTACAGGAAAGGATTGAAGTCTGCAATGGTAATTGCAGTGGGTTACTTTTGCACTGGTTGCCATAGGTACTGTGGCTGCTTCCAGATACTCTCCAGCCATGTGAGACCTTGTAGCTCTCAACTAAAGTAGCAGCTCTTGCCTTTTTCTAAGGACACGTTTTATTAGCTCTTAAAGCCTCTGGTTTAGAAGGTGGATTTAGAACTGGTAAACGTTGAACCTGCATGAAAGAGTCATTCATTGGAGCTCCATTTACTTGAGCTCAAGTGAAAACAGCTCTTGCCAATATGGTAATGCTATAATAAAGAGTTAATAAAGTAATCCCAAATAAATTCTGTTCAGACTGAGTTTGAACTAAATAGGTTGGGTAATTTTTTTTGACTTTTATCTTCCTTCAGTGTGTCAGAATCAATTGTTTGATGTTGTTGCTGTCTGCATAACAAAATCCCAATGAACAACTGCTTTCTTATAGATTAGCAAAACTATGGAGGGGGAGGAAATATATAGGAAGCAAAGCTGAACAAAATATATCAGTACTGAGGAGTCACTGAATTTCCTTTTTAGGAACTAGGTGGCAATTGGAAAAAGTTGAAGGATGTGACATAATGTGTAATTTTTTCTTTGTTACAAACATCCTATAACCAGAGGTTTATACAGGACTTATGCATTATAGCACTCAGATTTCCTTTCATTTAAGCTGCTTTTTATGGACCCAGTTCAGTAATCCTGGGCTCTGGAAAGCAGAAATGTACAAAGTTTAAGCCCTGTTCTGATGCTAAGCTGTGAACCCAGGCTAGATTTGATTTTTTTTTTTTTCATCCAGCACAGCAAAGGAATTCTGAAGATGTCTGAAGCTGTGGCTCTCATGTGGCTAAATTCATCACTGTTTTCTTAATGTTTCTTGTCTCTATCTATTCCTGGAGCTGAAATGTGATTTGACTGAAGCTTGTGACTTTCAGCAGCATCAACAACACATCTGACATTGTTTGTGGGACTTATATTTTGATAGTCCTTTCTTTTATTCAAACAACAACAGGAAGAAGGATTTTGGAGGGCAGGGGGTGCCCTATGTATTTTGGATGTATTTCTTGCCTGACCTTTTAGAAGGCTGTCTGTCAGTGTCAGAGTCATTATAAGCAGGCATTGTTACTTTAACTGAGCTAGGAAAGGAACTGACTCCCCTAAACACATCAGCCTTAAAAAAGAAATAAAAAGCCATATTCTGTTTTTCCCTTGATGTGACATGACTGCAGCTAGCACTGAAAGGACTGCAAACACATTGCCATCTATTTGAAGTACCGAAATAACTCATTAAATTGGGCCGTCACTGCCACAGAATGTGTGGCATAAAGCAGGCCTGTGTTGGAGCCTGCAGGCTGACACAATGCTTTCTGTTTGCTGCCATGGCAGGGTCTCCTACACGGCTGGAGGATGTGACAAGGCCCCCTCTTTCAGGAGCACAATGGCAAAATGCATTTCAGCTTGTTGTCACTGGGATTTAAAACCCTGTGGTCTTCCCCTCCCTGCCCTTCTGCACACACAAACCACTCATCGCTGAGCAACATCACAGCCCAGTTGCTTCCACCATTTCATACTTCCCAGCAAACCAGTTTTATGCAGAACTTTCTAAACGTTTCCTGGGGGAAACAGTCTTGTCCTTGACTCGATGTGGGTGCCTTAATGTGGTGTTTGCTTTGGTTGTGTAATTCGATACCTTGTGGGAATCGAACACTCCACGAATACTGGATAAAGTGGCTTTTTTTTTTTTTTTAATGGATGTTGATGCTTATTCTTCATTGTGCTCATAGAAAATGGTTGGAACATAATACTGTATACTGCATCGTGTATGTATTGTATACTGTAGCTGTTAGTGCTTATGAGACTATAGTGAATATAGGAGTTACTTTATAGTAGCCCCCTTTTGGAGTTGGATGGGACTTATTTGTTTACAGATTCAAAAGCATTATAGCAAGTGTGTGCTTCTTATAAATCATGGGACTGAATAAAGTGAGCAGATCATGTAGCATTTTTGTCTTCTAGATGCCTATCTAAAAGCTTTTTCTAAATCACAAATCTTAGAGCCTCTTCTTGTCCTAATTGCCAGTCTCAACTGTTTGTACCTTTCACCTGGGTGGTTTCTTTGGAGAGCTCCCCGTCAGAATACATGGAATGAGAAGGGCTGTCAGTTAGCATTAAGCAGGACTTTTCTTGTGAAGGGAAGGAGAGTTCCGAGTAACTTCTTTAGAAATTTCCATCTACCACAATGCTGACATCTTGATACTGTTTGTCGTGAGATTGTTAACTGCAAGCAAGGGGAGGCTGTGTAGTGAGTAGAAACAAAATGTGTATATTCAGAGGCTGGAATTGAAGGTAGCAGTTGAGAACTCAAGAGAAAGAGGTACCATCTGCGACTGGAGCATGAGGCAACAGTTGGAAAACATGATTCATACGCTTCTTCCTCTTTACATTCTTGAGAAACCAGTTGTCTAACTGAGGATCTTACTAAGGATTTGTGTGAATAAATATTGAACATATGGTTTGCTCTACTCGTTTACTAATGAAGTTTGTATTATTGTGTGCAATGGTTTCTCAGTCTGATGTCACCTGCCATACACTGCGAGGTTGTAGCTCAGTTTAAACTAATGCAGTCTGTTTTGCTTTCCCTTTCTTTTCTTACCAGCAGAGATGTTTCACCACTTCTTGCAGCATCATTGATCCATGCTGCAGTTGATGAAGTTCTCCAAACAGATTTGACTGAATTTAAGCTGCAAAATGTGGAAACAGAGGGAGAAGATGAGGGGAAGTTCACCTGTAAGTATGCTTCTTCCGTCTGTGGTTTTCCCAGAGGCTGTCTTTCAGAAGACTCAATGTTTTGAAATGTTTCCCAGATTTATTTGGTTAGGCTGCCTGGCAAGCATCAGTGAATGAAACTTCATTTGCTTTTGCTGTGCATCTGTGGGTTGAAAGGAAGCTGTGCTAGTTTTGCGGGCAATGTACAAACACAGTGTCTGGAGTCCTGACTGGGCCTGTGGATTGGCTTTCTGGAAGGGAAGTGTGTGCCCTTTTCCCTTTGGCAGAGTGACCTTAGCTAATTACTCCTGTGTTTTCACATTGACATCACCACAGTTGTTGTACAGCCAGAACAACACCTTTAGTTCATCCATATAAACCAACTTGCTTTTCTCTTGGCAGCCAGATTCTGGGTCCTCCACATCTTGAACATCCTGAAACTCCAAATCTTTCTCTTGGCAAGTTGCTTGATAGTCTCTGTCTTTATCGATGATTTCTTTTCTTCCCCTCTCTTCCACTCTCCCCTAAAGGTGGGATGCTGAGGGGAGAAGAGCCTTGCATGTGTCTTCTACCTGATTCCTGCATTTTTTCCTGAGTGAACTGGAGAGAGAACAGGCCTTGGTGACTGAGTACTGGGTTTGGGTCTTGTGTAACAGATGGTCCTACTGCGTTTACGTGCTGAAGTGTTTAACATTATACTTCACCAAACCTTCAGTCCCAATGCCAAGAATTTAAATTGAGTAGGATGCAGGCAAAATAGAAGATAAAAATGGAGAATAGATCTCTTAGAAAAACCAGTCTGTTCTGTAAGAGGAAATACTCACTCTTCCATTTCCCTGAGATGGTTTGAAAGGCAGTTTAGTGTGCCCCAAACAGAGCACTCCAATGGCCAGGATATGACACTTCTCAGAAGCCTTTTCCAGCATTCATTTCCAAGTCTGAAACAGCAGAAGGGGGAACTCAATTAAATCATGCTGCACTCTGATTGTCATCCCTTGCCTTAATGCTTATGGCCTGCACTCACTGCAGCTAACCTGGCCTGGGGCAGGACTCTGCCTTGAGGGGGAGCTGGCAAATTCGAGTTCAGTGTGACCAGGTCACTGCTGGCTCTACAGGAAAGTCAGGAGCAGCATATTGTCACTCACCTAGAATAATTACGTAGGTTTGCACAAAGCAGTTGGGAACTGTTAGCAGAGCATCCTGCAGTCGCTGTGCTGCAGACTCTTTACTACCTCCCATGGAATTGTCTTTGAGGTGAACTGTAGCAGTAATATAAAACGTGAACTGCTGTACATTTGTGAGCCTGGGATTGTAATCTGTAGTTCTGTGTCCTATGTAAATCCTTGGGCCCACAAACCAAAATTAACCCTATCTGAATAATAAAGAAAGAATGCTTAGAAACAAAGTAATGAAGAATGTATTAGGACATGGACATTTTCTTGGTCAGGAGCATCTGATGTCTCTGGTTACTATATATCGGGGATGTTTGTAGACTATTCATGCTGCTGTTTTACTCTGAAGGCCATAAAGATAGGACTGGAGTCTACTTTTAAGATAGTGCAGGCAGAGTTGGAAAATCCTTGGATGAGTTTCATGTTGAACTAGTTCATATTCTCTCTCACTATTCCTTGTTGAGAAATGCCCTAGAGTCCTCCCTGATGGTTGAAACCTTCTTTAATTTCCATTTCACATATTCCTATTGTGTCTATTTTGTTTGTTCGTTCTTGTCTCACTATTGCCATTTAGATGAAATCTCTGTTGAGCATTCATTCCCCTGTCAAACAGGATGGAAATCTGCTCATTGTTCAGGCACTTGCTCGATCTCAGCAAGGAACAGCTATTTTAAAGGTATTCATTTTTCTGCACTCTTGGACTGTGCTTATTTTCCCCTATCTTGTAATTGCTATTACATCACTTTAACTGTACAACTAGAAGGAAAGCTGTTCCTCATGCTACAGCACAGTATGGACTCTCTTCCTGCACTGCAGTAATAAATCTGCCAAAAAAAGCATTCTTGGAATGAAAGAGAAGTGATTATATAAAAGCAAGGGGAGGGGGGTGTGCACGTGTGAGTTCCACTGTTTGTGGTACACTGCAGAAGCATTTCTGCTGTTAAGATACTAAATTCTTTGTCAGATTTCACAAGCTTAATATTTAAACAGCAATATGTGTCTTTTGGTCCGTATTAGTCTAGACATTTACAAATATGTAAACTAACAGCTGTGGGCAAGGCTGTCTGAGATGCTGTCCTATTTAGTTATTTTGTGTATGGGACAATTTAATATTTATAGGTTTTTATAGCTTGCCCATTAACACCCACATATTAAGCAAAGCAAAAGTAATTTTGGTTAGTATGTAGTGGCTGCTAATCAAAGATGTGTGTTTAAATTGAAGCTTTTAGTTCTCCAGGCCCAGAGATGCATCTGAAGCTGGCCAGCCACTGTTGCTGAGGGAAAAAACTTGAGAACTTGAGGAGTTATAAAAATGAATTCTGAGGAAGCTTTAGTGCTAGCAACGCTAGCAGGAGTTACGATAAAATACATATAGGAAAGATAGTTCATGCACTGAAGTTCTTTAGAATATACACTAGTGACCAGCAAATTGTTTTTGCTCCATAAATGTTCTTTTCAGTCCATTTTGAAGTTAGTTGATTTAGCATTGAGGCAGGTTTCCTACCCAAATAACAAAATTTTAAATTGTTACCTGTTTGGATATCGTGTTGCAAAGCTAGACACAATGCCAAGCACCAAGCCATTCAGTCTGATGAACAAGTTTGGATTAATTGATCTTTGGGATGTGTCCAGAAGAGGATTTGAGTGTCTGGCTGGAGCTTTTCACGCTATGCCCAGTGGGTGTTTACAATTCTGCCCTGTAATGACAAAGCTGCGGAGTAGCGGAAATGTTCTGGCCCTGCAGCTCCTACAGCCCTGAGTATTTAAAAAGATAAAGATAACAGCTTAAAGTTCTAATCTGCTCAGCTCAACTATGAGTTGAGCTATTGACTTCAGCAAACATTTTCAGACTTCCTTGTTGTTTCAGTGGAAGTGGTTCAGTAGGATATAACCTGACCCAAAGCCAGGCCGGCGCTTTTTCAGCCCCTGTGTCCAGGGCAACAGCAATCTCATCTTGAAGGTTTTTCTGCCCACTTGATGATTCCCTTTTATTTTTCAGTATGTACAAATTCCTACCACTATATCTTAAAATTTTACTTACATCATAATAACATTAATGTCTAATATACTAGACTGATTTGGGGGTCTCTATTATGATTTTTATAATGTAATCACTTGCTTGATAAACCTCTATTTTGAAAAAGAACTAGCAAGCAAAGCAACTCCTATTATCCTTAAAGTTACATTGTTTTCCATTGCGACTTTCTCTCCACGTAATTCTCAGGACCTCATTTTAATTCTTGTGCAGCCCGTAAGGGCAGGGTGCTGGACGTGTGTGCGTAGCTGTAGGGCCAGAAGCGGGCTAGCGTAGGAAAGTGGGACGCAACACTTACAGTTTATCCCTGTGCTGCCAGTGCTGGACGGGGAGTCGCTGCAGCGCTGCTTTTTTAACAAGCTGCGGGACGTGTGCTCCGAGTGGCAGAAGCAGCTGCCGCCGCTGCGGCCCCCGGCGCGGTTCCTGCTCGTGTCCATCCACGCCATCCGCAACGCGCGGCGCAAGATGGAGGATCGGCACGTGCTGCTGCCCGAGTTCAACCAGCTCTTCGGCCTTGTGGTAAGCCTGGCTGCGTGGGGCCCTGCTGGCGGGTGATTGGGGAATTTGGTGCCATGAGTTATTTATTTTGTCTGCATTGGAACAAGGACTTAGTGACTCAGATTGCTGGAGGGCCGGCTACTGCCCTGATAAAGAAGTAATGCAGGGGGGATCTTGTGACTTTGGGATTTGGAAGTTCACCTAGTGTTATGTTGCTGGGGTTATAATGTTCTTGTGACTGACACAGCTCATATATGGGTTGAGAGCAGCCCTGAGGAGCAGGACTTGGGGGTGTTTGTTGATGAGAAGCTCAGTGTGACCCGGTGATGTGTGCTTGCAGCCCAGAAAGCCAAACAGCTCCTGGGCTGAATCAAAAGCAGTGAGGGCAGCAGGCTGAGGTGGGGAACCTGCCCCTCTACCCTGCTGTGGTGAGACCCCACCTGCAGGGCTGTGTCCAGCACAGGGACTCACTGCATAAAAATGAGATAGACCTGCTGGAACGAGTCCAGAGGAGGCCACAAAGATAATGAGAGGGCTGGAGCACCTCTGCTGTGAAGACAGGCTGAGAGCTGGGGTTGTTCAGCCTGGAGAAGAGAAGGCTTCGGGGGCATCTTATAGCAACTTCCAGTATTTAAAGGGGATACAAGAGAGGGGCTTGGAGCAATCTCTCTAGTGGAAGGTGTCCCTTCCCATGGCAGAAAGGTTGGAATTAGATGCTCTGTACGGTCCCTTCCAACCCAAACCATTCTACAATAAGGAGAACAGCATTGTACAAGTACCAGTTCATGAAACTGCCGGAGGGTCACGTAACTAGCAGTCTGCTGCTTCAATGCCAGGTTATTTTTAAGGACATTAAGTGACTAATAGCAAACAAAAGTAATTTGCCTGCAAAAATACCCATTTTATCCATTTTGTACATGTGTAAATGGACTTAAATTACCATTTGTATGGAAGAAAGCCCAGAATAAAGACTCTTTGCTTGTTGGTACCAGTCTGTGAGCTGTTTTGGCTGCGAACATGAATGCCTTCCTCTCTGTCCCTCCCTGCAAAAGGACGGCATTGACCGCGCTTACTTTGCTGTGTTCGATGGCCATGGTGGAGTGGATGCTGCCAATTACTCAGCAACCCACTTACACGTGAACGTCGGCTTGCATGAAGAGATTGTTAAGAATCCAGCTGAGGCCTTGAAGTGCTCTTTCCAGAAGACAGATGAAATGTTTCTTTTCAAAGCCAAAAGAGAGGTGAGTGGGTAGAGATTAATTCCACTGTATTTAAATAACACTGAGAACTGATGGACAGTGTGGTATTATCTAGAAAATTCTGTCAGTACAGTTTATTTGAATCACTAGCTCCTTTATGAAATTATGCTACATATAAAGGTTTTGTTTGATCAAATTATGTCTTATTTTGAGGAAAACCAGAGCTTTGGGAGTTCAAGATGAGTAATTGAAAAGAAGTGCTGAAGTGATTTAAATTATTCTGACATATCAATTATTTGAGAGAATACTGGTGCCTCCTTGTCTAAACCAGGCAGCCTCTAGTTGTTCTGTTGTCCTGCCTTTTACCTGGAAAAGAGATTTCTTTCTTCCTGGTAATATGGTCACTGTCTTCCTCTTTCTTGTGCCACCATTAATGTCACTAGTGATTGTAAGTGAAAAATGTGTTCTATGATTTAAATCAGATGCTTCAATTCATTAAACTTATTGATTAAACTTAGAATGTTCATTGTACCAACTTAATTCATTCTTCAAATCTACATTACACTGTTTGTGTAGTAGTTCTCTTTTTTATAGTAGAACTGTGGAAGTACTCCTTGTCAATATCTTGATTTCTCTCTCTTGATTTAAAGCAGTGAGATATGGAAGAGGGTCCAGTGTTTCATAAGATCTGACTCTCACAAATCTTTACAGGAAATCTAGGACAGTTAGACGTTTTTCCTTTTGGCATTCACATTTAAGTACCCAAGGATAAGGAGATCTGTGTAGAGCAAGATATCTGTAGTTGCTACTGGTAGAGTGGAGAATATGAAAGGCATTGGAGAGATGTTTGTTTGTGACCTCTTGTTTTTCTGCATGTCTCTGTTTTAAACAACAGAGCCCTTAGTCTCCTCGATCAGTTTTGGAATTAATAGCAAGAGAAGGAAGAACATGAGAGACAGTATTAATCACCTGCACATTAGAAAATATGTTTATCAATAGTTTATTTCACATCTCTCTACTATCTTGTACCTTTTTTTCAAGTACCTGAATTAGGATTCACAGGTCTAATCTGCTGCATTTAGTGTGACTGAAGCTAAGTTTTCAGTTGTGCCATATATCCTAGTAGGGCTTGTTGAAGATTCACTTGACCCACCTATTTTCCTCCTGTAGAAGCTGCGGAGTGGCACAACGGGTGTGTCTGCATTGATTGTAGGGAACAAACTACACATAGCATGGCTGGGGGACTCGCAGGTGATGCTGGTGCAGCAAGGGAAAGCTGTGACATTAATGGAACCTCACAAACCAGAAAGAGAAGTAAGTCTGATTTGTTTTTCCCTCTTATGTGGTGTCAGAGTTCTCTTGAAACCTTTTGGAGTCAAGCCTTTTTAAGTGTTTGGTGCTTTACATAATTACATATACTGTGTGTTAGAATGCATGGAATTAACAATTTCTTGTTTTGCATCTACTCCTGTGCCTTGATAAGGTGATCCCTATGCTTCACCTGCTTGGAAGTACTAACGAATGGTACTGATAGGTCAAAATTTGCAGTAATTAAGGACTTTCACAGGATTTTGTGTGTGATTTTAAACCTGCCTGTTACAAAATAGCTTAATAATTTGAGATTAATAGCAATTTAAAATGTTAGCATAATGAAAATATTTCATTATATGCAGTACTGTCATTGAAAAGCTAATGCTAATCTGCTGACCTTACTGGCTTAAAGTGTATTGCATTTCCTCTCTATTTTAAATAACCAGATATTTTATTCCATGAAATTGGACGGGAACTTTACAAGTTTAGCTGGCATTGAATGACCTTCATTGCATGAATATTTGTAATAACTGAGTAGTTAAAGGAGTATCAATGCAAAGGCTTTTGCTACTCAGCTTCATTATCATGATTTCATTCTGAACATTTATATACTCAGCCAATTGCTGTATGGAATGGGAAGAAGTGTCAGGAAGTTTTACTCATCCATATGGGAAAGCGTATGACAATACAAAAACTGGAGAATTCTGCTTTTTTGTGGACAAGCCATAGCAGGGATGGAAAGCAGTAGCACGGTCCCTTTAATCCTATGTGCATGTTTCTGTGCTGGATATGTGTGTTTGCTGTAGTCATTGTAGAAATGCAGAAGCTGGAGCAGCAAACAAAATGTATTCCACTGTTTTTCAGGATGAGAGAGCAAGGATTGAGACTCTGGGTGGCTGTGTAACCTACATGGACTGCTGGCGGGTTAATGGTACCTTGGCTGTTTCCAGAGCAATTGGTGAGATAAACAATCAGAATCAGTAAAATTCAGATTACATTTGATTGAAACACACCACTTGACTCTGTTTACTGTAAATGGTGTCTTGTTCAGCATCAAACAAATAGTAAATGACATACTGTCTTTCCCATAAGGCAAGGACTTACATGGCCTGCAGCTACACCAGCTTATTGGCTTTACCATGAGCATAAAATGGGTTTTTTGCATACTAGCATCCTATATTTTTTTCCTACTGTTAAGATTTTGCTTCCTATAAATGCCTAAACTACTGTAACGTTCTACAGTAGATTACCAAATACGCAGCATTTAATTTGTAAAAGCGGAGGAAGCAATAAATGATTGTCTAGCATTTATGTGTTTGAATGTCTGAATTGTGAGGGGGTTCTGTCCACTTTAATGAGTGTATCTTTCTCCTGACTGCAGATCTTTCTGCTTATGTCAAATTACTGCATTCTCCTTCAATATCCAGCAATTTAGGGCATTTTAATTGTAGTGTTCTCACAATCTTCTTAAACAAGCTTACTTTTCTAATTGCCAATTAGGGCAAAAAGAGAAGAAAACCCTGGGCAATACAGTAGATAAATGTAATGTGTGAGTGGGAGCAGATTAGTATGGAATTTGTATAATGCTGTTTGGAACAGTAGCAACCCATGTTCAGTAAGAATGTCCATGCAAAACTGATAAACGAAACACAATGAGCAGATTCTTAGGCCATCGTGATGTACATTGGGATAGCTGAGAAAAATCTTCTTTTCATGGCATTCTGAAGGCTGTATAGGAGGCACACCTGCAAAATGAAGGCCTGACTATCACCTTGCACAAATACTTTTCTGAGAGAAAAAGCTTAGAAATTAATTCCTTATTTTCCCTGCAAAATTAGAGCAACATAAATTAAAGTAACTCCTTAGAAATCCACTGGATTTAGGTAGGATCCAAGCATCCTTAAAGAAACAAGTCTTCCATGCTTATTCTATGGCTTTTGACCACTCTCATCTTGCATTAGGTACCTCTGGAACATGATCAGGCCGTCCTTGAGAGCGGGAAAAGCAACTGGTGGGTAAAGAAGCACCTGTTTACATCTGAAGTAATAAAGCCTTTGCTTGTTTGTCTCAGGTGACATCTGCCAGAAGCCCTACGTCTCTGGTGATGCAGATGGAGATTCCTTCGAGCTGACTGGCTCCGAGGATTACCTGCTCCTTGCCTGCGATGGGTTCTTTGATGCCATCAAGCCCCATGAGGTTGTAGACTTGGTGCTGGATCATTTGATGCAGACCAAAGGAGTGGGGCTTAAAGCAGCAGAGAGACTGGTGGCTGCTGCCAAGGAAAATGGATCCAGTGACAACATCACTGTTCTGGTGGTGTTCTTGAGGGATCCTCAGGACATCCTGGCAGACTGTCTCAGAGACTCTAAGAGCCCTAGGGCTGATGATGATGCTCAGAGCTCATCTTTTAACTTCCTCAGCTCTGAGGCAGCAGCCACACAGTGACAGAATCTGTTTAATCCAGAATGTTCAAGTAAGTTCATGTAAGGAACTGCTTTCCACTGAAGAAGCCTCTAATACAGTGGGCAAAATGCATCAGGAAAAAAGACAAATGGATGTGGTACAAAAAGGCAAGACCCCTTTTTACTAAGTTCCCATTTGTCTTTTCTTTCTTCCTTTTTTCTCCCCCTCCCCTTAAAAAACATTGAGCAGATGGGGAGATTTGTACAGCTATTTAATCTCTGGGAGCAGACACTAACATGTGTCCCAGGGCTGTTGGCCCTCTGTCCTGGAAGTGGTAAGAAACTATAATAGATGTAAGCTAATGGATGAGAATATGCATTTCATGAATTCTGAGTGAAAATTTAAATTAGTGCTCAAAAAGAGCACTGCATGTTGTACTTAACTGTGATGTTACTTTGGAAGGTGAAGGGAGAAGCTGTCCTCACCACAGAAAAGCTTCTTCCCGTGTGTGTTCTGTGGGAACGGGCTCGGGGTGCCAGTTCACTGGGTGACACCAGTGTGCTGTGTAAGGTGCTTTTGGTTTGTACCAAAGATACTGCAAGGATGATGCGGCCTCTTTATTCAAACAGAAACGTTGAACTTTTGTGTGTACAGAGAGGAGAAAATAAAACTGGATGCTTTGGAAAAGCAGGAAAACTAGCTAGAAATATCCCTCGGAAAATGAAAAAAAAAAAAAAAATCAACTGCTTTCTGTGATGTTCTGGTTTATAACTGGAATTTGATATTTAACTGCACTGAATTATTTCTCCCTAACAAACATGCTTGTTGGCTATTTGGCAACCTGAAAAGGAAACACCCCGCTTGTGGTATTTGAGAAAGATCTATACAGTTTGTATGCTCGAGCAGGTAAATGTGCACTTCCTGTCACTATTTTGTCTACTATAACAAAGGAGAAATTTATTTTTATTGTGTTTATTTGTTAATTTTCTGAACTTTACATTTGGAGGAATGTTTTGCAGTGTTACTTTATTTTGTTGTGGTTTTTATTTAAACTGGAATTTTAAAGTGGCTCTGTCTTTATTATATGGTGTGAAAAAACTGACAACCCTCAAGTGCCTTAAATTTTTCACCCAAGGATTTCTGGCTGCCTATCATAGTCTGGTGAGCCAGTTCCTAATTTTTAAAATGTGACTTTTTGTTTTCATTGATGCACTTAAATGTTTCAGTTTTTGAATTATTGTAGTGGTTACTAGGTTTCAAGAAAACATCTTTTTCATTGTTGCCAAGCCTTGTGGTTTGTAGTAAAACCTCCACTGTGACTTACTCCAAAATGAAAAAAAAAAGCTCTAGTGCAGAAAGCTCTAGAGACTTAATCATAAAGTAACAAGATGAGTAATTATTTAATTTGAAAAAAAAGTAACTTCTGGCCTTCACAAGAAAATTTAGTAACGCAAACTAGAAACAGTTTAGTAACAAATTTTTCATAATGGGAGGTTAATTTGGCCACGCTTCTTGAACCTTTTGGGTCTGAATAACTGTCTGAGGAACTGTGAAGCTTCGAGGATGAAAGAATTGTAATGAATCTGTGAGGGTGTTGCACAACTGCTCTATTCATGACGTGCTGGAGTCTGTGGTTGTGTTTTGTCTTGCCTGGCTAGCAGGACTCAACAAGATCTGAAGGCTCAATGGTAAATTTGTTATTAATTTCAGTGTCTAAACAAAAAGTGCTTTGCATCTGGCAGCAAGCTTGTATGCCGCATTTAGAAGCACATGTCATTGCAATATGTCAGTCCTGCTGATTAAAATCTAGTGAGCATTCATTTTGCTTGGGGAGGAAGCTTAGGTGGAAGAGCTGGAATGGCTCAGAGGAAGAACAGAGCAGCACTGTCCACGTCTCTGGATCCTTTGCTCATACGGGATGGTGCAGTGATCCAAAGCTTTTGCTGGAATTACTGTGGGTGCTCCTACAGTTCCAGTGTAGGAACTCCTCTCACTACACAGCAGCTCAGACAACAACTGCCTTGTTTTGCCACAGGAGCTTTCCTTGCTGAGAAGGTTGTAAGCAGTTTTCTACCCTGCATTTTAGGGTGGAAATGGCAGCCCTGCGGGGTGGGCATCAGTGTTTCTAGTGAATCTTCTTCAGTTAAGGAAGCCTTTTGATTTTTTCAGTGATCCCCTTGGATTTATCAACTCCTCTCTCTGATTTCTAGCCAGATACTCAATTCCATCTAAATCCTGGTGACCAGCCTCTTGCTGTCTTGGAAATAGTTATATTATTAATATAGTAAGAATCATGCAGAATTGTTTGATTTTGTTGCTATCTGTGGGTTATCAGGAGAGGGGAAAATTACTGTATTTATGAAGGAAGGTGTGAAATGTCTAGAATTTCATTATATGGTTTCATTATAGTTTCTGAGTTTTGCCAAATTTCCTCAAAAGTGAAGGGGACAGAACAAGTCAAACTCTTTGTAATGGTTCTTTTTTTCCAACCTTTTCTGGGCAGATTTGTATTACAGAGAAAAGAAAATCTAAAGTTTTTTGATGAATGCTTGCAGCTACGTGAGAATGTTCTTTTTTGTTTCAAGTTTGATAATTTCGTTTTTATGGGAGCTAAGTGAGGTGGGCCTTTAGAAACTGTCTGTGGCAATCATAAAATTTAATTTTCAGGCAATGCTCTAGGGAAGAAATTCTGCATTCTTAGATGTTCCCTTTTATTTGCATTCATTCTGACTGACATAGTGCTTCATTTCTTTGAGATGTAAATGGATAGGAACAGTCTTTGAGAACTCAGAGATTACAGTATGGATTAAAAGTATTTCTGACATTTTCAGAGACTTCTTATTAGCTTTAAAAACTCTGGTCAACAGAAATGGTAATGGGTCAAAAAAGGCAGTTTGTATCCCTTTGCTAGAATAAGTAATTCCTAATGTGTCATCTACAGGAAAATCCCAAATACAGCTTGTGGGGAAGCTGTAGAAATTAGCTGAGGGATTTCAGATAAATGTTCAATGATTTTTCATGTCTTATTTGACTCCAAATGAATGTCTGCTGCTGCATTTTAGCACTCAGCAGAAGAAAGAAATGTTCTTTAAAGGAGTCTAAATGTTTAAAACAGTGCACACTTAAATTATTTTGTTGTTTGACTGGAAACTGGCTTCAGTTGTTCTGCTTAGTGGGTATCCAGCATCTCTTTTGCTTATGGGTAATTGATGCTTCTACCCTCCCTTCCTTTCCCCATCCTCTCCCCTTCCAAGCCACACACCTAAGACAGTGAATATTCTGGGTCTGACAGGGACAAGATTAAAATTTTACAAATAGCGTTTGTTGGGGGGTTCATTTTGGCTGGTGGGTTTTTGTTTGTTTTATTGTTTTTTCCCTGAGAATACAAATTATAGAAATGCAGGAAAATTTTTAGAACAGAGGGAGATAAGTAAAATCCACCCTCTGAGCGATGGAGGAGTGAAAGAGAGAGACATGAATGCATTTAAGTATTATTAACGCCTATTTTAAAAAGGAAGTGGGCTGGAAAATAGAGCTACAAATGTCAGTTTTTTCGAGTGAAATACCAGTGCTTGAAAGAATGAGAAACACACCCATTAAAAAGGCAGAGCTTAGCTGTGGTTACTGTGTCTTCAAACAGCCAAGGAAGGAATAGCACTGAAAGTGTTCGAGGTGACTCTCCTGTGGCCCCTCAACACTGCCTTGGAAGATAATGCTCCTAAATGGATTTTTGCAAACATCCTCCCATGTAAAGCGGTGCTAAAGGGGGAGCACCCAGCCTCTGCAGTTCCTGGTCACTGTGCAAGTGCTGCTGTGAGTAAACGTGGAGTGTGTTAATGAGTGGAGGGGATGGTGAGCCCTGCAGGATGAGTAATTGGGCACCAAGTGGTTACAGTGTGCTGGCAGCAGAGTAATGTTAATCTTAGTGATGACTTTAATAGCATTTAATAGACACTTATCTCAATTCAAAGTCAGATGCAGTACTGCTCTTCTAAAAAGCATTTCCAGTGCCATTAGCCTTCTGTCATGAGGAGCCACTAAAATTTCTACTTTTTTGTTGGATGTTGGGAAAAGTGCTGCTCTTGCTTTCTGAATTCTGGAGATAAGTTGGCTCTCTGCACTGGAAAACCTGTGTTCAGTTGATAGCTTAAATCACTTCTTTGGGGTTGAAGCTTCCCTTCCAGGCAAAAAAACAAAACAAAACCAAAAAACAAAACCACAGCACCCAAAAACAAACCTAAAGACTTTAAAAACTAATCTAAAAAAGGTGTTTCCAAAACACATGGCTAAGAACTTTTGTAAATGGTATTTGTAAATGGCATTGCAAAAAAGGTAACCAGCAAATAACCTCAATCTATAAGGGGCATAGACTGTAAAGTCTAAGTTAATATTCCAGTTCTATTCTTAGTGCAACTTTGACTCTGCTAGTTAAATTATTTGTAGTCTTGTGGATGCAGGTACTGCAGGGGTAGCACCAGCCATTGTCTGTTCCTAGTCTTACAGTACTGAAGTATGAAGCCAATGCTTTAGGAGGAGGCTGGGGGGGGGATGTTAGCTACAACAGAGCAGATTGCAGATGATTCATGTATCATTTAGCTCTGGTTAAGCCTGAATTAAATTTCCCTGCTTAGTTGTATTACTGTCCCTTTTGCAATTGGGCCTGTGCCTTCAGACAGATTTCCTACTAGGAAAAAATTATCCATTCCCCCTTTTTGAGGAGCAAACCCTTCTGATGAACAAAATGTCACTCAGGGAGGATTGGAGAAGAAAAGTGAGCTTTCAAATGAATGTGTAACTTCCCAATCTAGGTGAAGTTACATGCTCTCCCTAAACACAAATTTCTAGCAGGTCTGGTTGCATCTGAGTAGTGCTGGAAACCAGGAGGATTTCTGCCGAGCTCATCATAACCTTTCAAACAGCAGCAAAACCAAGAGGCTGGTCCTCTGCTTTACTAAATGGAGCCACTCAACCAGCCAGCCCCATGGAGTAGTTGTTTTGCAGCACTGACAGCTCTTCAAAGCTAAGCCAGACACTTCCTGCATGTGTTGTGGTTGGGCTTAATATATTTCTTGGATTTTATTTAATTTAAAGCTATTTTTATTTATATAAGTTCATGTCAGCTAAGAAGTAAATAAATGGAGACTTGAAGGAGTGACTGCACCTCTGAACATGTATCTGTCATAGACACTTATTAAAATAACACCTTAAAATTAGATGGTAGGCTCTTGTGACAGATAAGGTTATCTGTGCATGGAACAGGAACCCAAAATCTTCCAGAGAATCACTTGAACCTTTATTTTGGTGTGACCCACCAGACCTGAACACTCACAAGCTGTTCAGTGTCCTTGGTTTAATGCATGTTCCAAGCTGCACACCCTGCTGCTGGTGCACACAAAAATAAACAAGGGACAGCTGTGTTGGCCACAGCACATTTAGCAAGATACAGCTTTTGTTAAGAAGAAGAGGACAAAATCAATAGGAAAAGAAATGTTTTCAAGCTTCTTGGAATGCAAACAATGGAATAAAATAAAAAGCAGCCTAGAAGAGTTGGCAGTGCACTGTCGGCTGAAAACCACTGTTTCAAGCAAATGAATTTGGCTACTTTGTAATGTCTGTTTTATTTTGATAACAAACTCCTCTCAGTCAGTTTTATGTCTTATCTGCTTTTTAGTTGAAGAGACAAGATACATTCAGCTCCTTAGAAAGTTAAATATATCTGGGCTTTGTGACTAACTGGGTTCTGATTATTGAATTTTCTCTCAGCTATTAAGCCTGATTACTAATTTCCATATATTATATATATTTCTATATATTGATATATATTAATATATCAAATACTGAAGTTATTACTGATTACATGGTGCTGGGTTTCCATGCACAGGAATGTCATTCGTTCTTCCTGATCCAGTAGATCACTCCTTGAATTTGTTTATCCCTTTTGAGGAAATACATTAGCAGCTAAAAGGTTCATTGCTTTGGCAGTTGGAGCTGGAATGTGTGACCATCATTCCTGCCAGGAACTATTTATCCTTTTATCTAAGCAATGATGCTTCTTTTTGGATGTCCAAAGATAAAAAGGTATTAGCTAAAAAACCAGGGTGATCCTATGGGGACCTTCTCAGGGCAATAAAAATATTTCCTTTCTTTCATGGTGTCCTTTATAAATTTTGTGAAAAGTCATTCAGTTGAATATTGCATGATTAGTGCTGCTTTCTTTGTCTGTTATCCCCACTTTTTTTTTTCCTGCAGTGTGTTTAATAATAGCAAGGTATTTCTTTTATTTGGGGTCAAAACTTTATACTGAAAAAAAAGTATAAAGTTTTTAACTCTAAGCTCATTTAACTTAATGTGTTTCATTACTTCTAACTTCCTCTTCTTCAGTTCTGCTGTGTCCTCACTATTTTCTATCTTTTATGTCCTTTTACATTGTCACCGTCCCCCTCCTCAAAATGCTACTTTTTAGCTGTGAAATCTGTTGGCTGTTAAGTCAGTTTAATTGCCACTCTGTAATTTTCACTTCATCTGTGTCCGTGAATTGGTCCAATCTTGAGAGGCCTACAACATCAAGAGTGTAAAAAGAACCATGTCAGCTAGGAAGATAAGAGACTACAATAACTGTTGCTTTGGCATGGACCAGTACTGGACATGTAAGGAGAAAATCCTGTTATTTGTATCTTACTCCATAGGAATACTTAAGCTTATTTCAGGTAACAATAGCTCTCACCCTGAATACAGGACTTCAGAAATGTTCTTGTCTCTGTCTTTCCTTATTCCTGCAGATTGTTTGTGTTTTCAAACATTTGCACTGCTGAGAGTGGGGGGAGAAGCCTTTCTGCCTTCCTTCCCCTGGGCACTTTGCTCCCTGCTGCCCTGGCGGAGCGGGCAGGAGGAGCAGCAGCCCAGCCCTGCGAGCTCTCTGGCACTCAATGCCGTTCTTCAGGGTCTGCCCCCACCTCGAACACGAGTGGAAAGTGACACCTCTGCAACTACTCCTGCTGACTTAAAAATATGTTTTCTTATCAGTATTAAAACAGTACAGGAGCAGAGCTGTTGCTTTAGGCACATTTCTTGCCACTGTGTTGGCTGATGAACTTTGAATGAAAGTAAGAAGGCCAGTGACTTTGAAATAGGAGCTGTTAGCCAAGTTTTGTAGAATCATAGTCCTTATTTATTTCATATGCTAATCTGCACTTGTGACCCTGAGCAGAAAAGCTGCATTAGAGCAGGTTTTATAAGCTGTGGCTTAACCAGTTATCTAGTCTCTTAAAACTCTTATTTAAGCTGACTGGTTTTATGCACAGGTCAAAACCCTGTTGTCATTGATCATTAAATGCTATGCATATTGTACATTCATTTACATGGATTGTTCTAATAGTGCTTGTGTATTATGCTGCATTACCATATTTTTTTTATATATATGTATGTATTGCATGAGGTTTAATTGTTGGGATTTTTTTGTACTGTCACTTTTGTATTCACACAGTGCCTCATGTATCTATTTGCATATTGCAAGAAGTTGTTTCAAAACAGGGATTGGAAAAGGGTGGGGGTAAGAATTTGCCACTGTAGGATCTGATGGTTCTGAAGTATTAATAAAGTATAGCCATTCGAAGCACTGTTTGTTTCTTTTCTTGAAGACTTGTTTCATTCTAATATTTCAAGTACCTCATGTTGCAACTTTTTTTAGTGTTGGTTATGTTGCACATCTTTGAGTGGTTACCCTGTCTCACCACGTTGTCTTCTTCCTTAGGGCTCTTTTCTGGGAAAAGAGATCAGATCCTTCTAGAACCACTAGAAGGAAGCCATGTGTTTACTTTAAAAGATGAGTGTCACTGAAACCATTTCAGGGGTGTGTACCTCTAATTCACTGGTTCCATCTGTTCCTTCTGTTTCCCAGCTGACCACAGTGACAATGTGGGTTAAGTGGGGTGTGCTGCCTGCCTCCTGCAGTAATAGGATAATCATCTGGTTGACCCTGTTGTAGCCAGATATGGTGACAATTTATTTACTTGTTAAAGAAGTGGGAGGCTGGAGAATGAATTCTGAGTATGCTAGGGCTAATTTACTACATAGAGAAAGTTCTAAGAGAAATTGTAACCTGAAATAGAAGTAAGACTTGGAAGCTAAGCTCACCTGTATGATTGTTTCTGAAGTGCAGGTGTTCATATCCTCAGGAGAGAAAGCCATAAGGAGAGCAGGACAGAGACAGGAAACTTGACAAAAGACAAGCTTTAACAAGGGGATCGGAGAGATGCAGTCTTTCAGCAAGGTTAGCTAAATGCTTTTGTATTCATCCTAGAGAAGAGAATAAAAGTCTACAGGAACCCGGAAAGCTGCATCACAGGAAAACAGATAAAGCATTTATTGAAATACAAAAATAAGTATAACAATAATGAATCATCAGCTGTATTCTGGTCAAGATGTTGTGGGCATGCTTGAACCTAGTTCAGATCAAACCTCAAGTCTCTTGAAAATATCTTCCATTTCATGGTCTTATTTGATTATTTGTTTGTTTGGTTTTATTTTTTTTTAACAGTAAGAACTGCAGGACTGAAACTTCACCTGTAATAATCTCAAAAAAAGCAGCAAATTCCCAGAAAAGTGTAGGCTGGGGATTTGCTTGACTAGGTTTAGCAGCAGTTTTCCAGCATGTAATTCACTAGGCTCACCATGGAACACAAGCAGCAGCTGACTGCCACTGTTTTCTGTGGTTTTGTAAAGCAGCTGTGGGAATCTATCAGCCAGGTAACTCCACAGTCCAAAGGCAACTACAGCTGATCTTTGCCAATAGCAACACAGGGCTGAAAAAAGTTACTCCAGTGCTTCCCAACAAAGGGCACTGCCTTCCTCTAGGTCTGAGCCCATTCCAGCTGCAGTTGAGAACAGGACTGGACATCACTGTTGTTTCTCCTTGCTGGTGCTCAACATTGGCTTTACTGTCTGCATTTTGAATAGTAAGTGATGAAATCCAGGCGTTGCTGATTCTTGGCTGTGCTGTCAAACTCGTGACTGTTTTCCCTCTCATCCAACAGATCCCCACCACCCATGTGTTCAACATGGGGCTCAGAGCCAACCTTCTGCTCCAGGATTCCAGGCAATGCAGGCCCTGTTGCTGAAGGCTTTCTGCAAGAAACAATCAATATGCCTATGGAAGTGAATAAAGGAGCAGCCCTTTGGCCATTTGGGTCAGCTGTTCTGGCCATACTCCTTCCCAGCTTCTTGTGCTCTTCCTCACTGGCAGAGCCTGGGAGACTGAGATGTCCTTGATTTAGAGTAAGCACTGCTTAGCAACAACTACACCATCAGTGTGTTATCAACATTATTCTCACACCAAATCTAAACTACAGCACTGTACCAGCTATGAGGAAGAAAATTAACTCTATCCCAGCCAAACTCATAGCTCTGCCAACAGCCTGGAAATGTCTGTCCTCTCCACCTAAGAAATGGAGTGAGCAGAAGTGCTTCTTCAGAGACCTGGGAGAGATTTAAGAAATACGGGTTCTCCTAGTAATTCAGAGTTCACATCCTTTGCCATTAGTAAGGGATAGATAAAATATTTTCTGCGTCTAGATCAAGCTTGCTATTTAAGTAGCAGTAATGTAGATTACAGGCTTTCCTCTTACTGCCTCTAATTTATTTTCTTTTAAGAAATCAAGCATAACTTTGAATATGTCATGCAGAAAGTTGTAAATTACATGTAGAGACTGTAATGGGTATTTGCCTGTTTCACCAAACTGATACTGCTGTTTTGTTCATGTAATTGTGCAGGTCTTTTATGGTCAATATCTCTTCTATTAAAAACAAACAATCAATCCCAAATAGCCTTGGTGGGTTTTTTCAAAGTGTTAAGCTGTTCTTGCAGTCTTCTGGTTTGGATCGCTAAGAAAATCTGTTATTGGTTGCACTACAGCAAATTCTTATTATCTTGTTAGATGCTTTTTGATGCTTGTGTTTTGTTTTGGGTGTTGT